>JAKSZP010015773.1:0-373091 GCA_022478985.1 Massospora cicadina
AGCCATTCTTTGAAAGATGGCTTCTAATGACCCTAGTAGGTGGAATCTCTTTTTGCCTAGTGTGATGTTAGCTTATAGGGTTAGCTACCATCATATATTTGGAATGTCTTCTTTTTAAGGCTCTGTATAGTCAAGATTCTATTCTACCCTCAAGTGTACAACCTATACTTGAGGAGGTTACCCCTCAAACTACTGATTTAGCTATGAGAATACTAGCTGATAAAATCATCCAAGTACAAGCTTTAGCTTCAGGTTCCCTTGCCGCTACCACCTTAAAAGAGGGAACAAGAACCAACGCTAGTAGACCTATGCTACCTAAATATCAAGTTGGGAAATTTGTACTCTTCTATCATCATAGACCGGGAGGAAGGATTCACAAACTTGACACCTTATGGGCTGGTCCTTACCATATAATATCTATCATTGGGGTATTGAATGCTCCATTGCAGCTATTGATAATGGTACTGTTATTGATAGAGTGCATAGTAGATTTCTTTGTAAGTATGTGCCCCCTAGGCAAGATCTTGAGGGGGGCATTGGTGGGGATCAAATTATGATGACTAAAATTACTCAAGATTGATATTCAATATCTCAGTCTAATGAAATTGTAAAATCCCCATCAGAGATATCCACTTCTCAGATAGACCAACAATCACCCTTCAGAGTTATCAACCTCCTCTGAAGGATGATGCTAAGCTATCTGATGAGGCAAAATATCATACAAGAATGTCAGTCTCATCTAATAAGAATTTTATCAGATCTGACTACTATAAGTATGGCATTAATAATAAGCAATATTGATCATCTAATAGGAAAGATCTTACCTCAGATGCAGCCCGAAAATCCTCACAAAGAACTACTAAATCTACCCCTATAAATATCCCTCATTTCTAATGAATATAGTACCTCATTTTTGTCTCATGTAGCTCAATTTTAGTTTTTTCATACAGTATTCTGTATTTCTAATTGGAATTAATTATAGCAAGGAACTAATAACTTTGTTGCACTTTCATCTATCTTTTTAGAGCTACAGAACTAATATTTTTGTAGCCTTCATAGCGCCTGCTTATCATAATGTCTATTGAAATTCCAAAACCCCTGAAAACATGACTGGAGCTTTAGCAACATCTTAGTAATAACCCTGACAATATTTCAGACCTATTACAATGTTTACTGGTCATTCTCAATGTACAGCTGCCAAATGAGAGACTACTAAAAACTTCAAAATATAAAATTACCAGCATTATATTTGGATAATATTCCAGCTTTTTTTCAGGATACTTAAAATGACCATGATTGAAATAAGTGATTTCCAGAAACCAGATAATATCATCAATTGCCTATACACTAATTTCAAAACTGGTACATATAACAATTACATGGGGATAAATGGTCATATAGTGACGCAAAAACGCAATCATGAAAGAATGATAGCCAGGTGTATGGCTGGCTACAGCAAGAATCTAAGATGTTAAAATTGGCGCTTTGACATCAGTATAACTTACACATGTAAGTAAATGCATTAAATTAAAGGACATTTTGTATGATTACAGATGCCTAAAAACAAGGGAAAAGATTCCAAATTTTGTCACAATAAAACTTTATATAAAGTGAAATATAATAAGAACACTGTAGTATTAAATACTCACAGTGGCTATGGTCTGGTGATGTATTGTCTTATAGACTAAACTTTATAAATCACAAGTATATAATAGATCCCTAAATCAATAAAATTTCTCCTAAATATGCTCTCTCACTCCTAGTTATTATTAGTGCAACTAAGCAGCAGTTGAGAATAAAATAATAGTTGTATAATATAAAAAATAGATCATAGTATGTTTCTAGGGCTTGGGGCTTTTACATAATAGTCATAATCAGCCAATTAAAGCTTAGATACTGAAAAATGGCCAAATAAATAACGTTCTACTATTGGCAACTAACTTTATGCCAGTGTGAGGGAAAGGTAGCTAATATTATATCATAAAAGATGACACAAAAAGTGGGGCCATGGGCCAAGATAATTGTTGTATTGGGAAACTTTTAATGCATTAGTGTAAATTAAGGATTTAATCTGTGCTCATTAATATCAGTAGTCAGAGGAACTAGGGTGAAGTAACTGATAGTAAATTAATAATTTCAATTATCAACTGCATTAAAATTGTGGGTACATGGATAATGAATCCATAGTAATTATATTACATAGATCAACATTGTCATCAATGCTCAATATATTAAACCTTTTTTTATCTAAATATTATTAAAATTTGGAAAATTGATAAATAAATAAATGGTAAAGATGATTGTTCAGACAAATCACAACACAGGTAAATCCAATTAAGGAGGATGAAACTTCTTGAGCAATTGCTGATTTCAATTACCAGTTGGCCCAAATACTTTCTGTAACAAACATAATGAATATTTTTGATACACATATTGCCATGCAAAATGCATTATGACATTATTGAGATTTACACCAAGCAATGAAATTGGCATTAGAGACCAACTTTTCTACCTCTCAAGTGATATAGTTTCTTAAAAATGCTTATAACATTTGATGTGCTTACCCAGAGATTTAAATCAAATCAACCATGCTATAAACAAATTTAAGGATCTTCACTGACATGAGTAAGGACCTTTACATTTTGGAGAAATGGGTTAAGAATCCAAAAAGGCAAAAATGGCCTGATAGATCTTGTAACATTTGCCACAAATGTGGAGCTAATAATTATCATTCCTCTCAGTGTTAGATCAATAATAAAACTATTAGCCAAAATTTATCTTACCTTAAAAAGTAACCTAGTCAAGGATTTGTAAAACCACACTGCAGTCTAGATTGGGAGCAATTTTGATCTTCGAACTTCTCAGTTTCCCCTAACATAAGTAAAGACAAAATAGCCTTCTTTAACCTCTTTTTTGAACTTCAAATGATAGATCCACAATAACAAATCATCTATCAAAATCTGAATATGATAGCCCAAAGAAGAGCAAAAAAGCATGATAATAATATAAATATGAACTTAGCTCAACCAGAAGCTTGTCAGATATAAAAAAGGCCATTTGCCACCAAAAAATGAGATAAACTAACACATATGAAATGGGACAATGTTAGAGTCAACATATCTATATGGACAATTTGAGGTTCATTTCCTGAGATTTTTAAACATATGTTTCAAACTTAAGAATGGCAAACAATGACATTGATAAAGCTAGCAATGTGAAATAAAGTTATACATTTATTTTAAGATGGGCAATTGGCATTAAAGGTATATACTACAACACAAAGGGTTGGTTGACAACCTAAAGTAGATAATATTTGGACAGTAACATACCAAGTAATTTTATAAATTGGTGACAGTTGCCTATATGATCAAAATTAATTGGTCAAATAATCGTCAAAATCAAGGAAAATTTATAAAAAACTTGGATCTAACATATATAACATATGAAATATAGAGGAAAATATTCAAAAAATGGAAAGGAATTTTTTATACTATATACTTCACATAAACAAAACTGGTATTTAATATAGATTGCCTCACAATATTCAAGCGTCTTATGATGCCTCTTGAAAAATGACAAATATACTACAACTGTATTAAATAAATTGACAGAAATGATTTGAGTGTGGATGCTTGCCAAGGCCAGAACCAGTTGCCGCTAAGTCATCTGCTTGCAATTAAGAATGCACAATAATGAGAAACAAGGGATAGTCATTGTAAAAATTTATTTTTATAAAGTGATCATTATAAAAATTCAAACAATATTGAACAGGGTTTCTAAATTTTTGGGCATGCCTACAGGGCAATTGTCAGATGCAGTTTAAAAGTGGCTAAATGAGCTTGGGGCTGATCTGCACAGCTAATATATGTGTTAATTTAGATTATGGCAGGAGTCACCAGGGACAATATGTCAAGCCTATCTGGGTTTATCAAATATAGGTCTACTATTATGTAGCTCAGCTTCACCTGCTTATTATTTTCAAACCAATAAACTTATGCTAAACTTTTGGGCTTTAAACTTACAAAAAATGTAGCCTATTTGTTCAGTTTTTCAAAAAAAATAATCAGCAAGTGTATGCAAAAAATAGTAGAGTTTATAACTTACACTATTTACAAATTTCAATACCTCTTTGTATACAATATATGATGTTATATTGCAGCCACCTTAATTTTTTTGTCATTTTCAGTAATTGTTACAAAATATTGTTAGCTTTTGTGGCTCTTAAAAAGGCTCTATAAGTTTTCCATGAGTTGTACAATATTTGTTAAATTAAATCCAGCTCATCAAAATATTTATCCCTGAAAATATTATTAGATAATAGTAATAGATAACTTAACAAATATTGCTAAATAACAAATACTGTGGGGAATCAAAAATTGTGGAAGCATGATGATTTGTCTTTTAACTTAACTTTTAAAGTAAATAACATCTTTTAATGTAAACTGAGTATGCTATGTCAGAAGTTGGTAAATTCACCCAGTGATACCTTATTCATTTCTGTAGGCTTTGTATCAATTGAAAAAAGGATGTTGAAAAAAGAAATATTACAGATGATAATATTTGAAATTAATAACCAAGCTGCATAGCAAAACAAATACTAATATGTTATAATAGTTAAAAGCACTAACTAATTGACCAAAGTGAATCTCATGTATCAAATCAACCAAGCTGAACCAAATACATGGTTTAAAATAACTGAATTCTATTATAATAACTACCAATTATTTACTAAAATAATTAGCCTATTGAATAAACATATCCCCAAGGATTACAAAACCATTGAGCCTGTTAATTATTAAGTGACCGCTAGCCACTTGGCAAAATCATTGAAACCAACAAATAAACCAAATATTAAACTTCTCATCTATAACATTATACTGATTACCATTGAGATCATATATAATTTTTACTTTTCACAATAAAACTTTTCCTTTTATTATATAAATTAAAAAACTGGTCTTTAAGGTGCATATGGACTCTCCCATCCAAGTTTATTTAAATTTTAAAGCTCTACATGCCATAGTTTTATTTGAGCATTTCACACACATTCAATTTTTATACTAATAGATGTGGGCAATGAATTTTTGTAGTAGAATCAATATTTTTTGAAGAAGATAGCAATCAAAAGTCTTTTGTATATATGGTCAAGCCATGGAATGCGTTGTATTTTAGATAACCACATTATCTAGTTTCAACTATGATATGGAACTAATCTGATTATCTTTCTTATCACCAATTATTGATTGGGAAATTTGCCTAAAAATTATTAGTTGGTTTTGTGCCAGGATCTGATACTAATATTGATGCTGATTAATGTTAAAATAGGCGAGATTTATGAGAGCACTTGTAGGTTAATTTGGTTATTTTCTTTATAGTCAATAATATATTCCTTATCTAGTACTAAAAAAATAATATATTCCTTACGTCTACTATCTTGGGCTGAGATGCCAACCAATTAGTGGAGTTTTGGAGTTACTGAAGCATTTTAATGCTTGCTTTGATGGTAGCTTTTATATTGCTTGGGTAATGTGGCATGTATTGATGAGTATAATCTATTATCTAAGCATCTCAGCTATCTTATAAAAGGTTAATAACTGAGGCTGTCTAAAGGCATTACAATGCTCTAATTCATAAGTCTGCCCATAAGGATCATAATCTAGATGGCGATGAATTCCATTAAGGATAATTACAGAGGGGTTAGTAATTGTGGATATGATTCCTTTGGGAGTAAATTTATTGGAAGTATATGCCATTTTAATTGAGGTGTAACCAATGAGTTGATCACCAAACTGTCCTATATAAACCCCCTTGTTAATTTAATAAAGGCATTATTAGATAGTTATATATCTATTATATACTTTCATCTTGTCAAGAGTGAAAACCCCTTATAAAAATTCTCAGTAAACTTGAGTGAGGTAGATATTATATGCTTGTAATAGGATACCTTAATGGGGTTGAAACCACTTGTAAAAAAGACTTGACTGGCTGATTGTCTCCATACAACCAGCTACTTTTTTATTTTACAAATCAGTCATAAACCCTTACAGTAAACTTTAAAAAAAGTTTACACTGGGAAAGCAAAAATTAAGAATTATGATGGCAGGAAAGAAATTAATTGGTTCTTAAAGTTTACTAATATCAATAGCAGTTCTAGATTATAATTGCTAATATAGATGTTTGGCCAAACATTGGCACCGTTCAGACTAATCTTTTAATGACAAAAAAGGTATAGTAAGTTTGGCGAAGAGGTGAGTTACCTTTGAACACATTAGGGCAGCCTTATGCTTTGGTTTCTTAAAATATGCCCTGAACAGCACTGTTTTACTTAATCTTTCTATAGTTATTATTTTATAATCTTTTATTAATTAGAAATTTTGATCAAAAATTAAATTTTTTTTTACTTATCTTATCTATAATCTCAAAAATTTTCTGCTATAAATGCATGATAAATTATATTAGTTAACTACTCATACTCAATGACAAATACTTGCCATTTGCCACTTAAACAGTCTGTGTTGACATCATTTAGTTAAATTATAGTATCTTAGTTTGAACTTAAGTTCAATAGATACCAACTTACTAACTTTTTATTAGTACTTTAGAATAAAGGTGATAGATTTTAAACCTTATTGAGTGTTGTAACCAAAATTTCCATGAGCTTTGATGTATTTTATGCTTATTTGTGATTTCCACTTATGTGATTGCACCTTAAAATTATCCAGTTCATAGTCAGCGCAAACTGTCTTTCTATCCTCTATTGATATAATCCTAAAACAGTAAAATTTTGATTTAAGGTAATGGTAGTGCAGGGTGATATTTGTTGCACTATAATTTGTCATCTGGGTTATTTTCTAGCTATCTTTTACTGGAGCATTACCAACTATTTGTGGAACACTAAGAATTAATTGTTTATTGCAGAGAAGGCTGACCATGGGATGGACACTTCCAAATTCTAAGAATTAATTGTAAATATGTTTTTATTTAAGGTTCTCAAAAAAATTAGTTTGCAAATATGTAAGTGTAAGTATATAAAAAAATTTGTAATAAGTACTACCATGGTGGTTTTTAATTGCAAGAGCATCAACACTAATATAGTTGATATATATATGCAATACTCATAGGTTGCACCATTTATATATTCTTTAGAAAAGTGTCAAATAAAATAACCCTTAGATGAACAAAAGGCAAAAAAGCTAACATTAGTAAATTCTCTATCCAAAAATATAAAGTTATACAATTATTGTATAGAAATATGAGATATTATCTTTTAGATAAGCAAAAAAATGTAAATAGAAAAATTTAATGTTTTGAACAAGAATGTTGCAGTAATCTAAGTATGACGTCAAACACTTTTTGCTTAAGGTAGCTTCCAAAGAGCTTTTATCCCTCCACCAAAAACCATTTTCAGCGTAAAAAATTATAGGAAGTTACAACACTCCACTCTTTTTTAAGGTGACATCTGGCAATAACTCATAATATCTAACAATTTTTTTGAATGTCAACAACTTACTTAAAAAATATAAGCTTTTATTAAATACCAGCTGCTTAGTTTTAGAATTTATGTTACTGATATGTAAAAAATTAATTTGTATATAATTATCTAAAAAACATATGATATAGTACTTTATTTTGATGTGGTGAAACCAATATATGCTCACTTGGCAATGTGAAAAAACTACTATGATGCACCCTAAAATGGGCTTAGAATTAATTATTACTATCAATTCTTATAGGGACTTTGTTGTCAAAAAATGGTAAACAGTCTTATCCATATACAATATAATTAAAAGTGCTCATATATGCCCCAGTTGTAATTATTTAGGCACAAGAACAACGCTTGCTCTGAAATCTACTAATACTATGTACAATGAGTTGGAAGTGCCATAAAAGAACCTATAATATTATGACACAGTGTTAGCACAGCAATAGGGGCCTGAAATAGGTATGAGAGGTTACATCACATATTGCATAACAATGTAGGAATAAACAAAAAAATAAAAAAAGACATCAATGAAAGATAAAGAAATAGTGCAGCGGCATTGAGGAAGATGAAAGACAACCATGAACACTAGCAAAGCCATCTTGCTAGTGTGACCTTTTCAAGACTCTAAGCTACTTATGATCAGAACTTTTTTGACCATCAGCTACTATGGATGACAAAACTATCTAGGTTCAAAGTCATAAACATAATGGTTACAAAGTGGTCACAATTGTAAGCAACAAAGTTACTATTATTGTAGAAAGTGTTGAGAAAGCAAACATAGAAAATGGGACCTATAATTTTTAGGTTCTCCAAATGACAAAAAATGTCCACCCATCCTAAATTTTTTTCAATGGTCCAATATAAAGACAAGAGCCAGGAAAGCTGTTATGAGAACTGCACAGAGCCATTTAGGATCTGTTAGGGCATAAGGGGAATACTAGACTTGCTAATATAGTCAAGAGAGTGTCTATAACTCTTCAATTCCCAGCAAGATGGTGCACAGTGCACAGCCACAAAGCCAGGAAACTTGTCATCAGGATTATGGTAAAGGAGGAACTGCAAAGGGCTCCAAAGCCAAAGTAACCCTGTGTAAAAGTGTATAACGTGTTGTGGATGAGTTGGAAACAAATAAATAGCAACACTTGGGTGGCCTCACTGAGGAACCTATAACCAAGAAGAGATCAGTGCTGGTGGGTTTGGGTGCCTCAGTTGGAGGGAACCAAGGGGGCCCACCGGTGCACTTGACTGGGTGTATATCTTAGAAAAAATAGAACGTCCAACTTTGTTGAAGACCTCCTCAAGGAGGTCTGCACACAGGTTCTCACTAGTAAACATAATTCAAGGAACTGTAAACAAATGGGAATTTATTTAAGGGAGGAAGACAACCAATGAGAAAGATTGGTCTTGAGTGAACATATTTAAGCTAACTTGGGGAATCATCAATCAATGAAAGCGGTACTAAGCCTGGGTGCACCAATATGTACACACTTCCATCCAACAGGTTATTGTACTTTGAAATTGACTGAACTTTCTTGATTGATTGAAGTTGAGGCCAACACAAGTTGAAAATTTTATAAATTGAATGGGTTTTGAATCTCCATTTTCCAAGTAACCAAATAGAATGGTCATTATTTCTATGGTAACATGTCCATTTTAATGCTATTGCCATTATACATGGCTGAGAAGATCATAATTCCTCTGAACCAACCTGAGAATATCTGACCTTCACCTAGCGTTGGTCCAAGGTGTTCCTTACATCAGGAAGGTCTTATAGCTTGGCCTTTTTTGACTCTTGGTACCTAGCCTTGTCTTGGCAATTGAGCCCTTCAATAAAGTCATGTGAACATGACAAAAGATTATGGATTTGATATAGCAGTTGTCTCATTTGTAAGGGATAATACACCACACTAAATGAGTAACCCATTAAAACTCTATTTTTATAGTTATATTTATTTGAGGCAAGCCAACCATGGGATAGACATTACTGAAAGAAAGAAAGTAAATATCAACATGAAACCTGAGCAGGGTCAACTCTGTTATGAAAAGTTTTTCCACCTCAGGATCAGAACTCAGATTTTTCTGGTTATGTCATGGGTAAGGTTTTCATGTTATTAGACCTACTAACCGCCAATAGCTTCCTTCAGCTGGCATCATGTTTGATGTGCAAAGGGTGGGCATCAAACCTTCAACCTTCAGGTTGGTAGCCATATGTCCCACCAACTTGCCTTCCACCCCCTTTAAAACCCTATTTTAATATTAAAATAAAAGGTGAAAGATATGAATGTAAAGGTCTATTAGTAATGAGAACTAAACGTTTGATAAGCTTTCTAAGGGAAAACTTATATTTATAATAATAAGGAGGACTTGAGCTTGCCCTCATAAAAGGCTTAATCTATTATAAAAACGCCTAGCACAAAGAAATCTAAAATTGGATCCTAACGTTAGGTATTGCAAAAATAAAAATAATATAAAGTTTTTGTATATTTATTAAATACCTCAAATGCAAGACTAGTTTGCTATCTTGCTTATATTATAATAAACCAAACATTAACCCCCTCTTCTTCAGAGAATATAAGTTTTAAAGAAACTGTAAACATTATGCAACAGGGGAGGATACCCCAGTGGTAGAATAGGGACTTCTACCACTGCCTCCCCAAGTTTGATCCTGGTAGTGAACTTTGGGTAGGGGACAATTATGACTGTGTTGGCATTGCACACCAATGCCCCAAACTGAGATAGCAAATAGCAAAGGTGGTCCATGGAGTTCCTGGCCTATCATATGCCATGCATGGAGGTTTTCCAGATTTTATCCTCCTTTCTCATTTTCTTATTTCCCCTCATTGGTGCGGTATCATCCCCAGGTCAGCCCACCTCAAATAAAATTTAAATATTATGCAACAACAAAGTGCAATGGAAGTGTAGATGTTTAACTTATGGCCATCTTTATAAAAAACCTATGCTGCCATCAGTGTTGTCTTGGGAAGAAGGTAATAGGGGAGATGGACAATGCAAGATGTCCAGTAAATTATTAAATTTTGGAGGAATACATGTAGCGCTGTGTTCCTATAACTCATAACTTTAAGAGGTTTTTGGTAATTAAATGCCACCTCTAAGATCTCACATATGCACTGTAGTAGAATTGGCAACCATAGAAAACTTCATAAACATATTTTATAATTTTTTTAACATCATTCTGTGAATTTAAGGTGCCTTGGAAGTCATCCAGATCTCACATACTTGTTCTTGTCACATGTGGATTTAGCAAGAAAAAAGTATGTTTTATGTAATGAAAATAAGTTTTCATTAAAACCAATTTTTAAAATATGTACAATACTAGATAAATACAAATTAAAAAGGACATATTTGTCAAATTATTCTTTATGAGAAAAGTAACTAACTTATAGGGATTTTGAATGGTAAAACTGACATGAATACTTATAGCCCTAAAGGGGGCATAGGTAATACTTACAGAGCTTTGATATATATAAAAATATTGACTACATATTATAAGTCAAACGCAAAATGCTTCAATCTGATAAAAACCTAAAATGCATGAGAAAAAATATCTATAAATTTATACTATAAATCAAAAAGACATAAACATGAGACTAACTCTCACTTTTGGACATCTTTATGTCAATGTATAACATTTCTTATAAGTTTTATAAATAATCAATAAAGGCTATTACTAAAACAACTGGTATTGTTAATTGCTTTACAAGAAATTAAGTGTACCTCTATAAAGGATGAAAAATGGTCTAAAAGGTAATAATACTGTGTTGTTGAATAGTTTGTAATTTGTGGTAAAAGCATCAGCTAAACTAATATAGCCATGTACAAGCCATCATAAAAAATTTCTTCTTAACTCATAAATTAAAAAACCCAATCTAATAGTGTTGCATATAACATTGTCCCTATTTTAATTAAAAGATGTAGTAATTTTAGTTTTAAAGGATGAGAATTTTATATTAGATATCATATACATTTAAATTTTAATATTTTTATTATAAAAAATTAAAAGATATATAGCCAAACTTATAGACTTACAATAATTGAGACAACTACATAGATTTATAGTATCAGTAAAACTATTATATTTTTTATTTTGAAAGTTAATTAGTTTATGATTTTGAGGCCCCCATAAAATTGATGGTAAATTATTCAAGTGATGCATAATAATTGGACAATGGTTTAATGCCTTAATCTCACAGGTTGAGTATTAAACCAACAAATGTACAATACTATAAGTTGGTGAAAATCAGCATCTAATAACAAAAATATCTCAAGAAGAAGCAATTAAAAGGGTGCTTATAAAATAATGTAAAGTTTAGTTTAAGGGATAATATGACCATAGCACAATTGATTCTCACTCAATGCATTGACTGTTACAACTTGTATAAAAACAATGATAAAAATGAAAAGAATTCTTTTATAGCTTTAGCTCATGAAGCCTATATTTTAAATGAAAAGAAATTTAGGATTTTTGAAAAATATATATCACATTTTGAAGAAAATCCTCCACACATTAACTAATTACAAATTAGTTTAAATTAAATATATTACAAACTAGTAGCATAAAATCAAGAAATATTATATATATAAAGCGCTTAAGATGAGCTATATTTTAAATTTGATGATTGTTCATCTGTGCTTCTTTTTAGAGCTACAAAATGAGGTTTAAAGTGTCATATCTCATTATGTTGCATACATTATAAGGACAAACCACCAGCGACCAAGATACAGTAACTTTTAAAAACTTAAATAATCTGCTATATGTAGTATGTAAGAGGTGTTGTCATAGTAGAAATGACATCTTACTACTAGCATCACAACACAGGTTCAAATTTGATCATAATATTATATTTTGTGGCTTTAGGGGATATTAATACATGTGGAGTTGCACATCATGCTGTGTCCATCTAGAAAGGCAAGTGAAGTTAGATCTTGTAATACTATTTTATAATCTCATGCGCAGGAGTTTTACCCCCAGTAGTTAGATTCTGTCCTCAATTCCTACACTTTCTCTTTCTTATCTCAAATTTTTTGATATTTGTCCTAAGGTTGACCCACCTTAAATAATCTTAGTTTTCCTATCACATAAAATGGACCCACAGAGAAAGTGGCAAAGTATGCTGTTAAAAATGTTTCTGACTTTGATACATGCTTAAAAACTTTTTTTGACTCAATTACATAGGATGATCTATCCTTGACATTAGTATATTTCAACTTATTAAGTCTTTTAACCATAGGATATCCCATATGAATCTTAAACTGAATGATAATTTGATATTTAATCCTATTCATATCTTCTATACTATAAGACTGTTAGAAAAAACTAATACCAGCAAGGTATGAAAGCTTTTGCCATAGTATTGCATAAAAAGAATGCAGAACTGACCTAAATGAATTGATGGTGAATCACACTGATAAAGTTTAAAATAGATAGTTTGAAAATATATTTAATTGTTGATAAAGCAAGTTTATTTTGATCCATAACTTTATAAAAATCACATGAAAAGCTTTTTTACAATGTGCTCCTAGTTACTAAGATATTAGTGAATCATCAAAAGAGATGCTTAGTTACCAATCAATTTAAGTCTTATGACTTTATAGATAAGGATACCTCTCACCAAAAACTTTTAACAAATAGGCATTCCACACCACTAACTTATAATTAACCACCAATCTAATGCAGCATTTTTATCAATGGAATTTGCCTTCATGTCACCACCTGATAAAGTAGAAAGAGGTTCTTACCAAGGTTATCACTCTCTATATATTAGTTATTACCTCAAATGACTTGCTATTTTGCAGAGGGCATCAACCTATAGAAAAATAAATGCAAGGTAAGACTATCAACTAGGACTATAAATTTAGCAGATTTCTGTTTAGTGGGTATAAAATCTAAGGTGACTAAATCTTCAAATTTTGCTATAATACTGTTAATATTTTAAAATAAGACCAATCTAAAGGTACTGAGCTTGATTGCTTTAAAGAAATGGAACTTAAAATAGATACCAAAAAGAGAGTAAACAAAAAAGCACATTATTATTAAAAGTTTTAGTATGCTCACCCACAAGGCCACTTTTTACACTTGAGATTCCCTATACTATCATACATTGCCATAAAAGTGGGTAAGCCATTTTAGTATAAATATACAATGACATTATTCAAAAATGAAATGCAAATGTATAATTTTTTTGATTTAATAAATACTATACCTAGCTAATTTTAACACAGTGTGCTTTGGTATTCTAGCAAAAGCTATTTTAAAATGAACATCTATTATGCTTATGCTTTACAATATTGTTTATACTCATTAAAAATAATCACTTGATTAATCAAAAATGAGGTATATATGAGGCATATTAACTTGTTAGGATGCAGCCTCTACTCCATGAGGTAGCTGATTTCACAGCTAACCTTTAAAAAAACTTCTAGCTTGAAAAGCAGCTTTAAGGACCAAATTGACAGAACTTGACATTAAAAGTTATGAATCCCATGAAACTATCAAACCATGTATGATAAAGCATAAGTTTGGTTTGATCATGGGACATTTTAAAGGCCAAGTTGTTGCTATGATATATGAAAAATATAAAAAAATATTTAAAAGCAAGATCAATATGCCACAATAAGTGCCCTAGTTGTGATGGATGAGGTTTCTGAACAATGCCACAAAACAGTTGGGCAAGAGGTCTCAGGTAAGTTCCTACAAGCAGGTTAACCATGTTGTGGTAATATCCTCAATCTGACTGTGTGGAAAACTCTTGATTATGAAATTTTGGATGATAGTAAGGACTATACTAGCGCCAAAAGTGAGGGTCTGACCTCCAGAAAGCGCATACAATGATGAAATGACCTGATCAAAGTCTAAAGTGTAGTTCATTTGCATTTCTCTTAGGTTCTTAATAAAATGTTTCTAAATTTTACAAATATATTTTTAAAATTCAGATATTTATTAAGTACTTATAGAAGATGTAGCTGCTTTGTGCAACTTTACCAATTTAAATCTATACTTTAACTAGTGGGGAAGAGCAGTTCTTATTATCCAAGGAGTCTGCGGACAACTTCTCAATGGTAGGCATAACCTGAGGATCTGGACCCTTACTTTCCTCATTGAGACCCACTACAGAGCTTATGATGGGCACCTTTGCCATCATTGGAATTTTTATATTCTATTTAGTTTTGAATTGTTCTCAAATCCCAAACCTTTGTCAACATTCTTATCTTAAAAATTTTAAATTAACTAAAAAAGTTTTGCATCATCTGATTCATAATGTTGCCATCTTCAAAAAGGCACATCCAGCCTCATTTAAAGTGGTGGCATCTGGTTGGCCATAACGCTATTTATGATGATTTCCATCCTCATCACCATTTTAAAACAATTTTAGGGAGGATACCCCAGTGGTAGAGTATGGACCCTCTACCACTGCCTCCCAAGTTCGATCCCAGTAATGGACTTTGGGTAGGGGACAATTTTGACTGTGTTGGTTTTGCGCGCCAATGCCCCAAACCAAGATAGCAAATAGCAAAGGTGGTCCATGGAGTTTATGGCCTATCATATGCCGCACATGGAGGTTTTCCAGGTTTTATCATCCTTTCCCATTTTCTTCACTTCCTTAATTGGTGCAGTACCATCCCCAGGTTGGCCCACCTCAAATAAAATTTAAATTTAACCATTTTAAACAATTTTCTCCACTTGCTGTGGTGTCTGTAAAGGAATCTTGCAATTGACTTTTAACTATTTTCCAGACTAGCTAGGGCTTTTAATTTTTGTTATAATTATGTAACTCCAATGACAATACAATAATCATTTTAAAACTATTGTTTCACAATAAAATAAAAGTTTTTATATGTAACAAGTAAAAACTTCTATATGTTTTTAATGATAGTATATTGTTATGACTGAGCACTATGGTATTTGGTTGATTCAAAAGTTTAAGTTAACTACCTTCCAGACTAGCTAGATCTTTAAAATTTGGTACTCTTAATATCATCCATGACAATACAATAATCCAGTGAAAAATTGTGAATTATGCAAAAGAACATTTTTAAACATTGAGATGTTTAACTCACACTCTTGTTAGTAATATTGTGTTTGGCAGCACCTGGTTTGCCTGAGCTCCATTTATGAGGATCTACATCTTTATCACCTTATTTGATAAAATTTAATTTGACAGCATCTGGTTGGCCAGAGCACCATTTACACAATTTTCTTTCCTAATTGGCATCAACAATTTAATAAAATTGGATTGAGGCATCTGATTTACCAGAATGACATTTTGAAATTCTTTGCAATTTGCCCATCACCTTCACTTATGATCATCACAATGGGGAATAATAGGGCAGTGTGGTGGTCAAGCAATGCCTTAACCATTACATTAGTAAAAAAGGAGTAATTTAAAATTTACACAATATCTATATGCACAAGCTAATGGCACATATTACAAGTCCTATCAATTCTAAAATATGGAGTTATTGGTGTGTCAAGAATCTATATGACTGGACAACAAACCACCATTATGACCATGCGGCTCATTGGAGGAATTCTGCCAAAGGATCAATGGACAGAATCCGCTGAGGATGTTTCAGAGCTATAAGTGATTGGTCACTTTAGGATAAGGTGATAATGGGTCATAATGGGTCTTATCAGATTTCCTTCAAAATAGGGCAATAAGGTGATGTCAACATTTGGTAAAAAGATACATTGGATCACCTCAAATCAAGGCAATAAAGGATTGAAAAATAACAAGCAGAAACCAATAAAAAGACAGTGACATGAATAAACTAAGCAGAAGGGTCAGTTCCAACAGAGGTCGCTGGGATATCAGTGAAATGAGGGGACTGGAGAAGTAGTCTTGGAAGGTTTTTAGAAATAAGAAAAGGAAGAAAGGAGCGGACTGGAAGGGGATCCGCTGACTTACTATATTTTAAATAAAAGAAGTGTATAGGGGAATTGCTCCTGTTTTATTATAAATTAAGTGGTTACAATTGTATCAAGGAACTGGCAGTCATCATATCATCCATTCCAATTGTTCAATGGGGAAACCCTGTGCAGAAAACCCTTTAGCAGGTACATACCAAATTGCTAAGATTCAACATGGTGAATTAAGCACACACCCATGATAGGTAAGGAAAAATTGAAAACCACAACAAATCCTTAATCTACTTAAAGAGTTTTGTAGTACATTGATAAAATCTATAAAAAATATGCACAGGTTCATGTTTTAAGGAATATTATAATAAGTGAATGTTATATAACTTATTAGACTTATTGTTTAACTAGTTCTTTAAGTGCAGAAATTTTCACCAGATCTGAGATGTATCAAGTGAGGTGTTTTAAAAAAATATAATAAGGCCATATAATGGGATGACCTGAAGTGCCAGGGTTTTGAGAATTGGTGTTGACCAATAATACAAAGTTTAACCTTTACATACCCTCATATAACTTACTGTTGCACTTATATCTTTTGTTAGATTGGATCATACTACCCTCCAACAGACATTTATTCAACTTTATTTGAGTTATACTCAAATATTGTTTAAATCTCATTGTTGCACCATCTGCATCTTTCAGTAGATCAAATCCTCCTTACCTGGCACCAAACGTTTTACTCCAACTGCTTTCATCTGCTTACCGTCACCCCTGAACCCTTAAGTCTCATTCTGTTCCAATTCCTTCCAATATTAAATTTGTATAGTGTTGCTTGTTCATTCTGACATTATAGTTTTCATCAATTAGTCTCTGCCTCTATTCTAAATAAGACATACCTAAAAGACTTTATCAATTTCCTTTCTATTGCACAACAATTCTTTGATGCAGGATTAAAAACCTACCTATAGACTAAAAAATGAGATTGACCTAGAAGGTTCAGGAGCCACAGAGCAAATTAATGAACTGAATATGTTCCAAATACCAAAGAGTTTATACCAGGGAGCATATAAAAGGAAAATGGGGCCTGAGTTTACAACTTCAGAAGTAAACTGGCATTAAAAATATTTATATATAATTTCTGCTAAATTAAAGTATTATCATTTTTATATCAGATCTTTACCACTAGGAGTACTACAAGATATTACAATGAGGATAAAGGCATTATCTATATAGAAATAAATCTGTTCATTTGTTCAAGAATTTAACATCCTATATATTATCAAATTGTGGTGTAACTTTGGTGAGTTATGATGCACATGCCTGCAAAGGTTTATAGTTTTTAAATAGTAATTAGGTTTTTATAGAATAAATAGTTTTATATGTAACAAGTGAAACATGAGTATGTTTTAATGGTATTTGCTAAATTGTTACAACTGAGCAGTTTAAAACTTAATTAAATCACTAGTTTGAATAGTTTTGCCAAGCAGTTGGTGATTTTAGGTTGAATAAGCTTGATGGTTTTAGTAAGTGATTGGTGATTGATTGATTATATACTTTAATTGATTTTGGTAAGTTGTTGGTGGTTCTTGGTTGTTTCAATAAGTTTAGTTTAGTTTTTATTAAGCATTTGGTGATTTGTTGATTTGGTATGTTCAATGGTTTTAAATAATCAATTTAGTGGATTATTTATGACTAATAAACTTTAATTTTTAATACATCACTTCTTTGAGCTAAATTTGGGCACATTTTTGGCACAAATGATTATCAAATAATTGATAGTTTTAGTAGACTTACTTTAATTATCTAATTACTAAAAAACTTTATCAAAGTACTAACTGACTGAATAACATCTAAATCATTAATTCTGATAAGTTCAATCTATTTAGGCAAGTGGGTGAATATTGCAAATGTTATAAAATTTGAAACTATCAAATCTGATAGATTCAATCTATTTGGGTGAGTGGGTGAGAATTGTTGAATATTACAAATAATTTGTTAAATTGCTCACCCAAAAACTAAACAAAAATCAATATTGGAGTTTAAGTAGATAGTTATAGATTATTAAGTAGATTTAGGATAAGCAGCTCACCAGCCACAAGGGCAACAGTGAAGTTGTTAGTCCGAGTGGCTCAAGCATAGTTTTAGTACAGCCTTTAGGCTGTCAGTACAAGCTCATAAATAAACTTGAGCAATGATGTGCCTTTCTGCTATTAGAAACGTGTGCTTTTCTTTCTTCTTTATACATTTAACCTGACTGAGCTGCAGCAACGCATGGCTGGGTATAGCTTTTACTTATAAAATAATACATCTTATCTCAATTATGTATTTAATTTAAGGTATTCTGTCTTCATACAGTTAACCTTATTGATTACTCTATACACCTGTGCTTAACTTTCCCTATTGTAACACCTGTTGCAATACAGAGAGTTTTTGCATTTTTGACAAGTAGTTTGCATATAGAAAGCACAGTAACAATAGATTCTATACTTCTAGTAACTTAACTTTAAATACAGGTTCTTAGTGGGTACAGGAAGTCATCAACCATCAGGAACCCACAGAACAAAGTAACTTAGAGAAAAAATGACAAGAAAATAAGAATTTTTATTTTAATGATAAAATGAAATTGAAACCTCAAGCAATAAGTAACATGTTGGCATTAACCTAAGTAGAACTTTTAACATTTTATCCAAAGAAGTATTTAAGGGTTTTAAAATTAATTCTAAAAGATAAAGTCTTTATTTTTTAGTTTGGAAGACATTATAAATCAGCACATACTAAGGTTGACATAGAGCCTTCCAACTCTATCTTGTATTTATAAAAAGTGTCATCTTATTTTAATTCTAAACTTGGAATTAAAAAAGATAATTTTGAATTAATTGTATTAATTTTAACCAAAATTGTGCACAGATAAAGGTTAATTCAGCATCCTACTTTAGACTTTCAGGAAGAAAGGGTGTGCTTTTCAAAGCTTTGTGCATCTGAATGTCCAAAAATAATATATAAATGTCGCTTTGCAGATACTCATTATTTTCAGAATTAAGACCACACATGCTTATCTTGATCATAGAAAAGTGGTATATCCACTGCAACTGGATGTCCATATCATCACTTTAGTAGCTGTCTGCATATGACATCAACTTAATTAACATCTACTTTACAAAAAATCATCCATTATTACTTGGGGATCCTATTATCACAAAGCAAGACAAATGGTGTTCTGTAATAATATATACATATTAAAAAATTTTCTTTAGTGCACAATATGCCAATAGTCTCCCAAAATCTAGATGCCACAGATGATGACCTACAGTGAGACCCAAATACTAATATTGTGCAAAAGATACTGCAAAACCTTTTTTGCTAAACCAAAAATATTACCTTATCTTATTTTCTTGCATGCTCCCTTCCTTAAGTACATTGCACATGATGCATCCTACCAAATAAAAATTAAAGAAAATATAATTAACTAAATAAAATTAATGTAGTTTACATTAAAGAATTGCTTAGGATTACAAATCCTAAGTATATTATGATATAAACTATGGTATCTATGTGACAAAGAACTTTAGGTTTACTCAGATCAATTTTTTTACACATAAAAGTACAATATCTGCTGTTGAATGAACTTACCGTATAAATAGTTGAGTGTTAGATTTTAGTTAAAAAAGCTTATTTATATCAGTAATCACTTCAATATCTATAAAGAAATTTTCTAGTTTTCATGTCTATGTATATAAAAATAACAGTTAGTCTGTTTAAACTCTTCTTTGAATATAGACAAATATTAGTAACATCATGACAAGGTCATAGTTGTCTTGGTCATAGTGTTTTGCCCTAAAAATATTGTTCTATAAAAAGATAAAAATATGATGTAGCTTTAAATAATTTTTAGATGTTTATTGAAAATAAAAAATAACCTTAGACTCCAAGGCACTAAAACTACATAACTCTTGCTTGACCTTTAATATTGTTTATAAAGGTATTACTGATGTAGTCTACTATAGTTAAATTGTATATAATTTTGTTCTGCTACCTGCAGCAAGGATAAGATAAGTATAAAAAATGAGGTTTTAACAGGATAATACTTAACTAAATTGGGTATTTATCACTATCTATGATATGGTGTAAACTTTATACTTGCCCTAAGATGTAGAAGTTTAGAAGTAAAGAAGTGTGTAACAAATAAAATATCTTTATTAATTAAAATTAAAAAATGAGTAATATAAATAAATGCTAGATGGGTTTATACATAAGGGTACTCTAGTAAGTTTCTATAGTAAAATTTGTTAGAAAAAGTTTTCATGTGCAAAGTAAACAGTACTAACTATCAGCAATTGTAAAATCTAGAAAGCTAGATTATAAAGATCATATATGATTATAAATATATCCTAAAGTATCATGAGTGGGTTTTAAAACAAAAAGTAATTCACTAAGTGAAAGTTGTATCTTGTGTAAAGTGCTAATATGTTTTTAGAATCCTATGCATTAAATTATACTAAGACTAATTGCATGAAGTCAAGTTTTTTAACTTATACCAGGCTTGGTCTAAACCAGCATAATCTTTACAAATTTTGTTTATTTGAAGTAAAAGTTTATTTAAAATAATTTCTGGATCCTTTGGTAAACAATTATCTTACTTCATAATTATACAAATTGGTATAATATAATCATTAAACATACATTATAATTCATGTCATATGTATATAATTGTATTAAACCCTTGAGATCATTTTGTAAAAATCATTTCAAGATTCTCTTGAATGGTATACATTAAGGTAGTAAAGTATTATCTTACTTTCCTACCATGTCCCATAAGACAAAAATAAACCTTTCATAGATATCTATATTAAAAATCTGCTCTTAAAGTCTAAAAACAAGATCAATATGTAATTTTTGCTCTATCAATCAATTACTATAACAAGATATTTTATAGTATTGATATTAAATTGTGAACTGATCAAATAAAAATATTGTTTAAGTTAAAAAACAAAATTATAAGTTTTAATAATATTAAAAATATGTGACTAATTGACAAGTTCCATTTTATGCCTATTTTATATAACTAATATTATCAATGGTCAAAGTAAAACAAATATGTGCAATAGCTTTTGCATATGATACGGTAACACTTGTTTAATGATAAAAACTTCTATAATGTTAAAAAATAAAATCAGTAAATTCTTATTCTTCAAGTAATTAATAAATACTTTTTATGAGTATAAATGAGCATCATACAAAGCAATACATTTGTTTTTGTTCTAAACTTATGAGATTCAAAAACTGACTAAAATAATAGTATCTAAGAGTTTAGGTCAAATATATAACTCTATTTTGGCATTAGTAGGGAAGATAAATGTAACCGAGATAAACATCTAATCTGGTCTATCTACACTTTAAAAATAATCTTGCTAAAAAAGGTCAAGCTCAATGTTGACTGAACGCAATGCATTGATAATCCATTTAGGATATTTTCCTTCCTTGACATAATAACCTTTCATAAACTTACGCACAAAGGAGGGGAAGTTATCATCTAATATACTCTTACGGATACCTTCCATAAGACGCATTTGAAAGCGAAGGTTATGGATTGAAATTAAATGACAGCCAACGGTGTCCTTGGCCACAATTGGGTGCAAAAAGGCACGAGAATACTTTTTACAAGTAAAACAATCACAGTCCAGTTCAATAGGCAGCTGATCATGTCTAAACTGCTTATTTTTAAGTGAAAGTGACCCTTCAAAGGTTAAAGCATTGCCGAATCTCTAATAAAGCAAAAAAGTTGGAATTCACATCATTAGTTAGCTTACCGCTGTCCTAGTTGGGAATACTAAACAAAATATTAGAGAAAAGAGAAAGGGCAAGAATTTAGTTCTTACCACAATCATACATATCAACACCTAGAGCAGAGCAAACCACTAAATCTTCGGCATAGCTAAATTTGAGTTCTAAGCTTTTACAAGAATATTATATACCCAACTCCCATACAATAACGCGGCTTTAGTTCAGGAAGAAGATCGGTACAAAGTGTAACACTAGATTGAACAGTTTTAGATCTAAAAACTATTTCTAGTTGCTTCTCACACTTTCCAAAAGTCGTCCTTGTTTTCGCCTCCGCTGAGTCCTCCAATTGCATAACCTGGAGTATTCCTTTTCACCATTTCTGCAATATATGTTAGAAAACATTTGTACAATTCCAAAGGTATTAAATGTACCTTCAACACATATTTTCCTAAGGCTTGGGTCTAGCCCACCTTGTATAATTGCAAAAAGATTTTGCTCATGGGGACGAGCATGAGCTTTTATGCAACGGTCTAACCTATCAACCAAGCGTTTCAAATCTTGTAGATAATAAAATCTAAATACCATCTGATTGATCGATGCATGGCCTCTTCAACCCTTTCGCCTGTAGTAGTAGTTGCAATAACATCATCCAGTTGCATGATTATGTCGGCACCAATGGGAATTTTGAAGTCTAATCGAGTGTTCCGGGGTCATCATCATCAAAGTTGAATCGTGAGGCGATTGAAACTGCACCCCTTCCTAAAAAGATAAGATAGATCCATAAAAATTCAATGCCTCTGTAATTTCAGCTAGCTTCAGAAGCGATACCATTTGAAAGCCCCCAGAGTCCTAAAACGTGGTTTAAACACATATTTCAGGTATGCGCGCTACTGTTAGTAAACCATGCTTCCACTTCATGAAATTATGTAGACCTTCAACTTTGTCTAAAAGGACAGGACCCTATAAGAAGTAGTAAATCAGAATGATCAAATAGATTCGGACTTACTGGACGATGACCCTTTAATTAACAAGCAAGTACAGAAAGTTAGATTTAAGTGAAAACATAAGTAAAAAGTATATTTACAAGATGGTAAGTATTGCCCAAAATGATTTGACACCCGACTTCTTCTAGTTGATTGGGAGTAAGTCCTTTCATGGTACCCTGAGTTCCCACCGCCATAAATAAAGGAGTGTCAGCGGTACAGTGAGGAAGATGCAATTTAGAAACACGGGCCTTAGTAGTACTGCATCGGGCAAGGATCTCAAATTTCAATGGGTTAGAAGACATCAAAACCATGTTACTATGTAAAATAAACCTGTTTTAACTTAGATTTATTGGGGTTTTAGTCTGTTGCTCCACCAAGCTATTAAATTGCTTTAGTGTAACCTGTTCTGTATACTTTACAGATGCATTATAGTTTTGTAAAAGCAAATCTGGTGTGACATGGTCGTGTAGTGTAATGGTTAGCACACAGGATTCTGATTCCTGTGATCCGAGTTCGATCCTCGGCGTGACCTTTTGTTAATCTCTGTATATTATTTCTCAAGGTGTTTTTTGTTGGTGTGAAATATCTCCCTTAATACTGTATCAAAATTAATGTTTGATACGCCATTTTGAAGATTATTTTTCCCTTTAATGACGAAAAATAAGTAAATATCTTAAAATTAATGTTTTCGTTAAAAAATTATATTTTAAAACTTATATTTTAAAAATTACATTTTAAAAAAACAAGGGTCGCCATCTGGTGGCAATCTGTTTATTTTAACAGTTGCCGGTAATATAAAGTGTCGTGGTGGCGCTGAAGTCTCTGAATAGAATAGAATAAACGTATAATAACATATAAACAACGTGTCAATCAAATTAAAACAAGAAATTAATTAATTATAAAATTTATTGCATTTGAATTACAAAAAATAAATTTTTATTTCGAAATATTTGTCACAATATTTGTATATTTACTAATTTTTTATATATAATTTTTTACAACTTCAAAATTAGTTTATTAATTAAAAAATTAAATTTTATTTTCATTATGTTTTTGCCAGTTTGTCATCATTTGTTATTTACAATAATCTATTTTTATTAATTAAGTACTATCCACAGGATAGTTGTATAAGGAATCCTATTACCTGAAGTGATGATACATACCCAGTGAACACATGATATTATATGACATAATTATGATGTAAAAATGCTGATTTTATATCATATTGATATTATATTTATGTAATGTGTTCACTGGGTATCATCATTTTTTGTTCACTAAGAATAGCTCTCATTTTAATGAAAACTCATGTAAAAAAACTTGTGATTTAGGTTTTTATAATGCCGAGCAGACCGAGAGGGAGACCTTCTGGAAGATGTTCCAGACCATTGGAATATATCACAGAACACAGAAGAAATACTGAAAGTGACAAACAAAGACAACTTTGACTTCAGCAAGATAGAGAAGCTCAGCGCCAATGCAGACAAGACACATTCAATACTCAATGACAACAATTAGTGCAAGTTAACAACTTTGTGTCATCAACTTATTTACTTCATCTCCATCAAAATATCAGTACAAGAAGAAGACTATATAAACTTTCAAAAACATATTGTACTGCCTGCCTTTTCCCTAAAGACAATGAAGTATAAACATATAGTGTTGGTGATATGGATAAAAAGTGCATTTATTGCTCTGCAAGGTTGTTTGCAGGGGAGTTTAGTGATGATTCAGCTACCATGTGTTGCCACAAGGGAAAGGTTAAGTTAGAGCCCATTAAAGTTTATGAAGATCTTCAAAACCTCATAGAGCAAAATGATGACTTCACCAAGAATTACCTAGAAAATACTAGACAATTTAACAATGCTCTGGCATTTGCTTCAATTTATATCAAATTGGTTGACATTCCTGGCAGAGGTCCATATTGTTTTAAATTATATGGGCAGATATATCATATGGTAGGAAGTTTACAACCTCCTGCAGGAGTTGCACCATCTTATGCTGGCCTTTTTGTTGTAGATTTTGATACTGAATTACAACATCATGTAGTGAATGAAGCTAATAAAAACTGTTGCAAAGAAATAATGGTTACATTGCAAACAATGCTCAATACACATAATCCTTATGCACAGTTGTTTAAATATATAAAAGATTTGGATCAAACTATAATGGATTTGCATCTACAATTTATAACTACCAATGCATTTCATCTTGGAAGATCAAATGAACCTGCAGTCAGTGAGGTGGCTGCTGTTTTTGTCACCAATGATGGAACTTCACCAGGCAATGTTGATTTTGTTATGTATTCTAAAACAACTGGTGCACTTACTAAAATATCTTACCTGAACCCCCATTCTGATCCAATGTGCTATCCATTGCTTTTCCCATGTGGTAATTCTGGATGGACTGTTGGTCAGCCACATGTTCAAGTTAATCTTACTGCATCAAGAACAGTCACAACTCAATTACAATACTATTGCTATCATTTAGCAGTTAGAGATGGTTTCAGTTTACTTCATGCTTCTGGTAAATTATTTCAACAATACATTGTTGACAGTTATATCAAAGTAGAAGGTTCCAGGTTGGCATTTGTTTGAGCCCATCAACAAGAACTCAGAGCTGATAGTTACAAAGGTTTGATAGACTTTCTTAACTCCAATGCTGAACAGAGAGGAGCAATTGGTGGAATTCCAGTTGTTCTTCATTTATCTTATATTGGCAGTCCTCAAAATATGCTTCAAAATTATCAAGATGTGATGGCTATTGTTGCCCATCTAGAAAAGCCTGATCTATTCCTTACAATTACTTGCAACCCCAAGTGGATTAAAATTATCTCTCAATTGAAACTATATGAAAGAGTTAAACACAGACCTGACTTAGTGTCTAGAGTTTTTCATTTAAAATTGCAAGCATTATTAGATGATCTTTTAAAAAACATGTACTAGGCATAGTCATTGGTTATGTTTGTGTAATTGAATTTCAAAAAGAGGCCTTCCCCATGCACACATGCTGCTCATTTTGTCTAATGAAGATAAATTACATTCAGTTGAAGATGTAGACTCATTAATTTGTGCAGAAATTCCAGATAAGGAAACAGATCCTCAACTTTTCAAAGTTATTCAGGAATGCATGGTACACAGACCTTGCGGTACAATCAATCCAAACAGTCCATGCATGCAAGAACAAAAATGTATTAAAAATTATCCAAAAGATTTTCAAGAAGAAACAAATTTAAATGTTAATGGTTACCCTATATATATATGACATGATAATGGCACTACAATGACAGTTTGATCATTTACTATTGATAATAGGTGGATTGTACCATATTGTAGATTTCTCAGTAGAAAATATTGTTCCCATATCAATCTTGAGCATTGTTCTTCAATCAAATCTGTTAAATATTTGTACAAATATGTGTATAAAGGATAAAAAAAATAAAAATAAAAAAAATAATATAACCCCCCTTGGGTTGGGACCATCTAGTACTAAAAAATATGTATATAAAGGACATGACTGCACAGCTTTATGATTACATTCAGATTCTGAAGGTCAACAACAACTCATTGTTGATGAAGTGTTCATCTATTTGAACTGTCATTATGTGAGCCCACCAGAGGCTATGTGGTGATTACACAAATGCTGACTTTTCCACCAATCTCATACAATTGAGTGACTTCCTGTTCACTTACTGGAAGAACAAATGGTGTACTTTCAGGCCAGATTCAAAGCTGATGCTAACTGTGATAGAGTCTCCAAACTCATGGCATTTTTTAAATTGTGCAATGAAAATATTGCTGGCTGCAATTACCTTTACCACTAAATTCCAGAATATTTTGTGTGGTCAAATGGATGATGGAATATTTGCAAAAAAATACCAAGTGCTTTGGATGGATCTACACTGTCAATCCAGTTGACATCAAAAAATATTACCTCCATGTACTACTTCTGCATATCAAAGGACCACAGTCATTTGACAATTTATATACAGTTGATGGAATTCTGTGCAACTCATTTCAAGAAGCTGCAGAAAAATTACATTTAGTCATTAACAATACCAAATGGAAAGAATGTTTGCAGGAGGCTGTCAGTCACAAAATGCCAATGCAATTGAGATGGCTTTTGCTATCATCTGCATATTCTGTTCTCCTGCTAATATACCTGAGTTGTGGATAAAATTTCAGGATGCACTTTCAGAAGATTTTCAGAGACAGCACATGCCACCTGAAGCTTACAACCTCACACTGCAAGAATTAAAAAATATTTTTAAATATCATGGTAGATCTTGCAAACAATTCAAACTGCCAACTCCTGTCCTAACTGTTGCACAACATACAACAGAAGAAACCTACAATGTAGAAGAAGAAAGTATGAATGGCAAGGCAGCTTATGAAAAGTTAAACCTAGAACAGAAGGCAATAGCTGAGGAAGTTTTACATGCAGTAAGAAATAAAATTCTGAATTGTTACTTCATTGATGGACCAGGGGGCTCCAGTAAAACATTTGTCTACAAAACATTGTGCCACATTTTATGAGGTGAAAACAAGGTTGTTATACCAGTTGCATGGACAGGCATTGCTGCCAATCTCCTACCAGAGGGATGCATATCACATTCAATTTTCAAACTACCTGTACCCATCTTGGATACATCGGCCTCATCAATTCGCACTCACACAAAGGATGCACAACTTCTTTGTGACTCAGATCTCATTATTTGGGATGAGATTTCAATGGTTCCCAAAGATGCGCTAAGCGTTGTCGATCGACTTTTAAAGGACATTATAAATAATAATCTTCCTTATGGAGGGAAAATAATTCTGTTTGGTGGAGATTTTTGTCAGGTGTTACCCGTTGTTAGATATATCAATAGAACAGCCATTGTTGAAAAATACAGTTAAACAATCACCCTTATGGTCTCATGTTAAAATTCATAAGTTGACTCAAAATATGAGGGCAAATGATGATCCTGTTTTCACTGAATGGTTACTTAAATTGGGTAACGGTGATTTAGAAGTTCAAACAGATTACGAGAATGAAGCGATCAAAATCCCAAAACATTGTTATTGTAATTATGATAGTATTATTACCACCATGTTCAATGCCACAAAAATCAATGAACAAAATATTTTGCAGTTTTATTCAACGGCGATTTTATGTCCAAAAAATGATGATTGTACAAAAATTAATGAATATATCATTTCCAATTTGTTACTTGGAGAGGAAAAGGTTTACTTCAGTTCTGATTGTGTCCAACATGAAGAAACAGACAATGCTCAATTGTACCCCATAGAATTCTTAAACTCTTTGAATCCATCCGGTTTACTACCTCATAAATTGATTTTGAAGAAAAATGCAATCATAATATTAATTAGAAATCTTAACGCTAAACAGGGATTAATTAATGATACAAGGTTAGTGGTAACTCACTTAGGTGAGTACATCACTGCTAAAATTATTCACTCCAATAAAACTGTGCTCATACCCCAGATTAACCTTACAGCTTCTGATCCTACTGTGCCTTTCCAAATGGTAAGAAAACAATTCCCCATAAAAGTTGCTTTCGCTATGATCATTAACAAAGCACAAGGTCAGACACTTCAAAGGGCAGGATTATATTTACCAGAACCTGTTTTTTCGCACGGACAGTCATACATGGCTTTTTTACGAGTCCGTATGTTTAAAGATATCTTTGTGTTGAAGATTCATACGGGCAAAAAGTGAACGATGATCATGTCATAACCTCCAACATTGTTTTTAAAGAAGTTTTGTGAAATTAATTTAAAAAAAACAAATGCGTATATAATACTGTATATAATATTAATATCATTTACAATAAGACTGATTTTGTCACTATTTTTTATAATAAAATATTTTGGATTGATAAATATTTACATTTACTTATTTCCACTTTATTATATTATATAACTGACCACTAACGGTGCGAAGTATTCGCACAGGTCACCTAGTAGATATAAAATATATATATATATATAAATCTAAAGTTTAGACTTTTTGCTTTAATAGGTTTCTTAAAAGTGATTTAAAAGTAATTCTAAGCATTTATAACTCTAAACTGCTCCAGATTGAAAATTTATAGGCCAATAAAATTCACATAAAGTTGAGATAGCTATATTAGTTATATATTGCTATCAGTATAGTATTTCATGCTATTATATGTATGTAGGTTCAAAGGCGCATATTGCAATGATATACAAAAATATCAACATAGTATATATCCTGAGTTCTAACTATACAGTATAAAATTTTCCACCTTACTAAGACAACTGATATAACATTTTTAAGTTTACTAAAGTTTATTCACTTTTAATATCTATTTTCATTATTTCATTCTATATATTTATTGATGAATTTATTCATAATTGGAAGATTTTTGATATTTTAGATTTATATATATATCTATCTTATATCTATATATCTATATATATAAAACAAAGTCGTGTTAGTTACACCATTTATAATTCAAGAACAGCTGGACCGATTTTTATGATCTTTGCTTTGTTGGATTTGTCTCCGCCCCGAATAGCAGAATAAATTTTGAAAAATATTTTAGTAGTAAAATAAAAAGTTCTACATGTAACAAGTGAAAATCCTATATATACTTCGATGGTATTCGCTATATTGTTACAGCTGAGCAGTTTGATATTCAGCTGATTTGATATTTTAAATGGTTTTGTTAAGCGGTTAGTGGTCATTCGGGTATTTAACAAGTTTATCTAAATCAAAACTTTGAATCAAAAGTCCAATTGATTTTAAAAATACCTCCTCTAGCATAATCAGCTCAGCTTTTGGCTCTAAACTTCAACTCTATAAAAGGTCAGTTGTTCGAATCCTGGCGTAATCTATATATATAAAAGCAAATGTGTATGTGTGTGTGCGCGATGCCCATCCAAAAATAGAGCATGTAGAGCTCTGAATATTTGGCTATAGGTGGACGGGAGAGGGTCCGTGTGCACCTCGAAGCCCGATTTTTAATTTTCATAGTAAAATAAAAAGTTTTATATGTAACAAGTGAAAGTTTTATATGTTTTTAATGGAAATCGGTATATTGTTATGGCCAAGAAGTTTGATATTCGGTTGATTCGGTAATTTAAATGGTTTTGTCGAGCGGTTGGTGGGTTTGTGTTGATTAATAAGCTTAACGGTTTAAATAAAGTTAGTGATTGGTTGATTTAATAAAGTTGATTGGTTTTGGTAAGTAGTTATAATTTTGGTTGTTTCGATACATTTAGTTTTGGTTTACGAAGCGGTTGGTGATTGGTTGATTTTTAATCTAATGGTTTTAGCTAAGTGGTTTAATGGTTTAGTTAATTCGATAGGTTTAATTGGGTATGGCTGAATGGTTGGTAAATTTATATTGATTCAGTATAATTTGATTACTTAATTTTATCGATAACCATCTACAAATATAAAAATTATGAGATTATCAGATGAGCTTTAAGCCCACAAACAAATCTGTGTTAAACTGGGTATCAACAAGAATTAATCTTAAATTTTATTTACAAAAGAATCAGTATGTTAATTTGTTTATATAGATGCATTATCTCGAGCAAATAACCAAAAATCACCAAACCTGGCACAAGTATTCTATAAAATTTGGGAACGGAATGCTAATATGTAATTGTTTAATATAATCATATAAATTTGAAAATCAGTTCTATATAAGATCTATCACGTATATTTCTAATGTTAATTATATAGCAATTTGGCTGTGTATTTTCATATTCATTTAATTCAATAGTTTCATAGGCTTTGATATTTAGTTGGTAGTTTTTGGCTGTTTTGTAAGTTCAATAATTGTTTTTGCTGAGTGGTGGTTTATTTTTTGGTTGATTCGATAGGCTCAATAGTTTCAGGTAAGAGATTGATGGTTTAATTAATTTGGCAGACTTAATAGATTTTAGCTAAGTGGTTGGAGGTTGGAATATTCGATAGGTTTAAAGGTTACTGAACTTATTGATGGCTATCTACCAATATAAAAGCTAAAATAATTTAGAATCTGATTGATTTGATAAGTTTATTTTATTTGGCCGAGTGGGTTGATGGTTTTTGGTCGAATCGATAGGATACAGTTTAGCTTTGGAGGTGATTAGTTATTGGTTGATTTGATAAGTTCAGTTAGTTTTAGCTGAGTGGTTGGTCTTTTTGGTTGCTTCGATTGAGCAATTAGATTTAGCCGAGTAATTATTGCTTAACTATATATAAAATCTAAATTAATCAATTCGAATCACCTGAAATTCTATAGACACTGTAGCGAAGCACGGGTAACTCCGCTAGTATGATATATATCCCATTATTAGCCTTCAATGACCCTAGATACTAGGGGAAGGCCCTTTAATAAAAGTATCATCTTTCACACCCAAGCTCCTACTTGGGAATGATATAAAAATGAGGGTTTTCTATACTGTAAGTGCGCCAATTTATTTGGTAGATAAAAATTATCGATCCGGTGTTGAAATCCTGCCCCAAATCGGCACCTGCGAGCTCTAGCAAGCAGGTTTCCAACTATCTGCGCTAAGCTGATCAACCTTAGATGTCACATGAGTTTTGATTTCGTGAATCAAAATATCGTTGTTGACGATAAGCCTGACGACTATGAATACGTCCACCTCGGTGGCTTTTAGGCATGAATTATCTCAACCTATTCTGGGTTACATAAAAGCGAAAAGCAAAACGCACTCAACGAGATAATTACACCATCGTTGCAGTTACACCGCATCTCAAATTTTAATCATTTGACTGCATTCGGGTACACTCGTTCACCGTCGGATCGATTCGGCGTTGTCGATATTTCAGTTTTAATTTAGCGGGATTAAACGATGCTTATCTAACTTTGGCTCGACTTATGCTTCCAAATATTAAAACGTGGACCCCGATATATGTACCGATTGTACATGTAAAGTTTGGTGGGGATTGAAGTAGCTTCGGTCTTAATACACCAACGTTTTAAAGGGGTTTAATTTAATAAAATTAAATGATTATTTAACTTGGAATCGATCAAGCTTCACAAAAAAATAATAAATATGCACCCCAGAATATGTAGAGGTTGTATATGTGAAGTTTGGTGGAGGTTGGATGGGTAATTTCGAAGGGGTATGCGTCAAAAAGAGTGTAAAGTGGTGGATAGAGGGTTTCGCTTTACCTCGTTCCAATAATAATAATAATAATAATAAATATCGGAGATAAGCTGAATAATAATTAGTACTGATAAAAATAATAATCAATAATAATATGCTTTTAGTTTCCTGTACCAACCATAGTTCATAGTTCATCAACTTTTCGACCAACTCACTTTTAGTTCGACTTTTAAGGCTACCACTTTAAACTTAGCTGAACTATTACGATTCGGAATACTATCCTCATTCGATAAACCTAGCGAACTTTAAGGTATCGGATGAAATCATAAAACCTCTCCAGCTCAATTTGGAATTTATAAAGTGCGCTTACGCTACCTTGAGCGTAGGACTGCTTATTGGACGCACCCCCATTCGTATGCGAACTCAGGGTGAGGTTGAAGCCCATAAAACCTCTCGCACCGTCCACGTTCAAGGTTTGTAAGTTGAATAGGTTTAGCTTTGAACTTGACTTTTTCACCGGTTAGCTTTGTGAGCAACTTTATAAAATCTCTTGGACTTTCAGCTTTAAAGTTTTCGGGTTCGGTACCTTCACCCCCTTGGTTGGCTTATCTTCCGGTAGATTTAAAGTTTGAAGCGTTAACTTTTGAGCGGTAGTTGGGTTGTGATCGCTTTGTAAATCTAATGTTTTGGGGTAGGTTATAATTTTTGGCTTTTAGATAATCTTTTTATTGATGGGGTTTTAACTGCTAATTATCCAATTTATTCATCCTGTAATAAAGTGTGAATTTGGCTTTAATTTGTTTCCCAGTGGTTTATCGAACGTGGTCCTTTGAGCTTAACGATAAAGGTATGATGCATGCGCGGGCGTCGCTATCGGTGTGGATCTTTGTAGCCGATTTCACTCTGGTTTAGTTTAGTTCGTTTATATTCCATTTAAATTGGGACAAGGGGACTGAGCTAATTATTAAGCCGAATTTGGTTCGAAGTAGAATCTTATCCACGGTTAGAGGGTTTTCTGCCCTCCAAAATTGCCATATGCGTCGGGTTTAGGTCTAACTTTGGTGGTTTTTTTTATTGACGGCCCGCTTTTCAGCTTTCTTTCCTTGGACCCTAATTTCTATCCTCCGAGATCTTCTACAAACCTTTTGGAATCATTAGTTTATACGGCAGCTCAATCTAACCCTAATCGGCTGGTAGAGCGTATCTTCTAAATCTAAGCTATCAGCCAGTTATGGACCTCACCGATTTCTCTCGCCGGCGTGTTCTATTTGGGTTGTCGATCCTCGGGTTCTGCCTTTTGGCCTTCGTTATCCAGACAGTAAGTTGATGGTATACTTTCCGTAAGGTATGCCATCGGTTGATGTTTTGCGCTTTAATTTTTGGTATGGGTTTATTACCAACAATCCCTTTAACGTTAGGTTTGCGTTTGTACCTGCCAGCTTGCTTATCTAAGTTCTGTTTTATTATCCGCTTGGCGAATTTAATTTTGATTTTTTTGTGTAGAGTAAGCTGAGAGCTGGTTGGTTAACCTGAGCTTTATTTACCAGCTAATTTGATCTCTATGGGGGTTGATGTGACGAGTATAACTTGGTAGGGCGCCTCTAGCTCCAATTATAATTTGCTCGTAAATGGAGCGGGTTGGTTGATGAGAATTGGGGTGGATGTACATTGCTTAAGAGTTGAATTAACCCAAATTGGCCACCCTTAGTACTGGCTAATTGTTTTAAAAAGCGTTTTCGATAGATTTTTGCGATCACCTCAGCGGTAGATCTATGCGAGTTAGTTGAGTAGAAAAAAGTTTGACCTAAATGATTATCTTAGGAAGTAACCCAGTACCTTCAGAAGACCCTCGACTTTAAGAGCCCGTACTTCATATTGTAAGGCTTTGGGTTGCGGTATTGGAGATGGTTTAATGACCACTGATTGGCTTGTAGATGGTTTAGCCACTCCTTCTACATGTTGGTGATCCCGCTGGATTGGGCGTACCGCATGGTTCGCAATAAGTCCAGCCTTAAAAAAACTTACGGGAGCGTCCAGGAGCAGGTTGAAGGGTTAGAAAGGGAAGTGCGGGGCGATGCCTTGCCCCTGCAAGGAAATCTCTTTTACTTTGGGAGGGCGGTCGTTTTGATCACCTCGGCTTTGACCTTGGGGGCGTACCTCTGGTACGTTGCGGTTGGGATGACGTCCATGTCTAGTCTTACGGCTATCTACAACACCTCCTGCTTCTTCGCCTATGGGTTTTCCGTATATGGTGGGCTTGAGGCCTTCAATAAGGTGAAGGCGTTTGCGGTGGTGTTGAGCGTGGTTGGCGTGGTGATCATTTCGCTCTTGGGGGAGGGGGCTGATGGGGGGCCGAGGTCGACGATCGCTGGGAACATGTTTGGGGTTGCCAGCGCCCTGCTGATTGGCCTGTTTGAGGTCCTCTACAAGAAGTACGCGGTTTCCAAAACCTCCCCCACCGCCCTGCTGGCGAATTTTGTTACGGGGTATATTGGGATGGTGACCTTTTCGCTATTTTGGCTGCCCATCCCATTCCTTCATCTGGCTGGCGTTGAACCGTTTGCCTTGCCTACTGGTATCGGGTTAACCTTTCTCATGGTCAATGCCGTGATGGGGGTTCTCTACAACGCCGGGCTCATGCTCCTCATCTCCATCACCTCCCCCACCTTTGCGTCGGTTGGTATAATGACAACGATTCCGGTGATTGGCATGGTCGATTCCATCCTCCTCAAGAAGCGAATACCCTTAGCCGTCTGGCTTGGGGGGTTTGTGATCATTTTGGGGTTTCTGATTCTGACTCGGGAAACTTTGGCTGAAGAAACCAGACGGACCCGCCAGTTGAATTCCCACGGCTTGGAGGATGAGCCCAGCTCGCTCTCCTTACCTGAGGATGGCCATCAGTATAGCCAAATACTCTCCCAGAGCGATCCAACCAGGAGGACCGGCAAGGCGTATACGGGGCATCCCATCCACAGCTGATTGTAACGGTATCGTAAGGAGTCTGATAAAGTTATGGTGTGGTGCCAACTCAGTTTTTTTTAAGTTATCATCTCAAAGTAAAGTGAAGTTTAATTTTTTGAGGTTATTTAATTCCTATCGCTTTACCATGATCTTTGTAGCAACCCATCAGTCAATTTTAAAAAAGCTTAACCTGATTACTCGGTAGCCCTACCCATTTCGATCTTTGTTGTAAGATCAGGGTGGTGATTCCACGATTGCTTGCCCAGCTTTATCTGTAGAGCTCATTGTTGTTAACCTATTTGGTTGGCTACGTCGGGTTATCAGGGCAGACGTTTTGGTTGCCCATCCAACAACTGAAGTATGTGAATAACAGGTTTAAAACTGTCCAAGGTTGACCCACCTCAGGCAAACAGTTGTTCAACTTGTAAGAATATTTCGGGGAGAAATCGCCCCAATATTAATGATATGAACTGCCTACCTGATTCTAGGTGGAACCCTGTCCCCTGGAGCAATGCGATTACTCCCAATATTCCGCTGAACCCCTCATATTGAACCCACGAGGCTAACATCATTCAGCGAAAAGGGCTGCGAGCTCCCAAGTCCGCCCAAGCACTAACATGGGTGTAGCGTCAATTTCTAAAATGCACCCCCTTTTATAGACCTGAAGGGGGTTCATGGAGATGCAACTATTTTTCTACCCAATCCTTAGGAGCTGAGGTAATCAAGAATATGCCATAAGCAAGATGGCTGACTGGCGGGAGTATATTAAAATGCTCCCAAGCTTATGCCCTGCCAAAAGTTGAAATATCTACAATCCAAGCCAAACCCTAATTTAGCCAAATTGACCCAACACTGCTTAGCACAAATCCCCCAGTATCTTGCAATTAGCCTCAAAGTAGCTTAACTGATAGGAGCCATAAAATTGTTAACCATCGCTTGCTTTGCTAAGCTTTAGCTCTATAAATTTGTCAATTTTTTATCATTGAGCTTATCTCTGGTGGTTTTAGTTCCCCTAACCAGTTTTAATACAGCAGTTGAGAGTACTACTCCTGCTACATCTAAATGGTTGAAATCTGGTGCTAACAGCACCAGCGAGAGTAACCGTCACCAGGATTCCAACCTGCCTCAGATAGTCTTCCAAGGTTTCAGTTTACCTGTCAGAAAATCCCCATACAAATGGGTCCTTTACATCTAGGATCTAAAGCTTTAAACCTTAATGCTAGAAGACTGCAGTCCTTTACATCTAGGATCTAAAGCTTTAAACCTTAATGCTAGAAGACTGCAGTCCTTTACATCTAGGATCTAAAGCTTTAAACCTTAATGCTAAAAGACTGCAGTCCTTTACATCTAGGATCTAAAGCTTTAAACCTTAATGCTAAAAGACTGCAGTCCTTTACATCTAGGATCTAAAGCTTTAAACCTTAATGCTAGAAGACTGCAGTCCTTTACTTATAGGATCTTTACTTTAAACCTTATAAAGCTTTAAACCTTAATGCTAGAAGACTGCAGTCCTTTACATCTAGGATCTAAAGCCTTAAACCTTAATGCTAGAAGACTGCAGTCCTTTACATCTAGGATCTAAAGCTTTGACCCTGAAATGCCAGAAGCCTACTAATCTAGCTAAACGGTATTGTGGGCTGTGGCATTGAAAGCGTTGTATTCAAGAATATACCAAAAATATTTTAATCATGTGTATGCAGATGTAGAGATAATCAATGGATGGGATATCTACACTTTCATCATAGCAGTGGTAGCGCATAAAGCTCGCCTCCTAACTTAGCTATGATAAACAAAGCAAAGCTAGCATATGAAACTAGTTTATGCGCTATCCAGCATCCCAACTTTTGGTCAGGCCTGATTAAAATCATTAAGGGTTAGGGTTTAAGAGGTTAAAGCTTTGATGGGCTTACTGGCTCTATAATCTGATCCCTATGATTGTTACCCAATGGTTATAAGCCCTTATCTATAGTCATGTTGGGTTCAACTACAGGCTTCAGGGAAAAAGTCCCAATACTGGATCTATGATAGTTATAGCCAGCTTGCCCCAAGTTTGACATTACATGGTATCTTAAGGGGTAATAACAATAAATTGGTTCTCAGTATTGAACCCAGGATGTGCGGATAGAACCAAAGATCCTAAAACTCATCTTTTAGCAGATCTAAGGGGGAAGAGAATTAAACCCGTTAAGATAGGTGTAATAAATCCTAAATTCTAATACTATGTCAACTACCGTCACCATTTTTACCAGATAGCTAACATTATGAGATAGGCTTTCAATAAAGTACTATATTGGGTTAAGACACCTAAGATGGAAACATGCAAGCATATGAAACTAAAAACTGATAAAAGGACACCCCATAGCAAAAACATACCCCAGCTCCCACTGTCAGCTGACACTACTGAAAGGTAAGGCAAGAGGATGAACCATAGTTTGATACTGGTATTTTAGATGCGTCAAAAATGATGCAGGGGATGAATAGGGGTCATAAGTTTAGAACATCAGGGAACCATGGATGACTTAGTCTCACCTTATATGCATCAGTCAACCTAAAAAGCTGGAAGTGATAAAAACTTGCCTGCCAAGTTACAAAGACTCTGTCAGATGTTAAAGATGCCTCATCAAAGCTATAACTAAATGTATGAGCTAAGCATAAATCTAGAGCTATCCCTAGGGTTATTTTGAAACAATAATCTGTCAATAAATCTAAGGCAAAGATGCCTGAAAAAGTGTTAAAAGTATATACCTTGGCTTAGCATAGAGTTGCAGATAATCTTATCCCATAACTTATGTTATCAGCCTTTTCTTAACGCTTTTTATGCCATGCTATACTATTCAGATAATGTGTATGCCATCTGAGCACCTTTTTAACTACCAGAGATAAGTAAGTATGCCGAAGACTTTGCAAAAATGGTAATGGACGTGTGGTTGGTTAAAAAGGTGGTGTACCTATTTCCAAGTATGCTTTAGCCTTTTCAGTTCAGATTCAATTTGAAAAGTTCAACACTTATGTGGGGGTTGAGCGCAATTGAGGAGATAGCTGGAGTTATAGAGGATCAAGTTGCTCTTAAGAATGTACAACCATGAGCGTCTTCTATAGGTACCTGGCCTGAAGTACAAATGCACCAGTCACTGTTTTTAATGCAATGTAAAAGCCATCAAGTGAGCTGTAGTACAGTGAGGGCCAGTGGTTGTAGGGTGGGATGCAAGTTACCTTTTCAAGGTATTAGCTTTGGGGATAGGAATACCCTTGCACAAGTCAGATTACCTTATCCTTCATGTACCCAATATTGTTGGGGTGAGACAGGTTATCAACTTGGACAAGCAATAGTTTTAAAAGCAAGATTTAAGTTCTAAAGAATATCTCTCTTGACTAGATTAACTATATTGGTTGAATTTAGATCTGTATGTTATAAATACTATAGTGGTTGCCTGACCACCATATCAAATCACAGATGTCATCAAGTTTGATGCCTGCTGCCCCTGCATGAAAGGTGGTGCGCCACCTCCTAGCGTTTCTTGTGCCACAAAATGCTCTTGGGCTGGCTCTACTAGCCACCCTTATAATCCATTCTTTTTACCCTCAGGACTTAGAACACACCACATGCAATCCCAGGTGGTGCTTAGAAGCCTTCTGGTGCTTGTCAGACATCCAATCTGCCAAGTAAGAATTTGGCTTCCATTGGGTTATTTCTATACCCATAATAGCATACATAGTTCACAAAGCATCGCCTTTCTGAGTATTTAGAGCAAAATTGCTTGGGGAAAGGTGGATAAATTATTAATCTATAGCCTTTAGTCCTGTTCTGATCACTAAGCTAAGAATTGGCATCAATCTTGCCCATGCCTCTTACAAATGAGGAGATGCCTTTTGGTATAGTTGCGGGTGGCTGTGTCTGCCACCCTTGGTTGGTCACATATTTAGAGTTGTACTGAGCGCGCACCTGGTAACAGGGTGCAGCCGCTGAAACTCCCACTTCAATTCTGCCAGTATCTGTTTAACTTTAATCTGCCACGGTATTTTCTACAATTTATTTGGGTACAGCAGATCAGATTAATCTAGGTTTTTAATCTGAGGTGGTTATTATAAGCCTTGAGAACATTTCTATGGCTAGACTGGGAATTTCCATTATAGAAAAGGCGGAAGAATCTGGCAGCCATCCTACTCATCACTCTGGGTGATCTAGACCATGTGGTAGATGAGAGATGGGTAACAGAGTATCCTCTGAAAATTGCACCTCGTCCACCCTGCTCACCACCAAAGAATTGGTGGATAAAATTAAGTTGTGCCAGGAGGTGGCAAAGAGTAGAAGCCTTCACCAGTGGAAGGCAATTAGCGCATGTCCCCAAGAGGTGGTATCCACAGGTTTGAGTTCCTCTGGGAGGTCAAATCACAATTTACCAAACATAAGGGAATAAGTTAGTTTCAGAATCAAAGATTTTATTCACCAGCTTTCACAGCAGTTTTTTGAACAAGCCTGTCCCCAACAGGTACAGGTGTGGTCAACCCATTCCCTACTAATGGAGCCAGCCATATGTGGCCTATCTGTGGGTGCAACCTGCCATCTTCCAGAGGCACCATCATCATCATGCCAAGCACAAGCGCATCAGAATGAATATTCTACTAGTGTGACAATTGAGGTTTATCCTCAACACCACATTGCCCTAATATTTGATAAGACAGGACAAGCTGGTGTGGAAGACAGAGGGAGTGAGAGAGCATTAGTCTTGGCTAGACCCCAGGTTGAGACTAAGACTGGGGAAGGATGATGGTTAGATGTTTCATCAGGCTTGAGGTTGAACCAAATGGCTTTGAAGTGGGTGGTTTATAGATTAAAGGTGGATTCAAAACAGAATTGGAATGATTCTTGGGTATGGTGGTTCAGCCACTATGGAATTCAATCTGGCCTAAAACAATTGGGGTTTGCTTATGGCATGTTTCAATAGACATAACGTCAGGCATGGCAAATAAGCTTGATCTATGCTTGCTGCAGAGAGCTATAAGAGATAGGACTTGATAATGGGAGGTTCTCTAGTTACATTTTCTATCAACCTGCCTAAATATATCAAATAAAGCCATTCCTAAGCCTTATCTATTTTTATCACTGTCTTCCAAGGTTTATATTTATTATTTAGTCTAACAGCGGCCATGTTGGCCTATACAAACAGGAGTTGGACTTTGAGAGCAAGATTGGGAAGGCTATCACCTCCCTATACACCTTGCCTTGGAGTCAGGGCATGTTGCTGGGGGTAAGCATATTTGCAACTGTCCTTGGGGTGTTTTTCTGTGGCTCCTGTAGCACATGCACTAGGAGAATGGTCTCAGGGACCTTGTCTGCCCTTTGGTGATTGACTTGTGCCCTGCTTCCCAATTCATTCGTGGCTTACTGGAAGGAGCCAGTGCATTACATCAAACAGAACTCATTTACTTTCCTGTTGTGGTGGCAAGTAAAAGAAGAGCCTAAAGCAATTGTGTTCCCTGTGTGGTATCACCATACTGTGACACTTCTAATGTTGATATTTTCCACAGTGTTTTTGCTTCATGAGGTATACTGGGTGCTTGAGTGTGTGTCCCAGTATGGTGGAAAAGTGGTAGGACTGGTGAAGACTGGAGGGAAGATTCCATCAATGCTAAGCTCAGAGGAGTTGGAGCTGATCCATCAGACATTTAGCTGGGCTCAGTTCCAAGGGCGGTTGACAAAGGCTTCAGGGGAGAGGACTTATTTGCTTTACAGTTGAAGCAAGTTTTGGTGACCTTACCCATGATGTGACGGTTGAGGTCTATCCTCAGCATCACATTGCCCTGATCTTTGGTAAGACAGGGCAGGCTGTGTCTGGATGTATGGAGGAGGAGGGGGAGTTGGTCCTGGCAGGGACACCTAAGGGGCAGGAGCTTGAAGGAGGCCAAGGAGCAAGATGGGCGTCCAAGTCGAGGAAAAACGAGAATCAAGTAAAATGGGGAGTTTTGAGATTCGATTTAGATTTGAATCAAGAATGGAATGGAATGGGTGCTTGGAAGTTTCGCAGTTCATTTGGAATTTGAAATGGAACTGGTGCGGAACTGTTGAGGATCAGAACTGGCACAGAACCATTGAGTGAGGATTCTGCGATCCTGCTGTAAGGTTTACACCAAGCATCAGTCAGATTAGCACCATAAGCTTGTGTTATATTTTATATTAGCTTGTAGCATGTGTATATAGGGAAGGAACTGGGAGCTGGAGGCTTCTCAGTTCTGTTTTCTATCAACCTGGCCAATATTAAATAAAAAAGAACTTAAAAATCATATATTTATACTTTGAGTTTATTTTAAAAATATTTCCTAACTGCAGCCATGTTTGGCTTGAATCAACAAGAATTAAACTTGGAGAGTGAGCTTGGGAGAGCTATTGCCTCCCTTTATACCTTGTCTTGGAGTCAAGGCATGTTGCTGGGGTTAAGTATACTTGCAACTGTCTTCCAGGGGGTGCTTGTCCAGTCTTGTAGCGCGCACACAAGGAGAGTAGTATCAGGAGCCCTGTCAGCCCTATGGTCTGTAACATGGATTCTGTTGCCCAACTCATTTGTGGCTCATTGGAAGGAGATGGTGCGTTACACATGAAGCTTTCAAACTGAGTACATGAACTTTTGGAGCAGCAGGCGGGGCTGCCTGACTCAGCAGAGGAGTGTTTGGACTTGATTGACCTAGCAGCATGTCCAGATGAGGCACAAGATTCAGCTTGGTCAGCTTTATTGCAGTGCAGTCAGAGGAAGAAGTCTGTAGTGGAATATGGTCAGATGTTCCAGGCACTGGCTAAAGCAGCCAAGGCATCAAAGTCCCAGCTTTCTCATATGTTCCGTCAGAATTTGCAGGCTGATTTTGTTATTGGCAATGGCAGCAGTGCGGCCTGCAGCAACGTTGGAGAAAGAGGTGGCCTTGGCCTTGCAGGTGGAGCGGCAGGTGGCCTTGTCCCAGGCTCACCAGGAGTTGATGCGGTTCCCAAGTGGTTTCCATGGGAAGGAGGCAATGAGATGAGCAAGTTTGGAGCCTGTGTCCAGTCAAAAGGGGTTCAGGTATGTGGAGGAGGAAGGAAAGGGTCAGGGGGAGTCTTAGGAGGGCGGCGAATTGCTGGGGGAGGCAATGGTTGAGGCCCCCACTCAGGTCCCTGAGGCCTTAAAGAAGAAGAGTGCTCCTTATAACTTCTGCAAGAAGCCAGTGAAGCCAGTGTCCAAGAACAAATCGCTTTCTTTGATTTATTCTTATTTATTTCTACCCATATATGTGCGGGAAGGTCCTAGGAAGAAGGAGTGTGGAAAGTTCCTGGCCCTGGTGGACACTGGGGCTGATAAGAATTATGTGGATGAGGAGTGGGCAAGAAGATGTGGATTGCCATTGCAGGAGGATGGATTTGTGTTGTTGGCGGATGCCACCAAGAGGAATACGGTCTGGAAGGTGCAGGCCAAGATCCTGTTGAGACAAGGCTTAGATGAGTTTGAGGAAGAATTTCATGCTGTGGCTCATTTGCCTCACCCAGTAGTACTAGAGATGAGGTTGTGGCATCAATTCCATCCGCAATTTGATATGATGAAGGGAAAGTGCTCTTGTCGCCTGAAGGCTCAGATGTGTGGGAGTGGGAGTTCCAGTCACAGGGGTCATTAGTGAAAAGAATGGGGGGAATATCTTCAGTCATGCCATTGGATGGTTTGCTAGAGGAGTATCAGGAGTTTGCATCAGTATTTGAACCCAAGGGTGAGGAACCCTTCCCACCTACAGGGGACTTTGCATTTAGTTTCCAGTTCAAAGAGGGCTCTGAGTTGCCAAGGGGATGTCCAGTTTATCCATTGTATCCCCATGCTTGGGAGGCTCTTGATTAATAGGTCCATAAGATGCTAGGTTTGGGTTTGATTGTGCCATCCAAATCGTCTGTGGTTTCACCAGTGTTGCTGGTGCCAAAGGCGAGTGGGGAGCTACATCCTTGTGTGGATTTCTGGCGCCTCAATGCAGTGACAGAGCCTGACACTTATCCAATGCCACTCCTGGAAGACATTCTACCTATGATCCTGGGGTGTGTGGTGTTCACTAAATTGGATTTGGTTGACGCTTGCAATCAGATTTCAGTGCGGCCAGAGCACCAAAATATACCGCATTTAAGTGTCACTTGGGGAATTTTGATTACTGGGTTATGCCATTTTGGCTGCATAATTCCCCAGGAGTTTTCCAACGCATGATTGATTGTGTGTTGGGGGATTTGGTGGGTAGGTATTGCATTGCCTATATGGATGATATTCTATTATTTTCCAGGTCAATGCAAGATCATGTGAGGGATGTAAGGAGTGTTCTGGAGGTGGTAAGCCAGGCGGGCCTGAAGTTGAAGCTATCCAAGTGTGAGTTTAATAAGGACTCGGTGTCTTTCCTGGAAAATGTGGTTTTCAGAAAGGTTAGTGATATGTCCTGATAAACTTTGAGCAGTGAAGGAATGGAAGGCCCCCAGGAATCAGACTGAAGTGCGGAGTTTTTTGGGAGTAATAAGATTTGTAAGGAGGTTCTCCAAGAATTTAGCTGAGTGGGCCGTGCCACTGACAAGGTTGACTGGGAATGTACCTTTTGTTTGGGGGGAGACTGAGGAAAGGGTTTTCCAGAAGGTGAAAACCAGTCTGTTGACAGCCCCAGTTTGGCCCATCCTGACCCCAACAGACCGTTTGTAGTAGAGACAGATGCATCAAACTTTGCACTAGAAGTGGTGCTATTGTAGGAGGGTAAAGATGAGGTTGAGCACCCTGTCTGTTACTTAAGCAGAAAGATGGTTCCCGCTGAGACAAATTACCCAGTCTATGACAAGGAACTTTTGGCAATAGTGGCGGCACTAGGGGAGTGGCAACATCACCTGTTGTACGCCAGGCATCCAGTTGTGATCTGGACTGATTATCAAGCCTTAAAATATTACAAGTCCCCACCTCTGATGAATCAGAGACAGGCCCAGTGGCACTTAGATTTGGTTCAGTATGACTTAAGGATTGAGTATAAGCCAGGAAAACAGAATATCTTGCCAGATTTGGAGTTGTGATTAAGGGTTGGTGTTCTCTGAGGAGGAGTTATGGAAGTTTGACACCGCTACAATTTTGCCATTGAGTTTGTTTGCACTGATACAAAGTTGGAGAGAAGGAATCTAAGGAAGAATTTGGACTTCTAAGCGGAGGAGTGAGTCTGGCCAGCAGATCTTGGATGAGACAAGAGAAGGGGAGGTGAGCAAGAAACATGTGGGGTTCTCAAAATGGGGAGGTCTTATCCGGCGTAAAGGAAGGATCTAGGTTCCAGTGATGAGTTTGCAGCAGGAGGTGTTAGCAGCTAACCACAATCATCCTTTGGCTGGACATCCAGGCAGGGAGAAGACACTGGATTTAGTTTGTTGCCAATATTCATGGAGGGGAGTGAGTGCTGCAGTACAGAAGTATGTGGAGCGATGTGTAATGTGTGCCAGATCAAAGTCCCGCCATATGGCGCCAGAAGAAAATTGAAGCCACTTCATATTACATCTAGGCCATGGGCATCTGTGAGTGTGTATTTTATCACAGGGTTGCCAAAGTCCCAGGGGGTGGATGCCCTTATGGTTGTGGTGGATCGCCTGACAAAGTATGCAGAGTTTTTCCCTTGTTGGCCAACCATCTCTGCAAAGGTAGCAGGTCAGATCTTTATGAATGAGGTCTTTTCCTGACATGGGGTACCAGAGGAGATTGTGTCAGACTGAGGTCCACAGTTTACATCTCAGTTCTGGTTGCTACTATTAAAACTTGAAGATAAAGGCCTCCCGTTCATCAGCTTACCATCTGTTGAATATTTAGGCTGTAGATGGATGGCTGGTCCTTCTTTGTCCGTGGGGCAGAGTTTCAGGCGTCTGTTGTATGAGGACAACAAATAGGATGGTGATTTAGAATTTAATTTAAAGCTTATTGTTGGTACTTCAATAGTATACATTGTCATTTCACTTGAACAATGGCACGCCGCCCTGATCTTACTGATCCCAAGTGAAAATTGACTAATATAAAAAATGAACGTATTAAACAAAAAAGTTTATATATTAAATTATAAACAAATCCAGTAGTGAAAGGATATCTTATTAGTGTAAATGCAAAGTTATTTATAGGGTCTAATGTTAACCACATCTTACCTATGACGCCTTACTTTTCAGTGACCCTTGGCCACATAAAAAGTTTGTAATGACATCTACAAATACTTCAACTCAGGGCATCATGCTCAGCCTCAGAGTTGGAGTAAACACCAACATCATCCTTGAAATGGCGTTTCGTTATACCTTCAAAATAGCTGAACTGATTCACTTCCACGTGCAATCAGCAGCACATACCAAGCTGATTTGTATCACTAATTAGTAATTGATTCGATCAAAAACTTGACTGACATTAAGAACTAATTTTGACATAGACCAACAAAGCCCACGTGCCCGAGTCATTAAATCAAAGCTTAAATTTAAGTTTGACCTAACCAACAAAGCCCTCAGGCCCGTGTCATCATAGTCAAATATAATTAAGTGAAATCACTAGGCCGCGAATTTTAAGCTTTGCATAAGCTTAGAATATACCTGGTCCATAATCGCTAATATCTGATATAATCCATAATAAGTTTCTAAACAGTTAACCTTATTATGTCCCTATCGAATATCCAACAATAAGGTCCAGTCAATTACTCAACACTTCCCCCACCTTGACTGGATATAAGTGGCAGGTACCCTTCTTTTTTTTAGTACTAGATGGTCCCAACCCAAGGGGGGGATGCATCAATGTTGGCAGGTACCCTTCTTCTCAGTTCACAATGCCTGGCTTTTTGCGCTCCTCCAAGTATGAACGTTATCTCAATAGCCTTTCCGCCTCAGACCAATGAGCCTTCCTAAGGCTAAGAAAGTCCATGCGGCGAGCTATTGTCAACTTGGGCGTGTTGCCCATGGTTCCTCAAGCTGGGTTGACCAGCTACGCTTCAACAATACTAGAAAGTTCAGTTTCACAACCCGTTGCAATAGCACCAATTGATCAACCCAAACAAGCCTTTGTGGCTTCAGATGCAATTAGTCAAACATCCTGATGGGTCGAGCGGGATCCCCTTTTCAACATATTTAGTATCTCTTCAGCCTTTGGAAGCTGTTCAGTCCAAAGAAACCCTGATCCAAGATCAATTCACTTCAGATGGGGATCTTCTTCTGGACTTCTTGTTTTCACTTTTTAACATCTTCCCTTTGAAAAGCCTTGCTTTCTCCCTTTGCATGGGCAGTGTGGCTTCGTTGGGTCTTGAGCTTGACTTAATGTCAGAGCTCATGAATGCTTATTTGTCATCCATACTTGCAACTGGTCCTGAAGTTGCCGCTTATGATATCTTTGAGGCCAACCAGGCCCTTATTTTCGCTAACTCTGTTGCTAGGATTTGGTGTGAACCCGCTTTAGTTCATACCAATTTTCATGTTGCGTTGGGCCTCAAGACTCAGGTTTCAAAGGATTGGAGCATCCTGGTGCTATACCAAGCCCTTTGTAAGAGCTTGGCTAAGGGGCTTCCTGAGAAGTTTGTCCCCCAGATGGCTCTTTTAGGTGCGTGCATTCGCTTCCCTCCTTCGTCGCTCCCCACCAATACCATGCCCAACATGCACAGGGTATTAGATGAGGCCCATTCCCAAATGTTTCACGTGAAGGAGTTCCTCCCCTCCGTTTACCCTTGCCTTGAGAGTCTTCTTGCCGAATGTGTCTTCCTTTTGGCAGCATTTACTCCAGAGTCAAATCTCTCCCACCTATTCTGAAGTCCCTACCAATGGACTTTCCCCTTAGTTCAATGGCCTTTCCTAAGCCGACAGGGCCAGCGTGCCTGGTGCCAAGCTTTCTTGGGTTTGGCACATCTCCGCCAGGGTCTAGATAGTCAGGATTTGTATGAAATTTGCCTCTCTCTGGTTCCGTTGCACTCTCCTCCCCCTACTGAAGAGGGGGAACCTAGTTCTAATGCCAGCGAGGCATCAACAAAATAAACTCTATGGCTTGCAGTTATTATTATTTTTTCTTTTTTACTTTTTATTATTTTATTATTATTATTATTATTATTATTTTATATATATATTATTTTTATTATTATTATTCTTTATGATATGGATGAAGGAACTTAGCATGTACTCGATTCACAACCCAGCCGCCTTGATCCTTAATGGTATATACATCTTCAGATAATTTCTCCAAAATGATAAATGGACCCTTCCAGAGCGAGGCTAGTTTATGTGCGCGGCCTGCGCTATGAGTGTCACAATATACTACTAAATCTCCTTCATTAAACTTATTCACCATAGCCTGTTTGGCATAGCCATAGCTCTTCTGAATAGTTTTTTGACTAATCGCATTTTGATAAGCTTCTGATAGCAACTTGATTAGGGTCTTCGCCAGTTGCTTGACATAGTTATTTGGGTTAATTGCGTTGGGTGAACTGAGTACTGAGTACAATAATTGAGGTAGAGCGGGCTGTCTACCATACAAAAGTCAAAATGGAGAGTGGCTTGTGCTGCTGTGGTGTCCAATATTGTACGCAAACATGGTCGCACTAATTGAAGTTGCCCATTGCAAAGGCGCCAATGCTGCGTTTTTGTGTAAAATGCTGACTAAAGTGCCATTCACTCGCTCTACCATACCATTATCTCAGGATGATATGGTGTTGACAACACTCCTTTGATAGACATCAACTCATTTAGCCGTTGTACCATTTGGGCAGTAAAATTCATGCCATTGTCTGTCAATATCTTCTGGGGCATCCATGCTTATAGATTATATTATCCATAATGAACTTGGCAGTAGTTAGGGCCCCGACGTCTCAAATTGCTTTCACTTCCACCCATTTCATTAGATGGTCGATAGCAACAATTATGTATTTGTTGCCTAGGCTACTCACAGGCAAAGGGCCAATTACATCAATTGACATGGTATGCCAGGCCCAGTCAGGTTTGATCAGCTGATATTTCACATCCAACTTTATAGGTTTTGCAATTTGGCATGAATGACATTTCTTGAGCACGTCTTGGATATTGAATCACATGGAATCCCAATAGTAACTGGCTTGAAGTAATTCTAGCGTCTTAGTCATTCCCCATGTCTGACAGCCTTGTGTGCTTGTGTAATAATCTCCATTTGATTGGAAGGTTTTGGGAAAATTCAATGATGCCCCACGGGCATAAGTTTGTATAAAACTCCATCTCAATATTCAGTGTCAATTAATGCTTTCTCAATCACTTTTTGGACTTCGGGTGGCTCATCTTCATATGTTCAATTAATCATTTTTTTTATGAAGCTCATCAGCTAAATTGCTCAGGACAGCTACAATGGGGAGTCGCGATAGTCCATCTGCATTTTGATGGGCTGCTCCAGCTCTGTGAATAATTTCATAATTGTACGCTTGTAATTTCAGAGCCCAGCGGGCTAAACGTCCTTCAGGTTCCTTGAGATTATGGAGCCATTGTAATGAGCTATGATCTGTTACTACTTGAAACTTGGTGCCATGAATGTAAACCCAAAATTGTTTACAAGCATAGATGACAGCCAGGCATTCTCTTTCAGTCACTGTGTAGTTATGTTCATGCTTATTCAGCATCCTGCTGCAATAAGCGACCGGATGCTCCTCTCCATCATCCCCAATCTGTGATAGTACACCACCAACTGCAATCAATGAGGCGTTGGTTTGTATGATAAAAGGCTTGCTGATATCGGGATATCAGAGGATAGGCGCTGAGCTCATTTTATTTTTCAAAGCCTCGAAGGCTTGTTGGCATTCCTCTGCCCAGCAAAAATGAACTCCTCCTTGTAGCAAGTGGAATAGAGGCTTGGCAATCTTTGCAAACCCTTCCACGAATCTTTGATAGTATCCTACCATGCCTAAGAACACTTGGACATCTCTAATACTCGTCAGAGGTTGCATTTTGTTAATCACCTCCACCTTTTGAAGCTGAGGCCGCAAGCCCTTGGAATCAATGACAAACCCAAGGTATTCCAATTACTCTTTAAAGAATTGGCATTTTCTAGGTTTTATCTTCAGATTGGCCTTCAGCAGATGTTTGAACACTTGCTCGAGGTGCTCCAGATGTTCAGAAATCGTTTGCAAAAAGACATTGATGTCATCCAGGTACACCAGAATGCAGGACAATTTAAGATCCCCCAAGATCGTGTCCATTGCGCGCTGAAAGGTTGCCGGAGCATTACACAGCCCTTGGGGCATGCGTGTCAGTTGAAAAAGCCCTTGAGCAGCAATCATCACACACTTTTCCTGCTCCTCTGGTGGCAACTCAATTTGCCAATATCTGGAGATGAGGTCCATTGCGGTAAAGTACTTTGCCCCTCCCAGACGGTCCAGAGCATCATCAATTCTGGGCAATGGATATGAATCCTTTTTTGTAATGGCATTGAGGCGTTGATAATCAATCACAACTCGATTGCTGCCATCTTTCTTTTTTACGATTAAAATGGGGCTGGCCCACGGGCTTTTGGAAGGCACTATCATTCTGCTTTTTAGCAATTTGTCTAACTCTTCACCAACTATTTCATTACTGGCTCTGGGGCGCTGAATTGGCCTCATTCTAATAGGTATATGATCCCCGGTATCCACGAAATGCTGAACACCTTTTGCACAACCTAAATCTTGGTCATCTTTGGCAAAAATTTTGGAGTAACGTTCAAACAACTCTAGCGCTTCATCCTTCTGTTGTTCCAATAATCCAGTGAATGATTCTTGGGGTATTACCGCATGTGCCCTGAGGGCTTGGGTTGGCAAGCTGAACTCAGATAAATCACCAAATTTGACAGCTGATATTAACTCATCCCTCAATAGTAGGTGCACAAAAGTGACTACTTGAAATTTCTTGACCTTAATATTTTGGCTGGTCAAGTTTGATAGTAAGACATCAATCTCTCCGTGCCCCAGTATAAGTATTCCAGGCGCCACACTAGGTTCCAATGGAGAATGATGCCACAGGGGTACGACCTCCCCATACAGTCCTTCTGGAATATCCAGTGTACTCCCAGTTCCCATAACCAGTTGATGGCCTGGAGCTATTGTCACATCCTTATTCACACGTAGAGGTATTCCTCAATTTTCGTTTATGGCGGTTGGCATGGGGTGGCTTCGATTCCCCGCTGAATATACCCTACTGGTATTATCCCATCAGCATAAGATATATTGATAAAATTCCTACGATGGCTTGTGGGCTTTGTATCATTGTGTGAGTAATAAATTGGAATTGATTGGCCCAATATCGTCAAGATGTTTCCTTTAAAATCGCATGAGATCCCATAGGTCCTTAAAAAACTAGTTCCAATTAATATGTCATAATTGGCATTTGGAAGCACTATAGCAGGTGCAGCTACTACCAAAGCTCCAAATCATAGTGGCAAAGCGCTGTAAGCTCCTTCACTCTTAGTGCTGTTAAGGCCTGCAGTCCCATATTCTTGATGATGATCGTTATCTGGAGCTATTTTCAGTTTCTTAACCAGCTTTGTGGAAACAATGTTTACAGGTGCTCCGCTATCAACAATAGCTACAACTTTAACCTTGTTGACTAGGATATCCACGTAAGTGCACTCAGAATAGTAAGAATCAATAGAGTTTACTAAATGAATATGGGAAGAGTCCAAAGAGTTAAGAGTGTGCTTCAGAGTATTTCCAATACTGGGATATTCATTGATGAATGTGTCAATTGGCATTGCTATATTGACCCCTTTCAAGCTTGGGGTATCTGCTGCATTGCTCAGCCCATTGGCTGGAATATTCTCAAGTATTTGTTGCACATAGGGTTTAGTGACTACCTCAGAGGCTTCAGGTATGACAACCTTACTCTGGGAGCGAGTTACTGCATGTACGTTGGAGAAATATTTATTTGATACTAAAATAGAATCGATTTCATTGTCTAACAAGGCCCTATGGCCATTGTTTTCTTGTCGATTGGGTGGGACTAGTGCATTAGGCACAATATAGCGTCCCGCATCTATTGTGCTTGTTCTTTTCCCTCCTCTTGCACAGTGTCGGGAAGGACTACTTTGACATTTCGCTGACAGCATTGGGAATCATAGTGATTTTTACAATAGCAATTAAAGCAAGTAATTTCACTCACTGGCTGTGGGGCTCTTACATTCAAGTTTTGCTCATTTCTTATAGGTGGGTTACTGTCAAGCTTCTTATTGGTTTCAAAGGGCTTTCTCGTGATGGCAGTGGGTCCTGATCTGTAACCAAAATTTGGAGGGCCATAATTTTTTGAGCATCTGCACAAGTAGTCAACCAATTCAGATGTCACAAGGTTTTGCACGAAAGCAGGCAATAGGGTGTTTGATAGATTAGGGTAAGGTTCTACTGCATGCTCTAGTGCAATCTTGGCATCAAAATTGACCATAGCCTGTGTGCCCAAGAGAACCTGAGCTTTGTGATAGAATCAATCCACAAATTCGTCAATTGCTTCATATTTCTTAAAGCTGATATTCATAAACTTGGATTTTCTGGTCGACATCCGCTCTGGACCTCCAAATTCATGAAGCATGGCCTCCTTGACTTCAGCATATGCTGGATTTTTGTTAATGTGAGGCATAATCAACTCAATGCTCCACTCATCCAAGCAGTTAATCATGGTGGCTGCTTTGTTTTGGTCGCTGGCCCCATGCATGGCCATTTGAAACGTTTGACAAATGTGGTAATACTTCCATTCTTGTCAAAGGCTGGCAGGTTTGCTGGTTTATAATTATCACTTCCCCGTTCCTGGTTATCACGATTATTTCTAGGTTGACTAGAGCCAGGCATACTAGGGCGTTGGGGCATCATATCCCAGTTTGAGGTGCTAGGGTTGGCCAAAGCAATCATATTGCTAGGAAGTTGTCAACGTGGCCCAGCATCCATTTCAGTAGCTATTTCTGAAGCTTCGTCCTCATAATATTTGGAAGAATTTCCAGTTGAATGTGTTGTGGCATACTGGCAACGCCCATCGGCCAGAGTTTGAATTTGCTTGTTGATTTCATTTTCCCAATTGACATGATTTCGGTTTTTTAATTTTAATTTTACAATTTCCTCATTCAGGCTAGTAGTTTGTAGCTGCAAGGTGAAAATCACTTGTTTCTTCTCTTTTATGGCCTTCTTGCATTGTTTCAATTCTCCATGGAGATTATTGTTTGACTCATTGATAACATTAACATTGTCATTGAGATTATTGATCTGTAGATTAAGATGATCAATAGAGTTTCAATTTTTTTCATTTTTCGCCCATTGGTCCTCAAATTGTGTTTGCCAGTAATTGATTTTTCCAGTGTATTCATCCTTCATCTGCAAAATTTGGGTGCTCAGGCATCAATACTGGTCACAAAATTCATCGTTATGGTTTAACTGTGCCTCTTGGGCTTTGTGATTAAGCCTTATGGACTCTGAAGCATTAATAGAAGTCTGAGTGATATTTCAAACCCAAGATTTGGTGACTCCTCTTTCCTCTAAGAAATTTTCAAAGATAGGATGCAATCTGTCATTTAGCTCTTGTGCTAATACTGCTACCCAGTCATTAGCCCAAGTGGCTAAGTTGTGATTTGCCTCCAAACTCGAACAGACCTCAGCGAAGTTGGCTTCCAATCGCTCATTTAGAATTTGGCCCACCTGGATGGAGTTGCGAGAGAAGTTCACTAACTCAGTAATGGCTGCATGATGGCGGGCGATTGTCATTTGAGAATTTCTAGAGGTGGGATGTACAAATTCAATTAAGTATTGGGTGATATTCTCAATCCCAATTAAATTGTATCAGATCTGAGCTACACTTAATTGATGATGAGCAAGATATCTCATCCACAACACATCTTGCTGTCGTTGGTGATAAAAAGGGTTGCTACTATTGTCCGCGGGCCCTTGGCCTAATTGATACCCTCTTAACAACTGCTGCTCGAGACGTTCCAGCTCTTCTGGTGAAATGGGATCGTCAGGATAGGTAATGATAGGTACTTCTTCCCAATTAATCTGGGACACAGTCATTTCAGTGTTCCCATTGGGGCCGGCGATGGTTCTGAATATTTGATTGAGATTGCTTCCCTGTTCAGCGCGATCACCATCTGCGTCTCAGCCATGAGCGCCACTTGTTGAATATTTAGGCTGTAGATGGATGGCTGGTCCTTCTTTGTCCGTGGGGCAGAGTTTTGGGCGTCTGTTGTATGAGGACAACAGATAGGATGGTGATTTAGAATTTAATTTAAAGCTTATTGTTGGCACTTCAATAGTATACGTTGTCATTTCACTTGAACAATGGCACGCCGCCCTGATCTTACTGATCCCAAGTGAAAATTGACTAATATAAAAAATGAACGTATTAAACAAAAAAGTTTATATATTAAATTATAAACAAATCCAGTAGTGAAAGGATATCTTATTAGTGTAAATGCAAAGTTATTTATAGGGTCTAATGTTAACCACATCTTACCTATGATGCCTTACTTTTCAGTGACCCTTGGCCATGTAAAAAGTTTGTAATGACGTTTACAAATACTTTGACTCAGGGCATCATGCTCAGCCTCAGAGGTGGAGTAAACACCATCATCATCTTTGAAATGGCATTTCGTCATACCTTCAAAATAGCTGAACTGATTCACTTCCACGTGCAATTGGCAGCACATACCAAGGCGATTCATATCACTAATTAGTAATTGATTCAATCGAAAACTTCACCAACATTAAGAACTAATTTTGACATAGACCAACAAAGCCCACGTGCCCAAGTCATTAAATCAAAGCTTAAATTTAAGTTTGACCTAACCAACAAAGCCCTCAGGCCCATGTCATCATAGTCAAATATAATTAAGTGAAATCGCTAGGCTGCGAATTCTAAGCTTTGCATAAGCTTAGAATATACCTGGTCCATAATTGGTAATATCTGATATGATCCATAATAAGTTTCTAAACGGTTAACCTTATTATGTCCCTATCAAATATCCGACGATTAGGTCCAGTCAATTACTCAATACCATCCCCAATCAGATGGCCAAACTGAGAGGGTAAATCAAATATTGGAACAGTATTTGAGGTGCTATGTCTCAGGGAGGTAGGATAATTGGGTGAGTTGGGTGAAGTTGGCGCAATTTGCATATAACAACCACAAGCATTCTTCCACAGGAATGACCCAATTTTTTGCAAATCATGGTCAGCACCCAGAGGGTATGGGGCCTTAGGAGCAGGGTCAGAATCCAGCAGCAGATGTGCTTTATGTGAGACTTGGGATACCTTGAGGCTCCTGAGAAAGAATCTAGAGGCAGCAGTTGCAGCTCAGAAGAGGAAAGCAGATAGGCATCGGTCAGAGGGGAGCGTTTTCAAGAAGGGCAATTGGGTCTTAGTAAATGCTCAGAACTATGCCATATCTGTAAGGAGCTAGAAGTTGGGGCTGGTGGCATTGGGCCCATATCCAATAGTGAGGGCGGTGAATAAGGTAGCGTTTGAGCTGAAGTTTCCAGAGGGGTCACGGGATCATCCAGTGTTGCATGTGTCACAGCTCAAACCATTCTTAGGGCAGCCGCCTGAGAAGGTATCCCCTCTGTTTCCAGCTGAAGGGGGCTGAGGAATATGAGGTGGGGGAGATCCTGGACACAAAGGTGGTGTGGGGTTGTAGGTCATTTTTGGTCCAGTGAAAAGGCCTTTCAGTTGAGGAGGCCACATGGAAGACGTCCAGAGATTGCGCCCGGTGTCCTGGGAAGATCCAAAAGTTCTTCTTGTCTAGGGGGTGATGTGACAGTTGAGGTTTATCCTCAACATCACTGTGCCCTGATCTTTGATAAGACAGGAAAAGCTGGTGTGGAAGATAGAGTGAGTTATAGGAATTAGTCTTGGCTAGACCCCAGGTTGAGACTAAGACTGGGGAAGGACTATGGTTAGATGTTTCATCAGGCCTGAGGCTAAACCAAATGGCTTTGAAGTGGGTGGTTTCTAGATTAAAGGTGGATTTGAAACAGAATTGGAATGATTCTTGGGTATGGTGGTTCAGCCACTACGGAATTCAATCTGGCCTAAAACAATTGGGGTTTGCTTATGGCATGTTTCAATAGACATAACGACAGGCATGGTGAATAAGCTTGATCTATGCTTTCTGTAGAGAGCTATAAGAGATATGACTTGATAATGGGAGTTTCTCTAGTTCCATTTTCTATCAACTTGCCTAAATATATCAAATAAAGCCATTCCTAAGCCTTATCTATTTTTATTACTGTCTTCTAAGGTTTATATTTATTATTTAGTCTAACAGCGGCCATGTTTGGCCTATACAAACAGGAGTTGGACTTTGAGAGCGAGATTGGGAAGGCTATCACCTCCCTATACACCTTGTCTTGAAGTCAGAGCATGTTGCTGGAGGTAAGCATACTTGCAACTGTCCTCCAAGGGGTGCTTTTTCGTGGCTCCTGTAGCACATGCACTAGGAGAATGGTCTCAGGGACCTTGTCTGCACTTTGGTCATTGACTTGGGCCCTGCTTCCCAATTCATTCATGGCTTACTGGAAGGAGCCAGTGCGTTACAACTAGCAAATTTGATGCCAATCTGGGTGGGCAGGTTAGATCCAAGCTGGTATCAGAGATTGTTTAGAGTGACAATACATCAGGACCAAATTATAAAATATTCTTGGCAGTAGTGCACTTAGCTTTAGTTCCCCAAATAGCAAGCATATAGGGTTGCAGTCCCCAACAGGTACTCGTGGTCACTCCTTTTTTCCTTTAACTATTTTGGGTTACAATAAAAAAATTAAATTTATTCAAATTTATTTTGAGTTATAGAGTTCTGTTAAACGCTTAGTGGTGATGATTTCTAAATTTGGAGAACCCTGACTAGTCCTTGCAGCTGCCTTTTGCATTTCCCATCCATCAATATGGATGGCTCTACCTGAGGTATTCTGGATGGAGTTCTTGTATTCAATAACTTGGAGTTTCAGGCCAATCTTGTTATTATCAGCACGCTCCATGACAGGTATCAGAGTTTGCGTGACATTAGATGGGTAGTAATGAAGCACATTATGGTAAGTTCATTGGTTCTATCTGTTGAGGGACATTAGTATTGAGAACACTAGAGAAATGGCTACTGTCATTACCAAGAACAACAAGTGGGGGCCATCCTTAGGTTTCAACAGTTTTGCTGTAGGGTGCAAGAACTTTTTTGATATTAAATCTAAATTATTTTCTTAATTGAAATTATTGATTTATTAAGGGAACTACAAAAATAGCTCAGCACTCTTTCAAACAGAGTGCTGGCATTTATACCAGTAGGGGGTGAGGGGATGTCTTGTGAGCTTCATGAAAAGTGAGTGGAACTAAATATAACCAAGGATTTTAGAACTTGTCCAGAGGTTCTTAGGGGGCTTGTTGTTTTATGGGGCCTTTATAATTGGATACAGCGGATTGCTCATATGATGCTTTTTAATTAAAAAAATTTTAAACAACTTTTTAGGCGCTAAACTTTTTGTTCTGACCTCCTATGGGGTTACCTCATTTGTGAGAGCTTTCTTGATTAATGAATTTGCAGGACAACTAATTCATTTGTCCGTGGATTGTTTTTTCTCAATTAAGCACAGTGATTCTGCCCTTTTTGGGGATTTAATCAAAATATAGTAGTTTGCTTTTAAATCTTGCAGCAACTGTCCCCAACCTTATCTAGATATGCCTCAGCGGACTTGGTAAATATGAAGGGATTTGGATGCCAACTAGCTCTTTATCCGGGTGAGCTTATTATAGGGGGCCACCCACCACTCATCAAGGGGTTGTTAAGTTGGTATTTTCTTCACTGGTAGTGCTCAAAGGCATTTCCTTTCTTTTATCAAAAGGAATATAGCATCTTGTCTATCCTGATGGCTGAAGTGGGGACTCTCTTACATTACTCTTTTCTAGAACAGGCTCTACTCCCCTTTGGGGCCAGTACTAAAGTGTAGTTCTTGTGCAGTAAGGAGAATTTGATGACAGCAATACTGGTAGACTTGGAAGGGGGTGCAGGTACATTGGGTTTTAAGGTGTGAAAAATTTCAATTTTTTTGTGACAGTTGGCGCAATCCTGAGCGGGTATTGAACTTTTCTTGTACGCCATATACCCTTTCTAGGCCACCAGGTTTTAAAATTCCCCTCTTGGTTCTTCAAGTGTACAAGACCTCTTCCACCTCAAAAATTTCTCCTTCTATCAGTATTAGTTTTACCTCAGCTTGTCTTTTTTACTATGAATGGAGACAGCGCAGAAGCATGGAAGGCCATGTTTATTTTCCATTGAGTTGAGAGATTCACATAGAAAGACCCATTGGGTAGAACCTTGATGTAAACCATGCTGGCTATATTGCATACCAGCTTCTGGCATGGAACCTTGAGGTAGATAGTCTTTGTAATCATCAAGAGGTCACTTACCTTATAGTTTGGGGATTTGTGGCATTTAAATTAGTAGATTATTTGTTTTCCTTGGCAGCTTTTGTCAGATGCTTCACACTTGTTTGTGTATCTTTCATTTGTGCATTGAAAAGATGTCTGCCACTATAATGTCAGAGTATATCTGTGGAATGATAGTGAAAGTGGGGTTCTAGCCCATATTGGCGTACATTGGCAACATTCTCATTTACATGTAAAGGAAGTTACTATATGCAAACTGGAATAATGGGATGTCAGCCGCTCAAGTGTCTTGGGAAGCAGTGGTGTGGCAGTGAAGGTTTTGTCAAGTGACTGGTAGGTCTGTTCCATTTGTCCGTTGGAATGTGGGTGGTATGCCAATGACCTACACAACCTAATTTTTATCACTTTGCATATGGAGTCCAAAAGTTCAAGGTGAACTATGGACCTCTGTTGCTTATCACTTCTTGTGGAATTTTAAAATAATGAAAATGTGCCATATGAGTAACTGAGCCAAGTCCTCAGTCATGGCTGTTGTCAAGCAAGGAGTAAATATAGTTATTTCATAAATCAATCTATGACCACCATCATTGCATCAAATCCCCATGAGGTTGATGTAAGCCTTGGGGGACAACCCTTCCGGCTAGACTGGGAGAAATTCTCATTTTGAACAAAAAGGGGAAGAAGCTAGTAGCTATCCATCTGGTTGCTCAGGGCAATCTAGCCCATGTGGTGAACAAGAGATGGGTAATGGCATATCCCCTGTGAATAGCGCCTCATCTGCCCCTGCTCACCATTAAAGAACTGGCGGGTAAAATTCAGAAGTTATGCTAGAAGGTGGCAAAGGTAGAAGCCATCACCATCATAAGGCAATTGGCGTGCGTCACTAGGATGGGGCATCTGCATGTTTGAGTTCCGCTGGTAAGATTAAGTTGCAATCTGCAAAAAATAAAGAGACCAAGTTAGTTTTTGGCAAAAAATTTCTATCCGCCAGGTTTCCCAACAGATTTTCTAATGAGCCCATCCCCAACAGGTACAGATGTGGTTAACCCTTTTTCTTTCCCAACGGAGCTGGCCATATGTGGCCAGGTCATGGGCGCAACCTTCTATCTGCTGAAGGAGTCATTTTCATCAAGTCAAATTCAATCACTGTGGAATGAGTACTTTCACTAAAAATTTGATGTCAATTTAACCAGGCAGGTCAGACCTGATTCAGTGTCAGAAATCTCTTAAAATGACAATCCGCTGGAACCAAATTGTGATATATTTTTGATGGTAGTATGCTTAGCTTTAGTTCCCCATATAGAAAGCATATAGGTCAGCGGTTCCCAACAGGTATATCTGTCACTACATTTTTTATTTTCCACTATTTGGTTTCCAAAAAGGTTCTTAAAATTATCCAAATTTATTTTTGAGCTAGAGAGTCCTGTTGAACGCTTAGTGGCGATAATTTACCATTTTTGAATTATCCCTGGTTAATCCTCATAACTGCCTTTTTATTTTCTATCAATCAATATGGATGGCTGTACCTAACGTATCTGGCTAGGGTTCTGGATGTCTACTCATCAGATTTCTAGGATGATCTTATTATTATCAGCAAGTACCATGACAGTTGGCAGGCCTATGACGAAAAACAACAATTTTAGATCCTAGGTCATGCCTTCTGTTGAAAAGAGGTGCAAGAGTTTAACTAACCCATCCTTTCCAGTTTGATGACATGCAGACAAGGCAGCATTTTACCCAGACTTCAATCCTTTGTTATCTTAAACCAATCATATGCTCGTTTTATCAATTTGATGCAATTCTTCATGCTGGGAACCCATGGTCAACTGATTATAATGTTCCCTTAAGACCTGGGGCCACAAAGTTTTGGGTGCCCACACTCAATTGTGGAAGTAAATCATCATATTCTTTTGGTAGTACAAGCTGAAGGGGCTTTCAGACAATTGCCCTCCTGACTTCAGTAAAGGAATGTTTTGGGTCAAAAAAGGCTAAAAGGGGGAAATGTCAGTCATTTACAAGTTTGAGATGGGGTTAAGAGCTTTTTGAATAATAACAATAGTATCAGCCAAAAGACCCTGGTCAATTCTCAGTGGAGCCACTTGAATTGGGGTAACACTTCTACTAATATTGCATGAGCAATTAGCATGAGGTCAGGCAGTAAGATTACCCTGACCACGCTGCAAAATTTTGGGAGTCCAATGGAGGTTCCACTCCGGCCATGTCTAGTTCAATTCAAGCACCTAAGCGGGGACCACACCCTTTTATAGGCTTAATGGGGGTCCCCCAAGGCGCAATTATTTTCTCTATTGGTGATTGGTTGTAATATATCAAATCATTACCCCATAGGTTTGTCTTGCCTAAAATTAACTTAGCATCAGTTGTCTCACCAAAATGAAGTGAGTTTCATAAGATCCAATAGGTCAAAATTCCATATTCCCTAATTGAGATCATACTAAGCTACTTTGAACATTAAAATTAAATTTCATTTGACCCTCAATACTTAGAACAGTTTAATTATTGAGCGATAGTATTGAGAAAGAACACTTATTGTTTCTTGTCCCGCACCATATAAAACCTTTAAAAACCTCAACTTTACTTTTATTTAAAAAGTATTAGATTTAATTTTAGAAGTGTTTTGTGGTAACTTTGCTGTTTTCAGCACCAGCGAGCATAATCATTGCTGGTCCTATAAAGTGGTGCTCACTACAGGGGCTCCTGTACACTACACATTTATTGTCACCAAAATGGAGAGCACACCTGCTGGAAGTGTTACTAGCTGGATGAAAAACGGAGATTGGGCAGAATATGATAGTATGGATAGCCCCCAACCTTGTCATCTGAAGGAGAGTAGTTTAGGAGAATCCTGATACCAGAGTCTCATGCCATCCCTGTCCTGCAGCTAAAGTAGTGAGATAACTAACTCATGGCATATTAAACCTTGGCGATATTACTTTCCAAGAAAGATGTTCTTCTGTAGAGGACCATCTTATGTACCTCTATGAGACTCAAATCCTTCCTAATGCCTATAGACAGCTTATCAATTTGACTACTTATGTCCGCAAATTTCTCATCATGCATTTTTTCACATGATACACCTATCAGACGTCCTTCATGAAGAGCTGCACTGACATCTGGAAAATTTTGATGCTCTAAGATTAGCTTATGATAATTTATTAACTGACCTCTGAACATATTGAAGAAGCTAAATCTGGTGTGGAGGCAAAACTCAATATTATTATTCAGTTGCATGAGCGGCTTACCACAATGGATACTGGTGTAGTAAAGTATGTAGAGGAGGTGATGAAGATCTTCCAGGATGAGTTAAATGCCTCCACCGCTAGCACCCACTCTCTTTCTTGAGGAGCTTTCCAAGGAATTTGAAAAGAATGAAGAACAAACTCACAGCGACCTCTTGGCGCATGCGTCCACCCCTCAACTTGGGGATGAACAATGTGTGGCTGTGGGGGAGCGGCAATTAGCCCAAGCCTTGTCACGCGTTGAGGAGCTTGAGCGACGTCTATTGCAAGAACTTTCTCAGGCTACCCCCACTTTAGAGGTTACATTAGCTCAACTGGAAAAGGAGCTATCCCTTAAAGCTTCTCTTGATAATGTAAAAAATGGCCCGCTAGGTTAGAGATTGTGAGAAAGAAGCTCAAGGGGTCAAAACCTCACTTGAAGTGCCCGCTCTGTTGAAGGATGTGCATAGTCAGTTGACACAGGTTGAGCGTAGCTATGAACAGATTAAGGGTGCCATAAATTTGCAAAGCTCCCACCCATGTGACGATGAAGGGTGTAAGCAGATGAAAGAGAAGCTCAAAAAATGCGTGGGAGTGGTGAAAGTTGACCAACAAAGCATAAGCTCTCTTGCTTCTCAACTCCATTTTAAAGTCAAGGCATTGGAGAGACAGGTTGAAGAACTGGAAACTTACAAGCTTGGGATGGAAGCCCAATTGGCTTTATGTGAATATTCCTCCCAAAAGCCTATCACCGTCATGAAAACCAGGCTTGAAGCTATCCAAGACTAGCTTGATTGACTCTCTCACTCCTTTGATCAGTTGGTCCTTCACTTGAAAACCACGGGGACAGATGATCCTACAGTTCATACCCTCTCTGGGGGTGACCATGTTTCATTCAAACCAAAGTTTAAGGACAAGTTTATCCCTGGAAGGGTAGCATCGCTTCATTTTATATGTCTATGAAGCTGCTATGGAAGGGGCGACTGACCATCAGAAGGTCAAACATATCCTCTCTTGTTTGAGTCACAAGGCCCAGGAAGTGATGGTGCCCCAAATGGATGCCCTTAACACCTGATCTGAGGTCAAGGAGGCTCTCATTGACGATTTGGGCTCAGAGAAAAGCTTAAGCATGAAAAAGCAATCATTCATGCACATTAGCCTAAGAAGAGGAGAGTCAATGGCTGCCTTTGCGGAATGGTTCCATATTGAAGTGCAGACGTTGTTAAATTCCAAGATGTTAGCCTTGGACAATGCTGTTTCCGCTATTATGACTGGGTCAGCATCTCATCCTCCTTTGGTTATGCACATCACTTCCATCAAACACTATTTCCGCAACGTCCAGGATGTAAAAGAGGCTTTACTAGATGTCTCAGACTTCCACAAGCTTAAAGTTCTTGTGGAGTAGTATCCCGACCTTGCATTCTGGCCATTAGGTTCAAAAGCCCAAGCCCCGGTTTCTGGCCATTGAAGACATAAAGGAGACCCTTCAGATTATGGGCCCTGAGGAGCAAAAACCAAAAGCCAAGTATCCTTAAAGTCCCCTGTGTGTCTACTACAACAAGGTTTGGTACTATGAGACTGTGTGCTGGAAAAAGAAAGCCAACACCGAGGAGCAGGAGCAGGGAAAAGAGATGTTGGCATAGGGATAGGCACTCCTATTGCTGACAAATCTCATGTTCCTGACTCACTTACTTTAATTATGTCATTACCCCTTGTTGAAAATACCCCAAGGATGAATCTGAAGGGGTTACAAGGATGTTGGTTACTACATACTAGGAGTACCCGCTGAAGTGGAGGTTCCTGTTTATTTGAACGCTGGAGGAGTAGATGAGTCCACCATACCTGAAGATACATACCTCAGTTAAATTCTAGGGTGTCCTGCGGTTATTAACACCGCCAGTGATTCTGTTCAGCTCCTATCTGGCTTAATATCGTCCTCTCCAGCGAAGTCACACCAAGAAGTCCATCTTGGATAGTTACTTGAGACTGGTCGCAAATTAACCTCCACCTTCTGGCTCAAGGAGGTCTTAGATCTGTCACCTTAAATTTGGAGGAACACTCACAAAGGTGTAAGTGATCATTAAAAAAGTCCAGGTAATGGCCATTCTAGACACTGGCTCCCCTGTGAATGTAATCTCCTTAAAGCTGATGGAAAAGATCAAGCTGGCACCTGACTTGGAGTACAATAAAGAGTTTGGATTTGCAGGCTAAACAATACCTGCGCCATCAGGGCATACTCTTCCCTTCCCATTCAAATTGGGAAGCTCATCTTATCGGCCCCTGCAGTGGCCTTAAAAAACACCATCTATGATATTCTCATAGGTACCCAATTTATGATTAAATATAAGGGAATCATCAACTTGAAGCAAGGGTTCCTCTTGTTACACAATTATGAAGTCCTTTAGTTTTAGTATATTTACTAGAGCAATAGCGAATATTATTGCCTGGTTGAGTACCCATTTTCCACTTTACCTTTACATTATACCACCTCTGGGAAAATAACAAAAAATTGCCTTCTTCAGTGGATGCTAAGAATGGTATTCTTTTTTATGCTGCAGATGAGGTAGTGATTAAGCAGGGTGAACAATGTGTGGTTGACACAAAGATCACCCTCCAAATCCCACACCACTGCCTGTTGCACCTCATAAGTATTGAGGGCGTGAGCCCCTTGGAGCCTCATGTATTGTCTGGCATTTTAGACCCAGTCTACTAGAGGCCTATTTTTCTTCTGTTGGAGAACCTCACCGGCAAGGACATAGTTTTAAGAAAACACCAGGAGATTGGCAGAGGCTTGTTAGTCCCTATGGAGAACATTGAACATAATTACTTCATTGGCTTTATGTTGGATATGGGCTTGCCCATGGACAACCTGTTATGTGCCTTACCAAATGTTCATATCTCAGATGAGCTGACCCCATATGAACTTGATTAAGTTCAGACTTTATTGGAAGGATTTAAAGACATATTATACAAATCAGATAGTGACTATAGCCATATGAAGGACTGGTGCCACATCATTGATGTGGGTGATGCCCATCCTATTTTGGTCAAAACCTTACAGCATGTCAAAGGTGGAAGAACAGCAAATGAGGACGGAACTCAAGCAGTTACTAGACGAGGGGTTACCTGTTACTTCACAAAACCCTTGATCTTCCCCTCTTTTGCTAATCAAAAGTAAGAACGGAGGTCATTGGATAATCATGGACTACCAGAAATTAAGTAACCTCACATGAAAGATAGCTATCCTATACCCCACATTGATGATGCCCTGGCACAACTCTCCAGATCTAACTTCTTCTCCACATTGGACTTGGCTAGCGGCTATTGAAAAAGGACCTTTCTTCCCAAGACTAGGAGAAATGTGCTCTTATTTTCAATAAGCGTCTCTTCCAACCCACCCAATTACTTCAAGGGTTGTGCGACGTATCTGCAACTTTCCAGCGCTCAATGAATCACATCTTGCAGGACTAAAGTTTAGTTGCGTGATCATTTACATGGATGATATAAAAGTTTTTTTCCAAAATGTTCAACGAGCACCTCCTGCACCTAAAAAAGTATTTTAACGCCTGCGGGCTTCTAACATTAAGTTGAATCTATCAAAATGTACTTTCTTCCAGAAGAAAATAATTTTCTTGGCCACGCGATCTCTCAAGTGGTATTCAATCTCTACATGACAAAGTTGAAGCGATATCCAAGATGCCTGCTCCTAAAACCCTCCACGATATTTGGGTGTTATTGGGCATGATGGGGTACTACATCAATTCATCCCCAAGTTTGCTCAGCTTAGTGAGCTCCTTGTACATCTCTTGGCTAAGAACACTCCCTTCTATTGGGATGCTGAAAAAAGGCCTCATTTGTGACCCTGAAGGCGATATTGAAAAAGGCCTATTTTCCATCACCCTGACTATGGAAAGCTATTTATGTTGTTTACAGACGCCTCCAAAGACTCTGTTGGACTATTATGGCTCAACTGGATGAGCATGGGGTTGATCATCCCTCTTCATACTTCAGCAAGATGCTTTCTAAGGTAGAACGCAACTATAGCGTTACTAAGAAGGAGTGCTTTGCCGTCATACTTGCTGTTAAATATTACCATCCTTTCTTATATGGGACCTCGTTTAGAGTGGTTACTGACCACTCCTCTCTAAAGTTGTTACAGAATATAAAAGATCCCACTGGGCGGTTTGCATGTTGGGCTTTGAGCTTCATCACTATAATAATACCATTGTACACTGAGCTGGGACAAGCCACATGAATGTTGATGGGTTGACTCAGCTGCCATCATTCACTTAGATAATAGCAAAGCAGAGAGGTTGCATGACCTCTTAATGACTCTTGACGTGTGGGCTGATTAAGATGAACCAGTACAGAAGATGCTAGACCGCTACTCCCAAACACGAAGATAGAGAATGTGAAGTTATAAAATAAAGTAGGAATAACTGGTTGCCTTATCTCTTGCCATCAGAGCGAGTACCTTTCCTTATGGAGTCTCACACTATCCTGGGGCATGGCGGTGTAAGAAAAAACTACAAGTAAATTAAAGAGCATTACTACTGGGAGGGCATTATGGACACATTAACTAAAACCTTGAATTCCTGTCTGACATGTAAAAAGCAATCCAGCTTCAAAACCAAGTATCAATATAAACCTATCACCCCTCAACAGCCTTTCCATACAATAAGTCTTGATGTGTTTGGCCCTCTACCTCAGACTAAAGGTGGAAATTGCTATATTTTGGTCAGTATTGATCATTTCACCAAATGGGTTGAACTTGTTGCTCTCCCCGATCAAATGGCAAAAGCCATGGCTACTTTCCTCCATCAGTAAATTTCTCTCATAATGGCTGTCCCCAAGTTTTTCTTTGTTATAATGGAAAAACTTTATCTCCAGAGTGGTGAAGATCCTTGATACCTACATGGGCACACAAAAGCTCTTTTTTTCACCCTATAACCCATTGAATAATGGTACCGTGGAAAGAGCTAATGGAACTCTGGTCTCTATATTACAAAAAATGGCCACTTAAGACCCCCTTCACTGGGATCTGTACTTATTCAGTGCCCTCATGGCCTATCTTATTAGTTAACACCTAATGCTAAAAATGTCTTTTTTCCATGTGTTGTATAAGTGAGAGCTTGGAGTGCTGGCATTGTTAGCCAAAGATATTTTCTCTGATAGGACTGACCCCATGTAAGCAATGATGAAGTTGGCCCAGCACATCATCAGTTACAATAAGAAGTTTATGTATAATTTGGCCAAAACTGTCACAAAAAAGGGTCAAGCTGCTAATGAGCTCCTGGCCCTCTTCCTTCCTTCCAAGTATCTGACTTGGTGCTTTATTATCAAAATTGTATCATCACTAGAAGGGAGAAACCTTGGTTTATTTGGGAAGGCACTTTTGTAGTCGCTTACAAGTGAGGAGAGGATACTCTATCAAATCGCTTGCTACCAGAGTCACTATTAATCAAGTTCATGCCAGTTCCTATGGCCCAATTATCCCCCAACATTCTTGAGGGGGGTGATGTTGGACATTTCCCTCTCATCTACAAGATAAGAATGTTGTGGGTTCAATTGGCTGAGAAGGGATAGTGTCAACTATTTATTAGTCCATGATAAGGATATCAATTTTAATAAGAATAATAATGAGGAAATTGACCAAAAGACTCTGGCTAATTCTTGGTGGAACTCCGTTAATTGGGGTAACTCTTGGTTGAATAGCTTGTGGGCAATTAACATGAAGATTAGCAGTCAGATTACTCTGACTTTGTGGTGGACTATGGGACATCCATTGGAGGGATCTCCTCAGCCCCTACCAGTCCCATTCCATCACCTACACAGGGACACCCACTTTTATAGGTGTGGCCAGGGTCCTCCAAGGAGAAATATTTTTTGAGGAAGTTGATTGTCTCAAATATATTAAGTTATTACCCCATGACTAGATCCTGCCCCAAAATAATTCCCCATTTATTGTTCCGCCCAAATGAAGCAAATTTCCTGAGCTTTAATAGGCTAACTTCACATATTTCTTTTTTGGACTAGTCTAAGATATTCTGAACTTATTATTGAATTTACCTTGAAGCTCAATACAGTTAAATACTGAATGATCTGAGATCAAGATGGATGTTTTTTATCTTATCCCAAGCAGAGTCTAATAAAACTTTAAAACCCATAATTATCAGGTTTATAAAGTTTAGTTATATCTGTTATAAGTGGTATAATTCCCCTATTGTTAGACTTTGGCAAAACAAGCCCCAAGCGCGCATCTCCTTACACCAATATCCAACACTTATGAGTCATATCATGAGAAGCTAATTAACTAACTACATATATATTATTGACTCATTTACACAGATTATACTATTATATATAATATATTATAATAACCATCTAGTAGAAGGCTCTATAAAGAAAGCCTTGGAAGAACTTTTTATGCAGTTAATTAAAAGTGTTTAAATTGATACATAAACATATAATATTTTAAAATAAGGCAGATATTTATATAAAACTTAGGATTTACTGATTGTGAACGTTTAATTTTCTAGCACATGGCTTAACTTTAGGATGTATTATACTAAAATTTTAATGTTTTTGGTAAATTGTATATACAGAAAAAGTTACGTTTTATTTATAAAAAGATCATAGCCTTTGGTAGAGATGTATTTTAACAATATTTTAAATTTTGTTCAAATTTTAAATTTTATTGAGGTGAGTCAACCTAAGGATGATACCACACCAATGAAGGATGAATGGGTTCAAATTAATGGGAAAGGAGGGTAAAACCTGAAAAACATTTATGTGTGGCGTATGATAGGCTGGGAACTCCATGGACCGCCTTGCTATTTGCTATATCAGTTCAGGGAATTGGTGCGCAATGCCAACACATCAATAGTTATTCCCTACCCAAAGTTCTTTTACTTAAATCAAACTTGGAGAGGCAGTGGTAGAGCGTCCATATTCTACCACTGGGGTATCCTCCTATCTAGTTTTATGATATTGTCAACATATATATTACAGTTAAAATCATACAATAGAGTTTAGATAAATTACTTTAAATCAATAATTAGAACAAAAACATAGTCATTTAAGACTATGCAAGTTATTTATTAAAATAAAAATCTGATATTGTTTCTAAATATTCTATTAATATTGCAATTAAATTTTTATATATGGTAAACATAAGTTATATTAATATAGATTAATAAGCATCAATTTAGCAGTCAAACGGCTAATAAAGATGCAATTTATCTGAGGTACGCCAACCAGGGGATGGACAGTACCAAATCATAACACTCAAAATGACAAAACAAAACTACTAAACAGGTGGGAAGCAGAAACCGCTAACCCACCATGGAAGAGGGTGAGGAGGGGTTGGGGGTTGGTTTTCAGAAAGACCTGCCTCAATCAAGGGATGTTGGTTATAGTACCAGATCAGAGCAGAGAGCCAGGGCGTTGGGGCATCTGCATAGTGGGTGTGGAGGTCAGCGTAGTAGGAATTTTCCACTTCCTTATTAAGATAATGATGAGAAAGTGTTTCAACAAAAGCTGCAAGGAGAACTTCAGCTTCTTTGTGGGCTTCAGGAAGTTTGGTGAAAAGGGAGATACTGTGGTGGGTGATTTTGGCTGAGGGGTTGAATGAAGCAAGCATTGTGACATTCATAATAGCAACTTCAGCATCATTGAATAGTTTCAAGATGTCACTGCAGGGAGATTCAGGGAAGTCAGGGGGAAGAAGAGGGTGGGCAGGCCATGCTGGAGCTGAGCCACTGACTGAACCACCGCAGTGCATAGTTTTGGGCACTGAGGAGAGGCCACCGCAGCTAAGGCGAGCTGGTGGTCACTTTGGAAGGGGGCTGTATTGGGAAGAGGAGCAAAATGGCGAGGGGTAGGGGTTTCATCAAAGTTGGGAAGGAAAAATTCTGCCTGACCATAATTGCCTTGGCAGAGAGGTTGACCTGTATGCTTACTAATGAGGACATTACCTGATTCGTCAGTCTCAGCCAATAGATCCCATGGATTTTAATTCACTGGAATAGTGGCGTTCAAATTTGGGTGGGAGGGATTGGGCGAATGGGAAGCTGCTTGGGTGCCAATGGTGGTCCAAGCATTGCTCTGATTGGCTGGGGTAGATTTAGGTGGGAGAGTGAGGCTGGAGGTTTTGGGGGGCTGATTTTCCATGTGGGCCCACTGAATGAGATTGGAGGGTGAGAGGGGGCAGCAAAGTGCCCCATACTGAACCTCCAGAGGGGGGGCTCAGAAGCTGCAGCAGCGGATTTGGCCTGAGGGCACACCTTTTTTGCATTGTTGAGGCCAAAGAAGAGAGAACAAATCTGCCTACCATTATTGACCTGAGCCCAAAAGAAATGATCAGGCGCTGCAACCACACTAGCGCTGGGTGGGATTTGTTGGGCTATGGTAGGGTGGTGTGGTATGATGGTGGCTGTTGCACGAGGAGCAGCAAGGCGTTCTGCACCAGATGGAATAGCAAAGATGAGGTTGGCCTGAGTGCCATAAGCCATGAGACCCGCGACCAACTGGTCATACAAAACCTGGGGTGGAAGGTGGGATGGAAGATTTGCAAAGGATACCACCAGCGTGGTGTCTGAAGGGAGGCGAGTATGGGTTGTGGGAATGGGTTTTTTTATAAATTAGAGGAGTTTGTGCTGACGCTTCAGCATCCTCCTCATATTGGAACCCAACGTCAAAGTAGCCCTTAGAAGGGCGGAAGTCTATAAAGCCAGCTGGCGCAAAGGCCACAGTGGCTAGGTCAATAATTGCCTTATTGGCATATGGGACCAAATGCCCATAGTCCACTCTGAGGCAATAGTGAATGGCGGAGCAAGGGAGGGCGAGAGGATGGGGGCAAGAAGGGTGGACGCGCGCCAGGTGGAGCGCTAAGTCCTGTGGGGGGACAAAATGGTTGGAAGCAGTGGGTGGGCTGTTTGAGCCCATCTGAACGCGCTTGCCCGCGAGGTGGAAAATGCTAGGTGGGGGTGCACTGCTGCCCCACACTGGGGTGGCAGGCGGCGGAGCCAAGGACATCAAAGAATATGTTTGGGAAGACGGCTGTGGATAAATAAAACTTAAATTTAAAATCGCTCAAAAGTGACTTTGAGCGGTAAAAGAAAGTTTGGCTAATAAAGATGCAAATGCTCAAAAATAAGTTTTCCACTATCACATAAAGGTTCAGGATCCTAAGTGATGTCAATTTCAAATTTTAAAATTGAGGATTTATAAGTGGAAATTAAAAGAAGTAAGATATTAAGCATTAGTAAAGGTTTTCAAAAGCAATTACAAGGGTGTTGTTGATGCAACCTAAAGGCCAATATGGGGCAACCTCAAGAAAAGGGGATGGCTTCAAGGCAATTAATACCCTAGTATCTGCAGTTGTGATCCAGTTTTAAAAGGAAGCTCAGTGGTCACAAAATACTTGGGCTGGATATTTTTAGGTGACAGTCAGGAATACTGTATAATTTAAGAAAGTTAGAAGGTGATAGTCAGAGAAACTGCTTGGGATAAAGACACTGTAATAAGGTCTTCAGAAGTGAGAGCATAGTTACTATCAGACACCAGCCCAGGGTCATATTGAGGATAAGTGAGTTAAAAGGGCCTTGAGGATGACCCCAAATAGGTCTATACTAACATTAAATCTAACTATTAAGTTTTGTACTATATATGCAATCAGGTTAATTCTCAAGATAATTAAAATATTAATACAATAATATATATAAAACTAGGTAACATCTTAAAGAGTGGTTCATTTGGTATGACAGAGGTTGGTGTTGCTTGTTTTTGACTTGTCTTCTGCATGAAAAGATTTCTTAACATGTAGGCCATTAAAAGTTTATAACTATGAGTTGGTGGTTGATCTTGAACAGGAGGCAAGAAAATATCCACTAATACAATGGACAAGAAAATTTAAATATATTTAACTGAGGCAAGCTGACCAGGGGACAGGCATTACCAAAAGAAAGAAAGAAACAACATGAAACCTGAACAGAGTCAACTCCATCAAAGAAAGTTTTTCCACCTCCATATTGGGACTCAAATTTTTCTGGTTACATCATGGGTAAGGTTTTTTTGTTATTAGACCTACTAACTGCCAATAGCTTCCTTTGGCTGGCACCCCAATTGATGTGCGAAGGGCGGGAATCAAACCTGCAACCTTCAGGTTGGTAGCTGTACGCCCTTACTGACTCGCCTTCCACCCCCAAGAAAATTTAAATATAACCACTAGTTTCTTTATGATGATGCTGAAGAGCACACATAAGAAAATTCAAATATATCATTAAGAAAAACTCATGTTAGCTAAAGATTTCTCTTATTTAAACCTTTAATATAAAATTTCATTTTGGTTTCAAAAATAAAGTGTTATACCAGACAGTTTAGAATAAAAAAAAAGTTTTGGAATGAAAAGCAAAAAAGATAATATCAACCAAATAAATAGATTCTGATGCAAAGTGAGTGGTTGAACTTTTCTTGCAAATTTGTAGTTATGAAACTTTCTGAAAAATGTATCAAATGTCCCATGATGCATTGATCAATCTATAACCATATAGATAGCAGAAAAAAATAAAACATATCTTAACTTTTATAAGGCTGATTGTGATAAATAAATAGTATCATCCAATTATGAGGTCCATGGATATAGATTTTTTAATCTGTAATTTTAGACCTTGTATAATCAGTCCAGGTGTAATGGGGGAATATTTAGCATACCAATCCTGAAACTATGCCCCTACACAAATCCTCCCCTGGTAAACTCTTATTTTTTGTACTTTCTGAATAATAATTTTGGCTTCCCAGGTCCTTTCTTTAAAGCATCCTTTCCTTTTATCAATAAATTTTTTTCTCTTAATCATTTTAACTTTAAATACTTATTCCAATTAATTTTCTCTGTATAGCTAATATTAATGTTAGAGAAGGTTTCTTTTTTTACTGATGTGGTAAGAGAGGCTGCCACTTAGAAGTCAGGAGGTATATATAGAAAGTTTATGATCTGAGGATCCTCAGTGATTAATTATTTGCAAAATTGTCTCTGTGGCTTTTAAGCACCTTAAGCTACCAAATCATATTGGTAATAGCTTTGTAAAAAGCCAAATTGCATGGAGTCTCTTAGTGACATATTAACTTGCAGTACTTCTTATATTTCTGTTAAATTTCTCAACTCTTATCTTCTTTGACACTTTATTGTCTGATTGACTTTGCCAAGTTATCATTCACTTCTTGATGTAATATTTTCATACTTTAAACTATATCCTGTGCTTCTTGGACTGAGATAACCTTTCTGTAATTAGGCATCTTATGGGGTTTATATTTATGATTTTCATGAAGGCTTATTGATGGAGATGATGATTAATCTTTTTAGATTAAGTTGAGTTGCAGATGAGTCAAACTTTGGCCATAAAAATTAACACCACCATGAATCATCTCAAAGCCCTTAAAAACAAGGAACAAAAGGCATTTAGGTTTCTAAAATCCCCTCCATTAATACAAATGGTTTGACTCCTTATGGAACCAAACAAGAAGCTCCCATGAAGATTGAGAAAGACCTTGCAGCTCAAAGGATATGGTTTACAAAAACTGAAGCATACCCCAACCAGATATTAAATCCTGATGTTAAGTAATTCTAGTAAGATTATTATTAATACTTGTTTAGTTATTTTAGCCAGAGTAAATTTTCCTAGTGAAGGCATATCCCAGTAGGAAGGCCACTGAAGCTAAAATGACTAATAAGTGTATATCCATTCAAAGGAATTAGTCAACAAATCCTGGAAAAACAAAGAATGGTACTTTCAGCCATGTACTTTATGAGTTACTTGGTGGCAACATACCTTACCAATGATTATATAATCTTGGGCCGTAAACACTCCCCAGATGGAGAGAAATATGAGTGTAATTGAATTGGCCCATTCCAACAATCAGTGGATACCTATCCCTAGTAAAAGATATTTAAAATAAATGAATCAATGACTTCTATCATTAAAGCCCCAAACAACATAAATTACTAGGTCCAACTTCTAAAATGGCTAATACTTTAAAAAGTTTGTTTTATAAACCTCACACCCTAAAGGTTGAACTAGTAAATGCCATGCTACTTGGGTCACTTAAACCTTATTTCATATAAAACTGAAACTTTTTTGAATACTGAAATGGAAGTTTATTCAACCAAACCTTACCTCCAGCTATTTGTTAATCCTGGTTTCACCATCAGATGCAACTTTTGGAACTTCATCATATTGAGATACAAAGGAAAATCTGTTTTTCTAATAGCTTCTTTACAACTTATTTAAGGATATGATACTGCTTCTAAGTTTTGTCTGAATAATTGAGAGACCTTTCTGGATAATCAAATAGTAATCAATGAATTAAAAACCAGATTGTTTGATTTGACAATAGACTTGGTGGATAAGTATGTAACTAAGTTACTCAGAAAATCTTAAACACTTCAACAATCTTACACCAACAATTGGAGCAAAATTTAGCTGAGTTATTAGCCCAAATGACTGAAATGCAGTAATAACATTTCTCATATCAAATAAATAATCACTTGGACTCAACAGCCAAATGAGAGAGGCAATTTACCTCCAACTCAAAGTGTATATCCAAGAGAGCCTCTAGTTCCAAAATGTTTAAAGGATCTTAGGGATGGAAGGGATTGAGCCCAGACAGGCCTCAAGGACCACCTGGCATTCCCCTGCATTTTAAAAATTGAGATGAGGACCCTGAGTCCCAAAATTTGAGATCAAAATGAAACTTGAGACAGTTAACTCAGAAAAGATGGTGTATATTAAGTGAACATATTTTGATACTTAATTGACTTTTACAACACTTTGTGAGCACATTGACAATATTCAGCATCTGTTTATACTAGACTACCAGCTAGAAAGCCATCAAACTACTATAGGTGCTATGATTAATCAAACCACTTCCATAATTCAAAATCTAAATCATTTATTTAACCGAGGCAAGCTGACCAGGGGACAGGCATTACTGAAAGAAAGAAACAACATGAAACCTGAACAGGGTCAACTCCATCGAAGAAAGTTTTTCCACCTCTGGATCAGGACTCAAATTTTTCTGGTTACGTCATGGGTAAGGTTTTCGTGTTATTAGACCTACTAACCGCCAATAGCTTCCATTGGCTGGCACCCCAATTGATGTGCGAAGGGTGGGAATCAAACCCACAACCTTCAGGTTGGCAGCCGTACGCCCTTACTGACTCGCCTTCCACCCCCTTCAAAATCTAAATCATTGTTGAAAATAAATACAGTCATTGAATCTACACAGGCTGCAAAAAATATGCTTCTTCACCAGGATATTAGCACTGAGGCTTTTAATACTAACTTGACTAAAACTTGGTAAAACTTCAAGTGAATATCATATTATCTAAGTCAACAACTTGATCAAAATCTGTAAAGGCTTATATGCTTTATAAACTGAGCCTTCTGAATCTGGGAGACCACCTATTCAGCATTCCACATCATTTCCAAACTTTTTATTTTTTTCAAACTCTCCTTTGAGCTAGAAATACTTTATTATACCAAAAATATTTAAATCTTATTCTTATTTATAAAAGAGCATTAACTGCCACTGACCAAAAAGGTCTCCACATATAAAAAGTTGCCATAAAGTAGCGCTTAAGAGATTGTGATGCCATACTTATTGGGAATGCACCACAAGGGTTCAAGTGAAGGCGTCTATGATTAAGAATTCTGGTAGAACCTTACACTGGATAAATCTAAAAAGTCCTATATGCGCAACTTTCATAAAAGTAGAGCCTTATTAAGATTTTACTTGCCGTTTCTACTATGTAGCCCTAGCCCTATTCTCCTACAACTGGGTTACATTGGGTGATGTGAGCTGCTGTGGTATCTGCTTTCTCCTTTGACTAGCGTCTTGAGCTGCATTTCCAAGGAGCAAAGAACTTTCTCAAATTGATCCTTGACATCAAAAACGCTATCATAGAGCTTCCAAAATCAAAGGTGCTCCAACCCGCATCTAATAAGGGTATTGACCATATCTATGCTATAGATAAACCTTTAAGCCTAAACTTAAATACACCCTTGAACCTACTGTAAGTTAATTAATAAACAGGAGAGTCAATGTTGGAAGGATAAATTCAATGAGGCAGAAACTGAGGCAACAGCCTAGGGCGCGAGGTTCCCTAATCTGATGAAGCTATGGCTCACCATCATATTAAGAATTCTAAAAAGTCCATGTGGATTGTAGTTCCCTTTTCCAATGAGATTAAGACCCTGACTATATAGTTGGAATTAAAGTTTTGGGTCACTTAATTTGCTGATTTTGGAAAACTCCTTTTCATTTTTAATATAACTTTATATTAAACGCCATCTACTCAATTTTTCATTGTATCTTCAATTCCTATCATGAAGAAGTGGTGATACATAAGGTGAAAGGCTTAACAATTGTTAATACTGGCTCCCCAGTCAATGTTACCCTTTCTTGCTTAATAAAATAATTTAAAGATCACATCTGATTAAAATCATACCTTATGATAGGGACCTCCAAACCTTTTTAATGAGATACTATGGAACTTATTCATATTTGCCTTTATAGGCGGAGCTTTATTGGTTTATGCTCCAGCTATTGTACTAAATAATGATATCTATGAAATCTTCACAGGTCCTTACTTACTGATCGGCTTTGATACCAAGATTAGTCATAAGGATTTGTACTTTTCCATTTTAAGTTATTGTACCCTGCTTATCATTTAGAACTTACCAAAGGAGAAAAGAAAAAGATTCCTTATAGTTGTATATTAGAAAAGCCAATGTTTATCTTATGAATTATATAGAGTTGTAAGTCTTAAAACAAAGATGTCCCTACCTATAATAGATCTCCAAGAAGTAATATCCATTTATTCTGTCAAAAAGGTCATTATATCACCTTGTCACTTTTACTAGTGAAATCTAGGATACAAAATACTATCTCCTTAGATCATTTTCTGGAGGTCTTTGGATAATCTAAACCATCAATACATGATCAGTTGACCTGTCTTGGGATATTAGACCAAGAATATAAAAACCCATCATTATTCTGCTAATGATTTTACCAACCAGCTTCAATCTAAGACTCAAAACAAACCTATATTCTTCATTTACACTTTACTTGTCAATCAGGTTGGCTCTATCAAATGTTCAGAGCCTTGGCTGACCTGGGACTAGTTATTTACATCATAGAGTGAGCAGAGTTAATTATGGTTATACTCCTAAGTCTGAGTAACAACAACTTTTAGATACCCTGATTTGTGGATATACTGACTATAAAAATGGCCCTGAAAATTATGGAATGATGAAAGGGGTGCAACTCAAGGTAAAGACTGTTGATGCTCAACCTATTTAAGCCAGTCAGTATAAAAGCCTAAGGCTAAAGAAGCATAAGTAATTATTAATTGAAGCAACTATTGGAAGCTGGTCTGTTTAATCTTTCTCATAGCCAATGTGCCTCGTCGCTACTAGTCTACAAGAAGAATCAAGGTCATTCTTATTTGATGGATCTCATATAATTAAATGAAATAATAATAAAGACAACTACCTGTTACCTCAAATTTATGATTCCTCTGACTTCTAGAAGAATCCCAGCTCTTCTCCCCCATAGACATTTACAGAGGATAGTGGCAATTCAAAATTGCTCCAAGAGATAAAGAAAATTTAGCGCTAGTCTCAAGTAAAAAGGTTATTAGAACCAACTCAAATGCCTCAGGGTTATGCAATGCCCCTGCAAACTTCTAAAGAGCAATGGACAGCATGCTAGTAGATCCCACATTATGGAGCGTGCTAGTCTATTTAGATGTAATCATAGTGCTTTATCATACCTATAATGGACACTTTTAACATCTAAAGGAAGTCTCTTACTGGATGCAAACTTTTAAAATTTTAAATTAAAGTAATTTATAAACTTTTATAAAAAGATCAGAATTATGAATCCATTGGAAGACTGAAGTCTTGTAATTGAGAGACCCCAAAATACAGGAATAATTAAGATGGATGACAAATCAGACCTGGGTCATAGAAGGGCTACTATACAAACGCTTAGAAACGGCCTAGCTACCCTATATAATCACCTTAGCAAAACCTCTATCATCATAGAATTTCAACTCCTGTAGGACATGACGCCTTAAAAAAGACCTACCAATAGAACAAAGATCAATGCTATAGGAAAGGCATGACTGATTCCATAGTTGATTATATCAAACCTCTCATAAAAGTATATACTAGGGTACATATAATCTGATCTATCAACAAAAAAATTTTTTTGTTCTTCTTCCATCTCAGTGTTAGTATCAATTTAATTGTTCTCCTATCAACTTTGATGCATGGTAACTGAAGCATTATTCTTACATCAGATCACTTCAAAAAAAGCTAAAAAAACCACATTAGTAATCTCTACAACAGTCATAGCTGTCGCCTACTTTTCATAACATGGCTTTACACATAACGGTAGCTTAATAACCCCTTAATTGAAGAATGATAAAAATTTCTTATTTCAGTTGGTGATCAAATCATTATTTTGTTGGTTTCCAAGTTTTTACTAACCCTATCATGCTTCTACTATTGGGGTGCATTGGAGAGAGCAAATGTTACTCTTATTTTTATATTTTGCAAAATGGCCAAGCCAATTGTCACAAAATTGACCCTGGGCTCCGCTAGTGTGCCAGGCCGACCAGTATGAAGACTGGCACCCTTTGCTATTTCGCCTTCATTGGCATACCAACCCCTACAAGTCCTGCGTCCAACCTACCAACTAACCATCAACGGCTTCGCCTTTAGCCCCAGGCGTCCTTGGCGTGTGCTCCAGCAAGTCCTTCCCCCTTCCTGGGTGGCTAAGGCACTTTAGCGCTGCCCCACCCTTGTGAGCCTTCACCAACCCATCTGGGAATGCCCTGGCGAGTCCATCCCCCTTCTTAGGCAGCTATGGCACCTCCTGCGCTGCACCCCGCTAGGGTTGGCGGCTATGCAGCTCATCTGCTGGTAGACAGCTGTCCAGGTTCCCACTGGTTCCTTATAAGGAGGAGGCATGGGAGCTGGTCAGTGCCGGCCACTCCATGCATAATCACCCACGCCTATTGGGGATCTTCTATCCCACCTTTCCCACTCTAGTTGCACCAAGCTACTTCAAACAAACAGGAAAGATAGGAAAATGAGAGATGTTTATTAGAAGGGAATGAACGACTATTTGTACTACTTTCAGGGCTACTGCGCTCAAGTACTCTTTGGCCAATCATCTGCCAGAAAACCCATCGGCCTCTTGATGACACAACTCTCTATCAGATCAAAAACTCTATTTGATCATCCTCATAGCGATTCCCTCCAGATCTTCTCACTGATTACTGAATATAAATTAGGTCAATCCATCCTTAGCATAAGTCACTGGTCAATTGTATATAAATTTGTATATAAATAGGAATTCAAGCATCCTCAGCATGAGTTGCCAGTGCTCTGAATTAGTCAGCAGAACCATTTGGATAAGTTATAATGGATTCATCAGCTTTCCACTGGAAACTCCCACAACAATCTTCAGATGGCATTTTGGCAGCAAACGCAGCTCCCACCAAACCTAAAATCGATTAAACATATTACATTCAATAGTACTGAACTAGGCAATTAACCAGCAATTAACCCAACTAACCAAAACCCCTGATTTGGATACTATCAGAAGGATTTATCTGGTTAAAATCCTGATATTGCCCTCCACTTATCCAGATGAAATCCTTCTTTGCAACCCACCCCAATGGTGGGTCAAGACCTCCCAGCACCCTCATGAAGGAGCGCTGGTCTTAACCAGTGGCTTTCGCCACTCCATAACCAAAACCTCCAACTACTCAAGCAGCCCACCAGTGAAGCCCCCTGTTGTGAGCACCAAAGTTGTGAAATCAACCCTGGGCTCCGCTAGTGTGCCAGGCCAACCAGTGTGAAGACTGGCATCCCTTTGCTATTTCGCCTTCATTGGCATACCAACCCCTACAAGTCCTGCGTCCAACCTACCAACCAACCCAAATGGCTTCGCCTTTAGCCCCAGGCATCCTCGGCGTGTGCCTGGCAAGTCCTTCCCCCTTCCTGGGTATTCAGGCACTTCCGCGCTGCCCCACTCTTGTGACCCTTCACCAACCCATCTGGGAATGCCCTGGCGAGTCCATCCCCCTTCTTAGGCAGCTATGGCACCTCCTGCGCTGCACCCCGCTAGGGTTGGCGGCTATGCAGCTCATCTGCTGGTAGCCAGCTGTCCAGGTTCCCACTGGTTTCTCATAAGGAGGAGGCATGGGAGCTGGTCAGCACCGGCCACTCCAGGCGTGATCATCCATGCCTATTGGGGATCTCCTATCCCACCTTTCCCACTCTAGTTGCACCAAGCTACTTCAAACAAACAGGAAAGATAGGCAAATGAGAGATGTTTATTAGGAGGAAATGAACGACTATTTATAATACTTTCAGGGTTACTGCGCTCAAGTACTCTTTGACCAATCATATACTGGAAAACCCATCAGCCTCTTGATGCCACAACTCTCTATCAGATTGAAAAACTCTATTCATTCATACTCATAGCGATTCCCTCCAGATCTGCTCACTGATTGCTGAATATAAATTAGGTCAATCCATCCTCAGCATATGTTGCTGGTCGATCATATATAAATTTGTATATAAATAGGAATTCAAGCATCCAAGGCATGAGTTGCTGGTGCTCCAAATTAGTCAGTGGAACCATTTCAGACGAGTCATAATAATTTTTCAGCTTTCTGCTGAAAAACCCCACAACAATCTTTGGATGGCATTTTAGTAGTGAACGCAGCTCCCACCAAACCTAAACTCAATTAAACATATAACATTAAATAGTACTGAACTAGGTGATTAGCTGGCAATTACACCCAACTAACTAAAACCCCTAATTTGGATACTATCGAAAGAATTCATCTGGTTAAAATCTTGAAACCAATCCATTATGATGTAATGAATATCTCCCAGGAACCTTGATGGAATATTAGACAAGCTATCATAGAGTCATCAGGATGACCCAATTTTAAGGGCCTCTACACTTGGGATCACATGTTACTCTCCAGCGTCCTACTATTTGTACTAATTACCTCTATTCCTAAGACCACTAACCTAATATACAAAAATTGGCTGATGAAAATTTAAAGGTTAATTTACTGTGTCAAAATCCCTTTGAACTGTTAATAGAACAAAAATGAAACAGTTTAATGCTCAAAAGCATGTTTTGTCCTGATATCCATTGGAGAATTTAGTTTTTCTATCACCATCAACTTGAAGGAAGAACACACAAGTTTGATGATTTAAGGACTTAAATCTACAAGGTGATCTACCAATATGGACCTTTATAATCTATAGTTTGTCAAAAAGGGAATGTTTGTTTAATGAGTACTTTTGTTATTACTCCAAAGTTGTTTTGCACCTCATCAAGATTTTGAGGAGGGAGTTGTTGTGAAGATGACATTTAAATCAGTTCAGATGTAAGCCAAGTTGCAGATGAGTCTAACCGCGGACAAAGAAAATTACTGCCCAATAAATCCGTTGAGCAGGCCTTAATTACAATGAACAAAAAAATTATTCCATAACCCCTCCTTTAGTACAAAGGTTTTGGGATCCTTCCAGAACTAGACATAAAGATCCCTCAAAGATTGTGAATCACCTTGCTGCTCAAAGGGACAGTATTTTTAATGCATTCATGTCCAGTAAAGTTATGAGTACACTTTTTAAGTAATAAAGTACTCCTTCATTAAACTTTGTCTAGTTATTTCTACTAAAATGTATTGCACTAGTGGAGACAAATCACAATAAGAATCCCGCTGATGGTATTGACTAATAATATTATAGCCTTTGAAGAACCCTGGTCAACAAATTTATGTAAATTTTAGGTGTCATTCTGGTTAAGGTGTTACTGGAGCTTTTATAGCAGAATTAGGTATGTGAGAGGTACTTCATGGTCATCCTATTAGGAGTTGACATATTCTCAGGTATTGCTTCAGGACCTGAATGACTTTTTATGTTTCCCATCTATATGGAGATGATATCAGTTGACTGAATGAATTTGAGGCCCATAAGTTCTACAAATCCCCTTCAAAACTTGGATTTAAAGGATTCCAAGGTCTAAGATAATGCTTTTAGGACAACCGTGGTAGGGTATACGTATTTGAAGAAGAGATTGGCCATCTTCTGCCAAAGTAAATCATGTAAAAAGAATAAACTTCGCGGTCTAAGTCAAGAGGTTTATTACTACTTATAATGTATTATATTCTTTGCTCTGGAGAAATGTTTACATCAAAGTACATAGATATACTCTGCCCTGAACATTCTGGGATGGGAAGGACTGGAATTTACCAAAGGGCTTCTGTGTGAACTTAATTCTCTAAATTATTGTTGAAAAGCTTAATTGTAATTTTTTATGCAGTTGGTAATACCTAGCAGTATAATGACTAAGATCTTATTATAATTTAATTAACTTATGTCCAGCTTCTAGTAGGTCATGATAGTTCTAAATTACTTCTTATACTATGTCATAGTCTAGTACCCATAAGGCATCAATTGAGAATCAGACTTGATTCTTCACTAATTTTTCATGAGAAAAGATAAATATAATATCTCCTTTTCACTATTACTTGATATTAAAAACCCATCTTCAGTGCAGACTTTATTTGGTGATATATATAGGATTCCACATGCAGAGTTTCCATGAAGGCAGAAATTTTGATCTGAATAAATAATTATTAGTGTTTTGTGTGCTTGGTATCATGCAAATTTTTCACATGATACTCACTTTGACTAGATTTATCAAGGCAATGTTGAATCTTCAAGGTTGTTGATTAATATAAATTCATATTTTGATAACTTCATAGTGCATCATGCATGTCTTTGACTGATTTTAGGGATCTCTGCAAAGTAAATGAGGCTCTTGTGGTTTGCTATATGATTACTGTTTGTAAGCTTCTCTCCAAGTAGCTGCGCCAGTTTAAGGCCTAGACAATTGACAAAATTTTTTATAAATAAAATTTTATAATCATACTCAGAGAAAACATCTTCTTGGAGAAGAAGGCCACCGGTTGGAATCTCTTATCATCTTCCTGATGAAGCAGGACTGCTCCATATGTAAGATATGAGATACTTAATTTTAATAAATTCTTGTAGGAAAATATCTGATTAGAACTGGTGCAACGTTAATGACCCTTTTGAGAGCATGAAAAAAGACTCTAGGATTTTTTTGTTTTTGGGGCTTATCAATCTCGTTGAAGGTTAAAACCTTCAAAGTTCAATCAGTTATTAGTTGAATTTAACTCCAACGGAAATCTCTTAGGGCTGCTGTGCTCCTAAGGCAATCTCTCAACGGAAATATGTTGTTGAGGCTACTCTATTTAATTTAAGTAGGAAATATCTCTGTAAAAACATGCAGTAAATTCTCTATGACAACTAGGCAAAACTAACGTATCTTTATTGATCAAAATTAGGGATATTTATAGGGCCATGCGAGACTTGAGATTGCCTGGGATAGATCTTGTGAGAGAATCGATTTGAGTGAGGTAAGAAGATCTACTGATCAGCGTGGTAGAATGCAAAGACTTCCAGCGCACTTATTCCTCCTTGGTCATGAAGGAAGTTTCTGATGAACTATGAAAAGCAAGATCTTTACTAAGTAAATTAGCGCCTTTGTCAGGTAAATAGGCGGATTCATGGAGGGCTTGAGATTCTGAACTCATTTTCAGGAGCTCATTATCATTATAAGTTCTGTCATCTCTCAAATCAGCAGAGCTCTACTATTCATATTGCAAATCAGTATGATTTTAGATCTTGCTCATATCAGCGTGATTTACATTATCCCCAACAATTCCTCTTAAGATCTTGCCAAGGAGGGACATAAATCCTGAGAAGCCTGGAATGAACCTGGTTTACAACAGAGCCTAACTTGACAGAGACAAATTGATATTAAGGTTTTTGGTGATAGATCACTCAACAAGGGCCTGACTATAGAGTGTCAAGTTTGTGGACCCATCCTCCAGGTAAATGATGATCAAACAGTTAAGGCCTCCTAATTGGTACCTGTGAAAAATTAGTTTCCAAGCATTGCTCCATTCAGCTTCCCATTTAGTAGATTTCCAATAGATTTTTCAGCTAAATCTTGTAGCTGGAATAGTTTATTTGCCAGCCTTTGAATCACAATATTGGTAGTACCATGGATAGAGGTATCAAATATGGGCTGTATGCTTAGGAAAAGAATTGACTCTTGTCCATAAAGGGTTCAAAAAGGGGAATCTGGATTATCCAATGGTAACTGAAATGGTAAGCTAGTAAAGCCGCCAGCAGGTATTCATTCCATCGTGAAGGGTTGGATTGACCCATCTTTTGGAGTATGATGACTATCATGACATTCACCCTTTCTATAGCCCCATTGGTAGCAGGATGGTAGGTTGCTGTAAAAAAGTGAAAGGTATCTATCAAAGAATTGAGATTGGAGACTACTTGAGAAATGAAGTTGGTATCATTATCAGAGAGCAACGCCTTGGGACTACCATGGTGAGTGAAGGCCTGTTTTAGTAAGAAGGTCGCAGTTGTCTTAGAGGTAGTGAGGCAATGGAGTTGTCCTCCATCCATTTTTAAAGTAATCAACTGCTAAGATGGTATAGCTATGTCCATAAATTGCTGTAGGCAAGGGTTAATGACATTGATACTAAATTAGTGAACGAGGTTGTGGGATATTCAACCTGTGTTGATATATCAGATTTGGAGACTTCTAGTTAGCACACGTGAAGAAGGTATTATTGTCGTCCTGGATAGTATCAATCATCCCATCTCAATAGCAACGTTCTCTCAGCCATTGGTGGGTATTCCTTACTATACCATGGCCTACAGTTACATGCGCCTCCAGGGCGTACTTTGTCCTGGCTGAAAGTCAGACATAAGGTAGACAATGCGTCACAACTCAATTATTCAATAGACATTCACAACCCAAGTATGTTAAGCCATTTGCTTTTAGTTACTGCTGAATACCCGGAGCTCCTTGATTCCAGCCTTCCAGCTTTGCAATAAGTTCATAGATCCAATCCTCTTCAGAATCATAGAGTGTCAGTATGGGTAGCTAGTATAATCCATCAGCATTTTAATGCACAGTGCCAGTATGGTGAATTATCAAAAAATTGTAAGTCTTCATTTTAAAAGCCCATTGGGCCAACTGTCCATTAGGATCTTTCATTTGTTGTTGCCACCATATGGAGGCATGATCTGTCACTGCCGTGAAATGATTTCCATAAAGGAAGGGACAAAAGTGTATGATTAGCTGTACATCCAGACAGTAACATTCATTTATGAAGTTGTTTCTTCCTAAGTTAAAGTCTTACTTAAGTAAGCAATAATGTGATCAACTTGAATCATATCAAACTGGTCAGAATAGCCCCCACAGCCATGCTGCTAGCATCAGTTAAGAGGATGAATGTTTTGTTAAACTTGGAGTACACTGATATAGGAGTGGTAGAAAGATCCTTCCTTAGAACATTAAAAGCCTGCTGTTGTTTCTTTCCATAGAAATGGAACCTCTTAATGAAGTAAATAGTTTAGAGGCTTAAAAAGTTCAACAAAGTGAGGATAAAGTTGCCAGTAGTAACTGACCATTATGAGAAAGACCTGTATATCAAGTAAAATGCCTGGCCAAGTTATTTTAATAGCAATTACATTGTTGAGTAGTGGTGAATCCCTTCTCAGGTAACCTTATGCCTGAGAATTTCCATTTCATTCTAAAAGAAAAGTTATTTAACAGGCTTCAACTTCAATGAAGCTGATTGAAGGCGTTCAAACACATCCTTTAGATGAGCCTAATGTTGATCAAAAGTCTGGTAGAATATCATAACACCATCCAAATAAACTAGTACACACCTTAAAATCCCCCGGTAAGCAGTACATCACCTCTGAAATGTGGCTGTAGCGTTGCATAGCCCTTGAGGCATAAGCGTGGGCTCAAATAACCATTCTCTCGCTATAAAAGCACATTTATCTCTATCATTGGGTGCAAGCTCAATCTGCCAATACTAAATGGTGAAATAAATTACTGAGAAGAACTGAGATTCTGCTAGGAGCTGTAATGAATCATTAATTCAGGGTAGAGGTAGCTTCCCTTTTGAGTAACAGCATTCAGCCATCTGTAATCCATTACCACATGATGCTCCCATCCTTCTTCCTTACAAGCAGCAATGGTGAGGCTCAAAAACTTTGAGAATTTTCAACAGGTCAGAGTTCAAGAGTTGCCTTAGTTCTTCCATAACCTGGGGTTTTTAACCTTAAACTTCTGGTAAGATCGAGCAAAGATTGGAGGGGCATCCATGGTAAGTACCCTGTGCTGAACCTCCTTAATCACCCCAAAATGTCTGGACATTGAAAAGTTATTGGCATACTCCTCAATTAAGTCAATTACCCGTCTTTGTTGCTCAGAGGTGTGGGTTTCTACTATCTCTACTTCAATTTGGGCTAACGTAGTACTTTTATCAATGGCTAAGTCATTCAACGTTCCACACCCATGGACGGACTCAGTTTGATTGGAGGGTAGAGTTCAGACATATGCAAAAGGAGTTTTCAACATATTAGCACTTGAATCGCTTTTTTTCCCATAACAATCACTTTAGTTACTACAATTCAATTTTGAACAGCAATTTTTGATAATCACACGGGAGAGATGGGCGATTTTAAGAAAATCTAATACAACCTGGGCGAGCGTCACATCAATAGGTGCGCAAAATGGTGCACCCAAAGGCAAGAAACTCCCTGGAGGGGGACCAGGAACCCAAGCCGCCAAGAACCCACAAACTCAGACACTGTCCAGGTTTATGGTATTTACTATAAAACAAGATCAATACATGAACATCCAGTGTAACCAACCCCTTTCAAAGGTGGAACACGGGCTTCAACTCTTCCTTGGGGATGAGTCCCCAACCCTGTGGGAGAAAACATGCGAGGCACAGCCCTCCCTTTTCCCCCACGCGGTATATGTCACCACCAACAACATGGGCTGCAGCTGGATCGATATTGGTTTTGAAACAGCCAAAGAAACAGATGTCACAGCAAAAGTCTGCATTGCAATTACCCTTTCTGAGGGCAAAAGAATAGTGTGCACTGCGTGCATCATATGGAACAAAGTGAAAACTTTGTTCATCTCCTTTGACTCGCTCCCTACCAACCTTCCCTGTATGGTAATCGAAGAGGAGCTCTGCAAAGGGCTCATAGCCTATGGAGAAATTATGCAACTCAAATTAAAACAGTAACACCTGATGCCAACCCTGTGCACAGGCAAAGCTATTGCCATGATCAACCCATTCCCCAAAGTGGAAGATGACTTATCAAGAATCCCCTGCACAGCAGAATTTCACTTTGTGGATGGGGGACAGTCATCCACATTCCAAATCACACCAGAACGCGCACCACCTATATGCAACCACTGCGGTTCATTGGGACACAAGGAACACACATGCCCTGTGAAGGAGGGCTTAATGGAAGCAGACTACTGTGAGGAAGCCATGGACAAAAGTAACGAAAACTTTTCCAGAATGACCAATGGCCACCACTCATTCCGCTGGGGTGAAGATGGACTTTACTCCATCGTGAACCCAGTTACACATAGACACAAAGTGGCACAAAAAGCCCGTAAGCGGGCAGCAGACAAGGTGGCAGTGCACGCGGAATCATCCATCAACCCTGGACAAATTTAAGAGGACATTTCAGATATACACCGAGCCAACCAATTAAAACAAGATGCCCAGGTTGAAAATTTTCACAGCAACTCGACTGAGTTACCAAGTGCCATCAATCATGCACACTTTGAGGAACAATTCAGCTGCAATATGGGCGAAAATGCGGTGCACAATTCTACAATTTCAAACCCCAAAATTACAGAATCCAATCAGCACCCTGCATTGAACCATCATGAGACACGTGCGGGAAAAGATAACACAAAATACCAAAAACTGCAATTCCCACGAAAAATTGGGTCATATCAAGGGAACTGACATTGTCACTGAGAGAGTTGGAGTACAGACGCGGAGCATGGCCAAAATGAGCTGTGGTGGGTTAGGGCCAGAGGGCCCTCCCAACTGCTCATGGGGCGCCTCAGGCACCTCAGTGTCCATAGGGATGTTAAATACTGCTGGAGCCAGGGCTCAAACGTCCCAAGCCAAAAAGCTGGACTTCCTGAGAAAACCCCTTGTAGACATTTTGGCCATCCAAGAAACCCACTGTCTACAAGGGGAAGAAGGATCCTGGTCAGCCAGGGTCTCACCATCACAATCAGTATAGACATATCACTGTGGGATGATCATCCAAAATAACAAAAAAATTAAAAACTACAAACTCCTCGTCATACCTTCACAGCCATGTCCTGGTAGCAACAATCACATGTCAAGAGGAAACAATATTGATAGCATGCATCTATTCACCGTGCACCACATCCAAGAAAAAACAATTTCTCAAAACCATTCCAACACTCACCCTCCCACCAGATACCATCCTGTTGGGCGATTTTAACTGCTGGGATAACCTTAACATGGACCAATGGCCTAACCCTCAGGGGATACCCACCAGGGCACATCAAATTCCACATAATGAAGGCATCTCTTGGCCTACAGGATGCCCTCCCCCAGATCACCACTCCTTCCCACATGACATGGCCCAACATATGTGAGGGAGCATTCATATCAATGAGCCACATTGATCACATCCTCGTTCCACAATCCTAATGATCAAGCATTTCCAAATTTTCAACAAAAAAAGTCAATTTTTCTAATCACCAACTTGTTTTGGTGCAGTTATCGCCAACCCAAACCCACACACAGGTGTCGCCCTGGAGAAAGCTACACCCAGAAAGCATAAAAATTAACCAAAATATCCAACTGGGTCAAACACGAGGTCACAAACCCAGAATTTACAGCCCTATTCACTTTGGATCCCATTGTAACCTGGGAAAAACAAAAAATAATTAATCAACAAAACCTGACATCTCACATCACATAAGTACACCGCTGACACAGCCACAATCAGGCGTACCTTGGTGGAACTGGACCACCTTGAGCTAATTACCCTGAGATCTGGTTACAGCCCCAACTGGGGATGCAAATGGGTGGAAATATCCGCCCGCCTAAACACCCTCATCTTTGAGCACCAACACAGAATCAAAGTATCAAACAAAGGCAAGCTCATAAAGGAAGGCGAAACATGTTCAACATATTTCTTCCGCCAATTACACTCCCACAGCAACCAGACTGCATGCACACAGGTCCGCAAGACTGACAGCACCGTGGCAACTGACCCTGAGGAGGTCAAGGCAGAAGTACACCGTTATTACACCGAATTATACTGCAATATGCTGACAGACCCTCAAAAAATCACAGAATTTATACATACCGCCAGAATACAAAGCACACCGCTAGACTACAATATACTAAATCTAATAACATGGGAGGAGATTTAGGATACAATCCGCGGTGCACCACGTAGGAAATGCCCAGGGCCTGATGGAATATCCTACAGATTTTACAAAAAATATCTTCAGCAAATTGCCCCCTCCTATTGACGTCTATGAACCTGTGCTTGCTGGAAACACGCCTCCTACCTGGTGGCCATGAATCATATGTCATAACCCTGTATAAGAAGGGTGACAAACTGGACATGGCCAACTGGCATCCAATCGCACTTTCTAAAACTGATACAAAAATTCTAACAAAAATTTTAGCAGCCAGATTAGGCACAATAGCCTCTAACGTCCTGTCACCCAACCAGTTTGGGTTTATACCAGGGCGCTCAATCTGGAGCAACATACACCCTGTTGCAAACATATGTCAGTCCAAAGCAACTGGAGCCCTGGTCTTCTTAGGCCAGGAAAAGACGCATAACCGCGTTAGTTGGCCATACCTAAAGGAATGCCTACACGCTTTCAAACTCCCACCCAGATTCATAAACTGGGCGATGCTCCTTACAGAATCTGCAGTCATGGCTGTATGCGGCCCTGGCTTCCTAACTAACAAGATCATACCACACAGAGAGCTCAAACAAGGGGGCCTCCTCATCCCACAGCTGTATAATTTCAGTTTCAATCCACTCCTTTGCGTAACTGACTCACGCCTCATGGGCATAACTGTACAAGGCCAGCCAACAGCCAATATACTGGCCTTTGCGGATGACTGCATGGCAGGTATAGCTAACAACAATGATGCCCAACAGCTGGAACGCACCCTAGAGGAATACTCCATGGTGAGCAATGCATCACTCAACAAAAGGAAAACAGAAATCATTCTCTTAGGCAAGTACACTAACAAATGGGCTACAACACCAGAACCTCATACCCCCATATGAAGGAAAAACCCAATCATCTTACCCTTCGCATCACCTCCCACCACCACTCCTGTCCGCTAGCTTGGTATATGGCTGGAAACAGGGGGATATGCCAATGAGACAATGGAAAGAAACCTACTACAGCGGGTATCCAACCGCGTCGCCTCCCTCAAGGGAAGATCCCCAGGACTAATAGGACGAGTAGCAGTTGCTAACTCACTCATCCTCTTAATACTATGGTACCCTGCCCACACAATAGCCTTCTTACCCACCTTTATAATTTCAATCCGCGCGCTCATCCAGGGCTGGCTGTGGTCTGGATCCCATCCTCCCATATGGATGGAAACACTCTTTGGCCCATGCTCAAGCAGAGGCATAGGACTAATAGATTTGAGAGCCACGCCAACCGCATCCTGGGTACCTGGATATAGGAAGTCCTTGCCCCAGACCTCCTGCAAAAACACTAGTCCAGGGCAGCAAGGACTAACTTCGCACAGGCGCTCAAATTAACTAACCCAAATAGCCCACCCAGACTATTATCATACCTTGCTAAACGCCTTACCACAACAGGCTGCATGGAACCCCCTCACTTCAATTGCACCCTCTGAGCCATCTGCCACATAGGGTGGACCATAGAGAACACTGGCACTGTGCAGGGAAGGGGACGACCCAGCCCCACTTCAAATTAAAAAATCCAGAAAACCACCCCCAGAGAGACATGCTTACTACTACCCCAACCATTGCTAGAATCGAATACCTAAATGTGTTGGACATTCCCTATGACTTAACTGCACAGAAGGCAGTGTAGAAAATGATGCACCACTCACTCCTACAGCCGAGGGTAAGAGCCAACGCCTGGCGCTGTCTGAGAAGGACCTATAGGATGGCGGAATGATCCAATTCCCTTCATGCAACCTGCGCAGTATGTGGAGGGGAGGGCTCCCTATACCACTGCCTAGAGACATGCCCCCCAACCAAAGCCATATGGCGAGAAGTCGCGCGCCTGCTTAAGTTCCAAAATGAGCAAGAATTTTCTATCTCAAAGAGCCTCCTCACGCTCCAGATCAAATCACCAATCCCATCTATCCTCCACTCCCTAATGATACCCATTGCAATGTGGACAATCCACACCATTGCCTTAGATGCATTCAAGGGCATGGTCCTAACCATCCATGGGGTTATCAACAGGTTCCACGTCCACTTATTGGAGCACTTCCAAGCCTGGCTCTATGGATATATGAGGCCAAGGCAACAGGCACTCATAGAATCGTGGTTCCCACTCTGGTTCCTCCACAAAGACTCCTTCCTTCACACCTGCTTTAAAGCGGGGGAAACCCCCTCGGAGTAGCGCACCAACCCCTATACCTGGCAGTCCCGCTGAAAACAGGGGTAACCTGAGTACCCTGGGGTGCTCAATTTGATCTACCTTCACTTCCCCCTTTTTTTGTTCCCACACATACTCGGTAATGCCCATCCCATGGTCAAATTGCCTCAGTTAAATAAAACATATTAGCACTTGATGATCTTAAAGTTAGCCATCAATATTTTTAGAGGGTTCTGGTAAGCTGGATCCAACACCTCAGGGCAGGTAAGGGGCTCCCACATAACTGGATTAGGGTCTCCACGAATCTCCAGTAGATGGTCCAGTGGTATGATTATTTGGAGTCCAGTGTCCACAAGAAGCTGTAACTTTTAAAGTTATAGTTACGCAATAAATTGTGCACACAAGCATCACTTCCTGGCTTTTGCACTGGGAGGTGGCATTTTGGCCTTCGGTTTAACCGCGCAGTATTCTAGGCATTCAACATTGTAACAAGAGGTTTTGCCTCAACCTCACGTATTTATTTTTTATAAGACATAATAACCTGGTGTGAAAGAAGAAGGAAATTAGTGAGCATTGGTTTTTTGGTTAGGCCTCAGGAGGGGGCTGAAATTGAAGCAGGAAGGCGGTTAGAACTTGTGTCAGGGCTGAGGTCAAACAGGTGGTGTTGAAGTGGGTGAATTTGAGGTTTTTGTTGGATTAAAATCAGAACGGCATCAAGTCCTGGGTGTGGTGGCTCAGCCAGCAGGGAATTCAATCAGGCCTAGGATGATGAGAATTTAGTTATGTCATATTTAAAGGACATAGTTTAATACATGAAGGAGGAGCCTGAACTATGATTGCAGCATAGCGCTATAAGGAAAGAGATCTGGGAACTGGAGATTCTTTAGTTCCGTTTTCATTTCACCTTGCTAATATCTACTTAATAAAACACATTCACTGACGTACTGAAGTACTGAATGAATGATTTCTAAAACTTTCAAGTATGCTAGGTCAATCTATTTGGGTAAGTGGAAGAGTATTGGCAAACCTTTTGAATCTAAAATTTATCAAGTCTGATGGGTTCAATCTACTTGGGCGAGTGTGTGAGAATTGGCAAATATTATCTCATAATTCACCAAATTCTTAACTGAAACTAATAAAGTTAGATAGGCTCAATCTAGGGGGTGGAATATGAGTTGGTAAGGGCGTACGGCTACCAACCTGAAGGTTGTGGGTTTGATTCCCACCCTTTGCACATTGATTGGGGTGCCAGCAAAAGGAAGCTATTGGCGGTTAGTAGGTCTAATAACACGAAAAACTTAACCATGACGTAACCAGAAAAATTTGAGTCCCAATCCGGAGGTGGAAAAACTTTCTTCAACGAAAGTTGACCCTGTTCAGGTTTCATGTCATTTCTTTCTTTCTTTTGGTAATGCCTGTCCCCTGGTCAGCTTGCCTCGGTTAAATAAAAATAGAAAGGCTCAATCAATTTGGACTAATGGGTGAGAATTGGATAATATTATTTAATAATTCGCCAAATTGCTTACCCAAATCTAAACAAAAATAAGCATTAAAGTTATAAGTAGATCAAGTATTTAGGATAACCAGCTCACCAGCCATGAGGGCAACATAGAAGCTTTTAGTCTGAGTGGCTCAAGAGTAGTTCTGGCACAACCTATAGGCTGCCAATTTGAGCTTACCAATTGATAAATTTTAAATCCATAGTGAAGCACAAGTATTTGGATGTTTTGTTTATAAAACTTTAAAAAATTAGCCTAATTTGTTCCCCTAATTCATAAAAATTCTTTTGGCAAGTTAAGTAGAAGTTGATTTAGTAGTTTGGATTACATGTCACATATGCAAGGATTTTAGATATAGAGAGATATTTCATGTAGGAGTTTGGTGTTATTTGATTTATTCAATAGGTTATTTTGTTTGGCCAAGTGGTTGTGGCGTTTTGGTTAAATTAATAAGACACAATTTAGTTTAGAGGGGCGATTAGTTATTTTCTGATATGATAAGGTAACTTGTTTTAGCTGAATGGTTGGTGTTTTTTAGTTGATTTTTTGAGCAATAAGATTTGGCTGAGTGGTTATAGTTTTTTATAGTATAAAATCCAAGTTTATTTGAATATCTGAAATAATATAGATACCATAGCAAAGCAGGGTAACTCCACTAGTACCCATTAAAGCCGTAAGTTTAAGACTTACCTACATTATATTGACTTCCAGGATTTATATTGAATATTTAGACTAACGGTGGCCATGTTTGGCCTATACAAACAGGATGTGAACTTTGTGATTGAGTTTGGGAAGGCTATTGCCTCCCTATACACCTTGCCTTAAAGTCAGGACATGTTGCTAGGAGTATATATAATCGCAACTGTTCTCCTTAGGTTATTATCCACAGAGCTTGTAGTACACGCTCTATAATAATGGTCTCAAGAACCCTAACAGCTCTGAAGTCTTTGACTTGGGTCAATTTCAATATATTCTTGGCTCATTGGAAGGAGCCAGTGCATTACTAATGTTGTTTGGGTACTCTAGTAAACAACTAAGCTTTTTCTTTCCATTTTTTGAATATAAAATATGTCTAAAGGGATGCGTTACCTAAAATAAGAAAATAGAGGTCCTTGTAACTTATTTAGATATTGATTTTAATTAGCATTTTTGTGTTAATGAGAAGGTCATATCTAACGTTCTCTAGCACAATTGCTGGGGAAGTCACTTTCAGAGAACCAAAGAAGTGGCAGGGGCTAGTAGGCGCCAAAGAGCGAGTTTGATGTGGTCCTGAAGCCCCATAGTCTACTGTGTGGTTCTGATCCTGATTAACTTTTATCCATTTTACTAGTTGGGAAGATATGCCGTTAACTGGAGATCCAGTATCAATTATGGTCGCGATTTTCACTTTATGGGCAGCTACTTCTACTTAAGTGACTTCAGTACCAAAATGTAAAATTAAAAATCTAAAATTTCCGTGAAAGAGTTCCTGAAAAGGAAGAGTAAAATTAAGTTATACCTTCATTTAAAAACAGCGAGTCTGGGACTCCAAGTCTTCAGGATTGGCAAAAACATAACATTCAGCATGCGGTGCAGTGTTAGACTGAGGTTGAGGCTTGACATTATAAGCACATGGTGCCTCGCATCCTAAGCTAGCCCCACTTTTTGCAGCCCATCAGCTTGCTTTTTCCAACAAGAGCTTTCTTGATGGCCAAAGATTCCACAATAAGAGCAAAGGTCGCGATGGGGTTTAGATCTTTAAAATCAATCAACTGCATGAATGTTGGGTCAGTTTCCCTTATAAAATGGTTGGCACAATTCTGGTTTGGGTAACTATATTATAAAAACCTTAATATCGAGATAGACTTATACATCTTCTTGGAATTCTGGAAGTAAAGCACAAGGTTGGTGCTGTACTGATAAGCTGAGAGAATGGCGGCGATAGTGTCATCTAAGTTAACTCAGTCAAAAGATACAAGGTCCTGAGCTTCATGATAATTTTTTTGTAAATTTGATGTTGGTCTCTCTGCATTTGGGGTGAATTTGCATGATGTCCTGATTACAGTTATAAAGGGAGATGTAATCAAAATTACTTAAAAATAGCATCCTTTATAGCCGTCCAGGTGGTACATGTTTTGAAGTATTACATCGTAATTTCTCAGGATCTTCATCCAGACAGGTTTTAATGTGTTGACATTTCAGACAATCCGTTGCTTGTTCCGTTTCAACTTCTATACACAAAAAGATAGGACTAAATGGCCTCAGTCCTGGGCACATACTTCTTTTAAAACTTGGACAATGTATACAACCGGTTTGGAGAGTACTTGGATGACTGTGGAAGTTAGTCATTTTAAAAAAGTGGGTTCTTAGGTACTAAAATCAATATGAGGTATAGCCTTATTGCATTGGCAACGAATTCATCCATATAATTTTGGAGAGTAGTGTAGCAGTCATTGACATGATAAGTGGAGTCTTGGTATTTAAAAGTTTATGGAGCTTTTTAATCTCAGTGGATTAAAGGGCCAATTGAGCGGAAAGAGAATCTTTATATTAGCTATAATGTTTTGGAGTTTGGCGTTCAACCACTTGAGGTGAAGATCCACTTGAGCTTGAGTTTCAATGATATTTGCACAGGTTGCAGTTGCCTTCATATAGTTGTTGTATAAGGAGATAAAGTTCAGATCTGCATCAAAATGATCCCCCTCAATAGTTATCTCAGCTACTTGATCCACCAGTAGTAGTTTTCATTCAAGAGTCTTAATCTGAGCTTTGTGTTTCCATTGAAGGAAGGCCCAACTGGTTTAGAGGATACAAAGAATTTATGGGGAACTCCAGGTTGCAGAGACCCTTGTTATAAAATTGACGGTATTCAACAGATATGCTGGTGGATTTTGCACAGGGTTTGACCCACTGAGCAATCAGGGCCAAAGATATGATGATCATTGCCCTTGAAACAACAGAATAAACTTTTTATAAATAAATATTGAGCACTTGCTCCCATAACCTCTTTTATTAAAATATACTTAATACCGCGGATTCTTCCTATTCCGCTTACTTTAAACTTACTTAACAACAATCCTTCTTGATCATCTCGTCTCACCTATATTGTAGTGAATTTTGGATGCTACAGCTTCTATGGATTAGTAATTTAATTCGCCACATCTCATTGGTTCCATCAATTCTTTATCTGTTAATTTTCCAATTGCCTAATCTGAGACCATTTCCAATAACCCAATATCGCCTCATTTTGAGGCACTTGAGTTACCATTACTCATATCAATTCTAGGCAGATTTCATCCGTTCTTCCATAATGACCTTGGGCTTATCATCCAGTTATATCGGAATCATGACATTACCCCCTCCTTGACTGGACAATAAAGCTCCTATTGCTTATATGCCCGGAGGAACTTCACATGCACTCAGTTGATGATCCAAACACTAGCGGGGTCCTTGATAGTATATGCATCTATACCTGTCTTCTCAATGACTTCAAATGGTCTGATCCAGATACTGGCCAGCTTGTGTTTCCAGCCAAACCCATTTTGATCATGGAATAGGACCATGTCTCCATCTTTGAACTGGTCTAGGCCACTCCGCCATACCTGATCAGCAGCTTGGCTTTTGATTCTCTTAGCTAAGCTGAACGAGTACACTTTGGTTTGTAATATAATCAACATATTTGTTAGGGCAGTCAAATAGCATTGCGGATCCATTCCACCAGTGTCTTCTACACAGGCATATAGGAGGGAGGGCAGAGCAGGGTGCCGTCCATAAAGCAATTGGAATGGGCTTTTACCTGTGGCTGAATGGTAGCTAATGTTGTAGGTGAACACCATGGTAGAAAGAAGAGTACTCCAATCAGAGGGCCTATCAGTTACCAACTTTTGGGATATGTTTACCAGAGTCCCATTAACCCGTTCAACCATTCCGTTGTGCTTGAGGTGATATGGAGTTGTTAGAACCCCGAGGATGGCCATCAGCTCGCTAAGCTTAGGTAGAATGTGTGAAGTGAAGTTTGTTCGATTGTCAGTAAAGATGAACTGGGGACAACCATGTCGCTGAATTATACACTCCATAACAAACTTGGCCACTGTTAGCACCCCCAAATTGTGTATTGGTCATGCCTCAACCCACCTGGTCAAGTGGTCGATTGCTACCAGGATATATTTGTACCAGTTTTCCCCTGTTGGCAAGGGACCCACAACATCAATCAAAATGGTGTGTCAGGCGAAATGCAGCTTTACTAATTGGTATGAAGTCCTCTGGCGGACTGGCTTTTCCACTTGATACTGGTGACAGGAGGAGATAATATCAAGTACATCGAAGTTCATGCTTTCCCAGTAATACCAAGGCCGCAATAATTCCATGGTCTTACATACTCCACCATGTCCCACCACTCAGTGTGCACTCTTAATAATATTTGGGCGGGTGGAAGGTCTTGGGGTATTCACAGTAGAGTCCTCTATCTGCTTATACAATTCCCCATTTTTCTGGAATTTATTGGCCCTTATTCCATCCAATACCTTGATGACTGGGGGCGGTTCATTGTCGTATTTGCCACTAAGCATCTTATCAAAAATGATATCACTCAGATCTGCCATAACTGCAATTGTGGGTAATCTTGATAATCAATCGGCATTATGGTGTTTTGCTCCAGGTCAATGAAGAATTTCGAAATTGTATGCCTGCAATTTGAGAGCCTATCAGGCCAGACGCCCTTCTGGTTCCTTAAGGTTTTGTAAGCAGAGTAGCGAGGCATGATCTGTTACAGCTTTGAATTTCACTCCATGAAAATATACCCAAAGTTGCTTATAGGTGTAGATCACCGCTAAGCACTCCCGCTCAGTCACAGTATAATTGCGCTCATGGCTGTTCAAGCTATGACTGCAATATGTAACGGGGTTCTCTTCTCCTTCCTCATCTTTTTGGGAAAGGACTGCCCCCACAGCAGAAAGGGATGCATCCGTCTGAACAATGAACTCTTTTTCAAAATTGGGATAGTGTAACACCAGCATACTGGTCTGTGCCATTCGAAGCATATCAAAAGAACATTGCTGCCATTCTGTACATTCAAAGAAGGTATCCTTTCTTAATAACTTGAATAGTGGGCCCCCAATACAGCTGAAGTTAGGGATGAAGCGCCGGTAATAGCTGACCATCCCCAAGAATACCTGTATATCCTGCTTGCTGTTGGGTGGAGTCAATTATTGAATCGCTTCCACCTTGGCTGGTTGAGGTCTCAGCCCTGTAGCATCAACCATGAGCCCTAGGTACTCCAACTGTTCCTTAAAGAAATGACATTTCCGAGGTTTGATCTTAATGTTGGCCTCAGCGAGCTGGCAGAATACTGCTTCTAAATGGTCGAGATGTTTGGAGAAGGTTCAGGAGAAAATATTAACGTTGTCAAGGTATACAAGGACGCACAACAGCTTTAGGTCCCCGAGAATAGTGTCCATCACCCATTGAAATGTAGCCGGTGTGTAACACAGCCCCTGCGGCATCCAGGTTGGTTAAAAAAAGACCTTTAGATGTGATTATGACGCATTTCTCCTGGTCCACCACTGGCAACTCAATTTTCCAGCAGCCTGAGATCAGGTCCATTGCTGAAAAATAACGAGCTCCCCCTAGCCAATCCAAGGCATCATCAATCCGCAGTAAGGGATATGAGTCCTTTTTAATGGTGCTGTTGAGCTTTTGGTAGTTAATTACCACATGGTTAGTTTCCATCCCTTTTTTTACAATAAGAATGGGAGAAGCCCATGGACTCTGCGATGGCTTAAGCATCCCTTGCTCTAGTAGCTTGTCCATCTTTTTCAGTTACTACTTCTTCCGCCATTCTGGAGCAGCAGATTGGCCTTGACTGGATGGGCGGATGATATCCAGTGTCCACCCTATAAACTACCCCCAGCACGAATCCTAAATCATGGTCATTGACAGCGAAAATCTCTTTATATTTTAGAAATAAAGCGATTGCCCTATCCTTCTGTGGTTCCAACAACCCCATTAATTCATCACGCGGTACAACAGCCATTATGTTGAGCTGTGGTTCAAAAGGCAGACCAAATTCCTCCAGCGACCCAAGCTCATGGACCTAAAGAACCTCCTCAATGAGGATTAAGTGCATATATGCCACTATTTGGTGGCGGCAGATTCGCAGTGGAACCATTTATAGGTTTGCAAGTAAGAATTTGATCTCCACCTGCCCAGGTAATATAATTCCTGGGGCCACGTGGGGCTCAAACCAAGACTGCTGATATGACCCAATGGCCTCCCCCATAGAGTCCATCTGGAACTTCTATCACCAAGTCAGTGTTTTCTATAACATGATGCCTGGATGGAATATATATAGGTCAAGCAGCTCTGAGCGGCAGCCCTTGATATTAATAAATTTGTTGTGGAAGGGCCCAGGTTTTGCCCTTTAAACGATGGTAGTGAACTGGGATTACTCCATCGCTATAAGCTAGATTGATATTCCCCATATGCACCTGATCATTTGGTACTCCACTAGAGGTGAAGTGAATTAGGTTTTGCTGACTCAATATTTCAAAAGTCTTGTCTGTCATATCAATAACAGCCCCATAGTGCAACAAGAAGGCGGTTCCAATTAACAGATCATAATTGCTATCTGGTAACAATATAACTGGGGCTTACACAACAATAGAACCAAACTGCATCAGAAGCGCACTGTATGCTCCCTCAGAGATCATGTTATCCGCTCCAGCAGTTCCATATACCACCCAGTGGTCCACATCCAGTTTTAATGATAATTTGGCCACCAACTTTGTGGAGACTATATTGATGGGGGCACCTATATCTATGATGGCACAGAATCGGGTTTAGGTACAACAGGTCACAGTAAGTACATTTGGAGTAAGATGCATCTTAACTGTTTATGACATGGAAATTTATGGCGTCTCTGTTTCCAAGAAAACCCACAATCCCTTCACCAATTCTGGGGTATTTTTTGATAATAGTGTTGACTGGAAGAGCGACTTTTACCGCTTGCAAGAAAGGTGCATCAAACATCGATGAATCCCCCTTGGGTTGGGACCATCTAGTACTAAAAAAAGAAAGGTGCATCAGAGGAGGGTCCAACTTTTCAGGTGAAACTTGATCAAATATATGGCAAGCATATGGCTCAACCTGCAACTGAGACCCCTCTTCTGCCATGGCAGCATACTGCACTCAGGTCAAAATATTCATCCCCAACTGGCTTCTGATATAATACTGACTCATTGGGCAAGGGAGCTTCCACTGAATATTCTTTGGTGGGTCAGGTGGGATTTTTGGGTTTGATATAGCGGAGTTAGAGAGTCCCATCTCTACTCCACCCTGACTTTTCCCTGGCAGTACTGTTTTAACTGTACGCAAGAGACCTGTTGATTGGGGCACCATAGGACCATGTGCCCTTGTTGACTGCATTTGAAACAGCTGACCCCATAGGGCCCACTTCTCCAATTAATGTGAAACAAGCCGCATCAAGAACTGGGCTGGACGTGATAAGTGGAAACAGGGGTATGGCGATAGTTGGGCTGGTGACAAAAAAGGTATGGTGCGGATGTTTACCTGCTGTGGGTAGCTTGGTGAAATGTGGACTGGACTAGCAGAGTTCCCCAAGTAAGATGATTTGGCAGTTATAGCAGGATGATTCCACTAGGTTTTAGTTTGAGGGAAGTTGGCTGATATACAGTGCAAAAACTAAACAATTTTAAGCAATGGTACATCTTCATCCAACAGAGGGGCCATAACATTATGTAACTCACGGTATGGCTTTACAGCAGAAGTCATCGCAATACACACATCTGATTTGGATAAAAGTACAGCCCCAATTAGCACATGAGCTTCCACCATAAATCGCTCAGAAACGCAATTAGGGTCTCATTTCGCTGAAACTTGATGGTCAAAAATTTGGCCTTCCGCTGTGACATCTTTGCAGTTCCGCTGTACAACTGCAGCACCATCTCTTTGACTTCTTGATATGTAATGGAACTGCCAGAAAGGTAACAGACAACTTGATCAGCACTTTCAACATCCAAGGAAGAAATCAACAGTCTTACTTTTCATTGATCTGAGACTCCTTCAGTTGCAATTTCAAATCGCTTAAAGAACTCATGAATATTCCCTTCTCAATTGATGGGGGCAGCTTATTGCAGCAAACCTCCTGGAGCAGCTCATCTTGTTTTTTCAGCACATTGTCCAAAGCCAGTTTCAGTTACACATAGGCAACTGACCCAGAGGGATGAGTAGAATTTTCATCAACATAACATTGATGCGACATGGCTGGCAAATGAGTTTTTCTCATTTATAATTAATCAATGGGCCCCCTGTAGTGAGCACCACAATTATAAAATTGGCGATATTCAATAGATACGCCGGTGGATTTTGCACAGGGTTTGACCCACTGAGCAATCAGAGCCAAAGATATGATGATCACTTCCCTTGAAACAACAGAATAAACTTTTTCAAATAAATATGGAGCACTTGCTCCCATAACCTCTTTTTTTAATATACTTAATACCGCAGATTCTTCCTATATCACCTACCTTAAACTTACTTAACAACAACCCTTCTTGATCATCTCATCTCACTTATATTGTAGTGACTCCAGATACTACAGCTTCTATGGCTTAGTAATTTAATTCACCACATCTCATTGGTTCCATAAATTCTTTATTTATTAATTTACCAATTGCCTAATCTGAGATGATTTTCCAATAACCCAATATCGCCTCATTTTGAGGCACTTGAGTTACCATTACTTATATCAATTCTAGGTGGATTCCATCTGTTTTGCCATAATGACCTAGGGCTTATTGTCCAGTCATATTAGAATCATGAGAACCCTTTTCCTCCTTTCTTCCCGCTAGGTCCAGTTTTTCTGGGATGCCCCTTTAGGATAACAATCTCCTGGATTGGCTGCATGATGGCATGTTCACTTAAATGCTGAATCCAAGAGACTGTGGCGTGATATGAGAATCAGTGGTTTAGAGATTTTTGGCAATGCAGTCAATGAGAGTAGACAAAGCGCGTTATACTCATTGGTCCATGTCAGTGGCTTTATGGATCATCTGCTTAGAAAGTTCATTTTGTATGTATTGAATTACCAGTGTCAATCTGGGCGAAGTGACAATGACCTTGTTAATTTCTTAGTGGTTGTCCAATATTGCCTCACAGTCGTCTCATCCAAAATTTGACGCAGCTTCATACAATTCAAGGAACTGAGCGTAAATTTGATGAGACGGTTTAAGTTGCTTCTGGATTCACAAATGATGGAGCTCACGTAGTTGCACCTGATGGTATATAGCGGCTTGTATGAAAAACTAAAGGTAGGATTTCACTAGGCTACTCCTACTTTAGAGCCAGGAAGGTTGGTTGAGGAATATAGATTTATAAAATTGCTAGCAATCCATGCGGTGAGGCTATGGCTTTATCTTTCCCTGGGGATAATAGTACCACCCAGTAGCATGGTAGAAGTGTCAGAAACATCAACATCGTGCATTTGATAAAGCAAATCATCAGGACGGAGATATTCAGGGTCATGGTTGCATTGAATTCAAGCTCTTGAGTGTGAGGCAAAGGAGTATTTAGATTATTGGTAATGACTTATCAAGTCACGCTCATATTTTCCTCTAAGTAAGGAGAGCTGTCATTTCTGGGATGTTTATTAAGAAGATAGGTCTTCATCAGGTAGCCTTGGAAATACCTGTCAGAAAGCACCAGTTTCAGGTTTTGTTGATTTCGTTGAAAGGTTAGGACATGTAAAGGCTAATTGATTATTAGTATAATGTAGCTTCAGAAAGAAGTCTCTTAGGGCTGTGCTCCTAAGGCATTCTCTCAATGGAAACGTGTCATTTAGGCACTCTGTTCACTTTGAAAAGACAAGATCTCTGTAAAAATAGGCAGGAAAATCTCTAGTATGACAACAAGGAAAAACTGAAGGTATCTTTATTGATTAAAATTTGGGGATATTTATAGGGCCATGTGAGACTTGAAATTGCTTATGATAGATCTTGTGAGAGAATCAATTTGAGTGGGGTAAGGAGATCTACTGATCAGCGTGGTAGAATGCAAAGACTTTCAGAGCACTCAGTCCTCCTTGGTCATGGAGGCATTTTCTGATGATCTCTGAAAGGCAAGATTTTACTAAAAGAATCAGCGCTTTTATCAAGTAAATCTTCAGATTCAGGAAGGATTTGGTATTCTGAAAGTATTTCAGGAGCTCATTATCTTTATCTGTTTTAATATCTATCAAATTTGAAGAGCTCCACTAGACATATTGCAAAAACAGTACGCGTTTAGTCTCGCTCATATCAGCATAATTTCCATTATTCTAATCAGTAGTTTAGACAAAAGGGAAAGATTTAGAGTCAGCTATTAAGAAAAAAAGAAATCAAGCAGAAATTTTTGACTATTTTCCTATATAAGTTTATTGATCTAATGAATGCTTGGATATTGATATGGGATGTGGGCTGAAGCAGATATAAGATGTCACTTTACTAGGAGATATCGCAAACCCGCCCTTCTTAATAGCTTACCCCAGGGCTTTATTCTCTGGCAAGAAATAAAATTTTTACAAGTTAGCGTCCAGATTGAAGGTATAGATATGGCCAATAACTGCCTTTACATGTTGGATGTTTATAGCCATGCTTTAAAAGTAAACTAGCATATCATCTTTTAATGACAACTGACTCATCTAACAACTTAAATGGGACCTACGTCAAGAATGCATAGAATGCAAAGGTGCATTGCAAAGACCAAGCTCATCAAAAGGTATTCATAGATTCCAAAATGATGTCCATACTTCTGTGTTTCACTAGTTCCTCAATGTAATACTCACTCTTTGGTGATGGCTTTAAGTACAGTTTGATCAAAAAATTGTACCCACTGTTAAATCTATTAGCCTTTTTTAGAAGCACTAGATGCCAATTCTTTGCAGTAAAGGAGTTAAGGTTCAATTATTATCATATTGGTATTGTTCTTATACTATTTTTAAAAGAAAGGATACTAGAGATGAACATGGGGACATGGAAAACCTCATACAAGTTTTTTTAAAATCCTCCTTTTACATTGTTTCACTATGAGCCTATGGTGGTTTTTTAGGAAATGACTTCTACTGGCCAGGTGTTTTTCAGAACAAAGTTAATACTTAGGTCAAAATTACAGAATCTATAGTTTCTGTTTAGATATCTAATAATTACTTCTTAATATCCTTTTAAGACATCTAGTAGTTTTCATTACTCCTCCTTGTCTTCTCAGGATCTGTGACAATGGTCTGAATGCTAGATGGTATTTCTGCAATGGCCATAAAATGAAATTTTAATTATCCTAACTTCCCATCATCACAGAACGTAGCCATCTATGTATCCCATTTTAAGCTGCACCTTGTCTTCTGCCACAATGAAATCCTTAAACCACAATAAGGTTCATCTTGTTCTTCACATATGTTGAGATTGGCGCTTAGGTGTCAAATCAACTTCAAAGGTTATTTCAGAAAATAGCTAAAGAAAATTTTTATGAAGACAGTAACATTAAATTACAAAAGAAAATTTAACTACCAATAATAGGTATGTAGTATTAAAGAAAGTACATTGTAGTATCTATTACTGGAAGTGGTTTGGGGACTTGTAGTTTGGTAATCTTTGTCATGAGTAGGCTTCAGGTGCTAATATCATAGCATGAATTCCTTCTAAAATAGTAGCTTCTCATTATATGCTACTACAAATCACATGGTTCTCATTTTATATTTTTGATACCTGAGCAGCACTTTAAAATTTCAGTATAAAAGCATATTAATCATAAAATAGGGAGACTATTTCATGTTATTTGGAAAGTAACGCTATTGAATTTCTCCAAACAATAATGATACAATATAATTTCCCAAGGATAATAAAAAAGAATTAACTATGCTTTTACAGCGGTGCTGAGGCAAGCGAGTGATACTAATAAAGCAAGAGATTTGATTGTTCACAGCTTCTGGAATGATATAAATTTAGAGTAAATTGGGGATTTGGGTTAAGCGTCGCCTGGATTGCAATAATTTGATCATAACTTTTAATCTATAAATATAAAAGCAAGTATGGCTGTGTGTGATGCTAAGACAAAACTACGGCATGTAGATCTTTAAAATTTTGGATATAGGTGGACGGGAGGGGGTCCTTGTGCACCTCAAACTGACTTTTAACCTTTTTGAACAAATTAGAAAGTCTGATATGTAATGAAAAAAATTATATGATATAATAGTAATTAATATATTTTTAAAACTAAACTGTTTGATATTTGGTTGATCTAATAGTTTAAATGGTTTTGCGAAGTGGGTGGTGGTTTTAGGTTGATTCAATTGGTTCTAGGCATGTGTTTAGTAAATTTATGGCTGATCCGATAGATTGATTACTCTTAAACTAATCAATGGTCATCTACCAGAATATATAAGCTAATATAAAAAATACTACCTGATGAATTATACGCACAAACAATGCTGTGTAAAACAGCCATTAACATGATATAAAATTTAAAGATAATTGATAAAAAATAACTGCTTTTTAACAAATTTTAATAAGATTGACCTCTTAGGCTCATGCTGTAAAAGGATGTGTTGGGCTGCCAGAGGAGAACACTGGTGGCACATCCATCAGAAGGGAGGGCTTTGAAGTTTAATCACATGGGCAACTTTGTGACTTATTTACTTCTAATAAAAACCTATAATTACGAATTTATATCAGAAGTAGGCACAAAAAAGAATTTTATTAGAATTATAAAAGCACTTTTTACAATTGCTAGAATCTCATGAAGTTACTGTGGGATCAGCAGGATCATTGTGATAACCCTTAGTGGAGGCACATTTTCTTCAGATCCAAGTGGATAATCCTAATGTGAAGATGGATATATAATAGGTTAGCTGTTTGAAGGGGAATTGGACTAACACCTTAAGATTAGATAAAACTAGGAGATAATATAAATTGTAGTTATTATCTGAGTTCAGGAAAATCCAAGTGAGTTCTCGAACTCAATGCATTGTTTTCTGATTTTTAGATTACTTGAACTGAATCAATTCTTATTTTCATCATCGCTGGACCATTTTGTCATTTCATCATATTTTAGCTTTGAAAGGGATCATAGCAGTTGACCCCTAGGTCAAGGCTTTCACTTTTACTAGGAAGAATCCTGACAGATGGGTTATTTATTTGAAATTTATGAACACAAATAGGCCGGATAAATTAACTACTCCTTTATATATATTTATATAGTAACTAGCATCATACCTCAAGTAAACGAGAATATAATAACTAGTGGGTAAATCAATAGATGCAGACGAAGCTGTGGCTACCTATTAGTACTATATAAAGCGAGATCAGTGTATCCCCCTTTAGGTTGGGACCGCATAGTGCTAAAAAAGTACTATATAGTCTTGATGTTGCTTATCAGACTTGAATTTACATTGAAATAAATGAAGCAGCATACTAAAATTTAGCGTAATTTTGTGTGGAATATCAGCAGTGACTTTAAAGACAGTATCAATCAAGGATTGTTTAATATTTTAGTTAGATATAGAGTTAATTAAGTATTTAAATGTTCACATAATTTGTCAGATCAAGTATCAACTTTATCTACTTAATTAAACACCAGGGAACATAAATGAGTGGGAATCAATTGGGTCACTGAGAAGCAGTATCATTAAGTTAAATCTCTGTAGGTATCTTTTCATGAACTTAGCATGAAACCAATTATTATGGTATTCCTTGATATAACCTTTCATAGTGTAAGATTCAGTGGACTTTTTCTTATATCTCAAAGGTTTTCATATGTGTGTTTCAATTTGCTAGTCCATAAAAATCCTTTATAATAATATAAACAATCTCCCATGTGGTGAAGGCGGATAAAATCAGAAAATCCTGGTTATCATGTTGGTAAGACTTAATTTCTAAACAGTGAATTAGAGTGGTCTTTGGTATGCATTAGAATTAAGGTTTATCTGAAATTTTTAGATACTAAGTAGAACTCATATTCTTATTATGAATGCATCTTTATAGAATAAGGGATAGCGCGGGATGCTTTTCCACTTAATATTTTAAATAGGGAGCGTTCCATCAATGAGTGAAATGCAATGTGATAGGAAAGCATGCCATACTACAGGAAGAGATTCCAACTGGAAGATTTACCAGTGTTCAACTTTTTCAGGATACTTACAAGTGTACCATTTACTCATAGTATAGTGTTGTTAGTCTATGTTGATATGGCGTGGACAATTCATCTTGAACCCCTCATCAAATCGTTTATCTTAATTATTAAAATTAAAATAAAATAGTCACATTATTTATAGTGTGAAAATCGGTAGACTATACCAATAGATATAAAATTTCCGGTATAAACTTAGCTGTCATCATGGTACCTAGGCCCTTAAATGCTTTGGCCTCCATTCACTTGGTGAGGTTATCTATAGTCAAGACAATATGCATGAAGTGCTCATAACTTTTGAGCAGTGGTCCTAAAATGTTAATAGAGATGGTTTGACAAGAGAAATTGGTTCAATAAATAAATAGGAGTTATCCTTATGGTAGAAAGCTTCAACTTGACATTATTTGCAACCGCTAAAGGCCTCATGAATGAAACTGCGTCAATTTACACAAGTAATGCTATTTAGACTTTTCAGTCTCATGAATTGCCCATGCTTAATCAACTTGTAAGTTCAAATAAAAATATCAAATTGCTCTAATGGTAATGGTATCCAAAATCACTGTTCATTAATAACTTTTTAAAGCTTCCCGACTTAAACATTAGTATTAATCCACAAAATCTAAAAGAAGCTTTGAATTCTTACTGGTTCATTGTCATATCCTTGGAATAGCATCTTATAGATTAAACGATTATTTAAATTGGCTGCTAAGGCTACGATGGTCAGCTAAGATAAACAGTTAACATTATATTTTATGCAGGGGCGGTGTTGTATTTTAAAATTGTAATCTTTTATTTAAAAGCTCATTGGGCTAGCCGCCCATCTGATTCCTTAAGATTTTGTAAACAAAGCAAGGCATGGCTGGTTGCTATTGTAAAATGTACTCTTTAATGTATAAATATATTTGTTTACATGTATGTTGACTATCATGCACTACTTCTTAGATACTGTGTAGTTCCTGTCATGCACATCTAACGTCTTGCTACAGTAAGCCATGTAGCGCTTGACTCCCTCAGAGCTGGTTTATATTGCCATCACCCTTAAGGCGGTAAGAGTTGCGCTCTGTGAAAAGTAAATAAATCATAAATTTTTTAGTGCATATTAATCAGTACTTTAGTGAAGCAAATCATCACTTATAAAGCCAACTTTTTTTCATCGTCCATTTAGGTTGTATGCTACTTTTTTAAGGTAAAAGGATATCTCAGCTATCCTATTAAAGTTCTAAACAAAACGGTGGTAGTAGGCATTTAATTCCAAAAATACGATAAATTTTTGCATGCCAATCATCTGAGTCATTCCTTTTGTTTTTTTAAAGTTTTACAGCTGAGTCTGTAAGCCAGCTTTTCAACGAAAACCTCACATTCAAGTTCTAACCATAAAGAGGTGCACTTACATGGCTTGTTTTCAAGGTCATCCTTGGCAATAATGCGGAAGACTTCCAAGTTTTGCATGTTCTAATAAAACTATCTGGAAAAAGTTTAATTGGTTAAAATGAACATAATCAAAGGAGATTTTTTAGATGGCTATCATGCTGTATATACCCGCTGAAAAGTCAAAGGGGCGTTGCATAACCTTTTTGTTATTCAATTGTATTGGTATAGGCTATGAGCAGTAATCATGACACACTTCACCTGTTCTCCTTTTGGCATCTTAATTTGCAATAGTTAAAATTAAATACATGCTACACAGTATTGTGCCTCTCTAAGATGTCTAGTTTATTGACAATATGTGAAAAAGGATATAATCCTTTCTGATAGTTTCTTTTAGTTCCATATAGTCAATATCCACGCAATTGTCTGCCTTTTGGCAATTAAAACTGAGGAGGCCCAAGGACTTACAGAGGTTTTAAACATACCAAATCCTTAAGCTAGTTTCTTTCTTTATTCACTGCTTTTCTTGGCAGCTTTTAGACATCTAATAAAATGCAAAAGATTGGCAGAAGAATGTCTATGTTGATATTATGTAAAACACTTTGTGCGCAATCCAAAGAACATATTTTGCAAAAAAACACTATACTTCTCAAATAGGGACAGCACTTTTTTCTTCTCAACTTAGATTAAACCTGAGTTTTGCAAGGGATCAAGTAACAAGCAAATCAGATATGCTGTCATCAAGCCAAATATAATACATATTAATGGAATCATGGATATCTTTCACTTTTTCAACTGGTATTTTATTTGAACAAAAGCAACTATTTGATGTCACTCAATTTGAATAGAATAAATACAGAACTGCTAATACTGCTTTGATTTTGTCATGGTTGAAAAGAATATATCCAGGTGCGGCAAAAGGTTCTAAGTTTGGTATCATAACAGCGCAAATATATTACCTTATAACCTAAGTGCTCTTTAGATCAGAATCTATCCCCAGTAGGATTGATGGACCTTTGATATGGTTATACTATGATCAACCCTTGGCGGAATGCTTTTTATTCCAAACTATGGTCTGACAATCGCCTTGTCTGGCCCTTAAAGCTGTTGATAATCATTTGCACTAAGCCATCTTTGAACGGCAGGATAACAAACCCCTCATTTCAGGCCTCAGGACCACAGTTCTTAATAGCTCAAAATGGTGGAATAATTTTTTCTACTATATCTAAAGTTTTTTCTTCAAATCAGCTTTTACTCCACAAAGAAGTTTATAAAAGAGTTCTCAACAAGAAGTCAATAATTTTGAATTGGTAAAACTATATCAGGAGCTAATATTTCAAGTGAGCAAAAATGATGCAACAATGCACTATATGCTCCTAGAGAGATAGTAGACTTGGCCTCACGGTACCATATTATTTATGGTGGTCAAAGTCTGGTGCAAGACCAAGCTATTTAATATTGTAGTAAACAATATTGATTGGGTCCTCACTGTCCACGATGGTCCTTATTTGTATCTTATTAACAGTAATACTAAATAAATCATTTAGAATAATAGTTGTCAGCCGCAAAAAAATCTATTTAAGGTTCAAATTGACTATATAAGAATGTAGCTATTCACATCTTCTTTCCACTCATCATCACTTTCAGGAAATTTTTTAAAACAGTTGAGTTTCCACCACTGCCTCACTGCATCAATTTCACAATCTAAGTCAATGGATCCACCACCTACTGCCACAGTGTGGGGCAGCGGTGCTCCACCAGCTAGTGTTTACTGTCCAGCAAGCAAACACATGCGGACTGGCTCATCCAGTCCGCCAAATACATCTGGCCGCTATGCCCCCCAAGGGACTTAGCACTCCACCTCGCACTAGTCCACCCAACCTACACCATCCCCTAGCCCTACCTCAATCCACTATCCGCTTTTGCCTCCATGTCAAGTACAGATGATTCTTCCCATATGTTAAAAAAGTGTTAATTGAGCTGGAAACTGCCACCTTTGCACTGACAGATTTATAGACTTCCGCCCTTACAAGGGCTATTTTGAAATAGGCTTCCCCACAGAGGAGGATGTGGCCGCTGCAGCAGCTATGCCCTTGATATACAAAAAACCCCATTACAACCACCTGAACACGTCTCCCAGATGATACCACACTTGAGGTGACCTTTAGAAACCTCCCCTCACACTTTCCTCCTCAAACACTTAGTGAGGAGTTGATGTCTGAGCTGTCCACTTATGGCAAAGACCCACCCTCCAATTCATTGCCCAAGTGGTTCTGAGCGCCTCGCAGCACCTCAGGTAATGGCCACCATTACCCCCACTAGCTGAACATGGCCCAGCACATCCTACCGCATGCTTATATCTCAACTCATCTGACCTGACCATTTCTTTTGGGCTCATTTTGACAACAGTAACACAATTTGCCCCCTCTGACAAAAGTTGGACCATACAAAATCATGTTGATAAAATTTATACCATGCAAACACTTCCAACTCCACCTTTGAGGCCACACCAACAGCGTTCAAGTGGAGATTTTGGCTGCCCTCACCCCTTCAGGTTGTGCGCTCAATGAACCAGTAGCAAAATTTCTAGCAACCCAAACCCAAGCCGGCCAATGCACACTCAGGTCAACTAATCAGGAGCAGGTTTGGACCCATATTCAATCCAAAAATTTTCCCGCCCCAAAACTTACCCAACCACAGCCACCTATCACCAAATCAATTTAATTTAACCAAAAATCTCTGGGACTTATTGGATGAAGTGACCAAATCTGGTGAAATTGTCCCACCACCAGATTATCCAATTGATTTAAAACCTTATTTGAATTAAGACTTTGATGCATCAGCCTCACCAAACAATATGTCCACAAACCCAATGCTACCCCATACCAAAATAACCACCAGCTTGCCAAGGCCATGGTGGCCTCACCTGAAAATCATCATCTTTGCAAAGCCGTAGCATAATATGTCGCTGAATTAAAAAAAGGCTGCACTCACTTGTTCTCCCCAATTTTCCTCCTATTGCAAATGAGGAATTCAAACACCTCTATGAAACTGCCATCACCGCAGTCAAAATTCTCACCAAACAGGCAGATTTTTCCCCATCCACACATATCACCAGAGCCAACATTGCAAAATTAGCCCAACTTCCCAACACCCACATCCAAGCTGAGCACCATGTTACTGAACTCATAGAGGCTTTGATTCAGGCCAAAATTGTCAATCTCAACAACTATCTACTTCACCTCGACCCTCATCCTCAGATTTTCAACCCCCTTGCTATCAACATTGATCTACTTCTTTAATGCTGAACCTGATAATGATCCACCTGATCCCCCTCCCCTTCACCATAGTGGATAAGGGGCTTGCCTCTGTTCCACCTGATAGGTTGTTTTCTTGTTTCTTTTATGTTTCCCACTGCTTTTTAGGGCATTCAGTTCATGTTTTAGGTTTGTTTGTTTTGGAGTTTCTGTTTTGGTATTTTCCGTCCCCTAGTCAGCTTGCCTCAGTTAAATAGAAGAATATAGTTATTCACATGATAGCAGGATTGACTTCTTTGGAGCTTTGATAGGTATGGTTACGTGGACCCCATTTAATTTGGGCATCGCCAGAGGTGAATATAAGCTCTTGTTGTTTTAATTGGTGGACCTAAAACTTTTCTTCTAACATAAACATTAAATCATCCTCATATTTTGGCAGCAACATAGTGGGTACTGCTACCAACTTTTCGCAATTACTTGGTGAAAAAGATTATAGTAAAACCCCTTTATTTATTATTACTATAGTTTTTAAGGATGCTTAAATTTTAATATTATTTTTGGCTTGGTTTAGTGTTGGTAGAAGTAGAGATTTATATTCTATTCCACCTAATCTTTTCCCAAAACCTTACAATCTCTTGGTAAAAAACATGTACCTTGGTTTTGGCAACAATATCAAGCAATAACGTGTATATTGCCCTAACTTGTTGTATATGCAACAAATAAAATGATTGATGTCAGATATCAAAGTGAGGCCTATAAAACCAGCGCAAATTAAGTTTTTTAGAGAATGAAATGTTGAATATTTTGAAATGCTCTGATTGGCTTGGGTTGGTACCTCAAAAAGTAACATCAATTTGGAAAAGGTAGTTTAGCAATTAAAAATGGTATTTCTTCGTTAAACACCAATAACAGTAAAAGTTAAATACCTTGTATGGCTCACAGACATTTTAAAGAGCAATGTGGGCATTTTAGATATCTAGAAACTTTGCTTTATTTTACACTTGAGCATCATTGTTAGAACTCCTGTTGAAAGCTGTTATGGGCAAATCCTTGTTATAGAAGAAATTAAGAATGCTATTAAATGTAGGTATCCATTTGTCTCCTTCAAACTCCTGTACAATGAGATATTTGGCGTTGCAGTAAGTCAAACTGACTTCACTCAGATTTGCCATTACTAGCTCCTGACTTTTTATTTAACTGATATAAGTCTGACCAGGGGACGGACAATACCCGTATATGTAATGAGATAGGGGTGGGTGAAGTATAGCGAGATTTAGGCACCCCATAGTAGACGAGCTACTTCTGTTGTCAGACATAACTCCAGGTGCGGGGTAAGGGGGATCAGATGCACTACTCCGAGGGGGATTCCCCTATTATGGAGCAGGTGTGAAGGAAGGGGTCCATATGCAGAAACCAAACTGGTAACCATGATACAACAATGTTTTGTGACTTCATCTTCATGTATCAATATAGCCAGGCTTAAAAGTGTTCCAGTAAATGTAGGTGAAATCTGCGGATTGTCTCACGGATTATTGGCATGGCTCCCTTGAAGGCATCCAGTGCTACAATGTGGATTGTCCATAGTGCAATGGTGACTATCAGGGAGTGGAGTGTGGGTGTTATTGGTAATTCAAGTTGGAGTGTGAGGAGGCTTTGGGAGATTGACAGCTCCTGGTTGTTGTGGGTTCTTAACAGACGTTCAACTTCCCGCCATATGGCTCTAGATGGGGGCATGCTTTGAGGCAGTGGTGTAGGGTGCCATCCCCTCCGCACACTGCACAAGTTACAAAAAAGAGAGTTTGAGTGATCCGCTGTTTTTTAGCCTCTTCTGAGGCAACGCCAGGTTTTAGCCTTTACCCTTAGCTGGAAGAGCGGATGATATGTTAGCATACATATTGCCTTCTGTGTTGTGAGGTTGTAGGGGATGTCTAAAGCATCCAGATAGTTGTTACTTTTAAGGAATGGGGCCACGTCATGTGTGTTCCTATGGGAGTGGTTGTCTGGTTTCCTTAGCGTGAAGCAAGATCTGTGCCTTCCCCTTCCATGACTAGTGCCTGTGAGAGTGACAGTCCACCTTATGTGCCAAATGGTGCAGAGGAGGAGTTTGAAGTGAGATGGGTTCCATGTGGGCTCACTGCATTGGGGCGGTTTGAAGGTATGTGAGCAGGGTGGACGGGTTATATGGGTTGGATAGTTAGGCACTTGTGCGAAGTTGGCCCTCGTCTCTCTAGACCAGTGTTGTTGTGGGATGTTTGGGGCTAAAACTTCCTCTATCCAGGTGCCCAATATGCGGTTGACGTGGTCTTCAAAGTCTATTAGGCCCATACCTCCACTGGAACGAGGGCCAAAGAGTGTTTCACACATATAGGCAGCTGGGACCCAGCCCACAGCCATACTTGGATAAGTGCGCGAACTGAGGATATGAATGTAGGCGAGAAGGAGATTGCGTGGGTGGGGAATCATAGCATCGAGAGGATGAGTGAGTTAGCAACCATTACTCACCCCATTAGTCCTGAGGATCTTCATTTGAGGGTGGCGACGCAAATGGACATCCGCGTAGTAGGTTGTTCTCAATTGTCTCGTTGGCATACCCCCTGTTTAAAGACACATCACAAGGTGGCAAACAGGGTTATTTAAGGGGTGATGGAAAATGTAGGATGATTGGGTTGTTTCTTCATGAGGAGCTGTGGGGTTTAGTTGTTGTGGTCCAGTTGTTAGTATACTTGCCTAAAAGAATTATTTCTGCTTTCTTTTTGTTGAGAAATGAATTTCTCATAATGAAATATATTTTCAGTGTGCTTTCCAACAGATGGCATCATAGTTGTTAGCTATACCCACCACTCAGTCATCTGCAAAGGCAGTATCTTGAATGTTAGTTTCCCTTGTGCAGTGATTCCCATGAGGTATTAGTTAGCAATATGAAGGAGCGAATAAATGCTGAAGTTATACAACAGTGGGCTGAAGGGGTCCCCTTGCTTGAGCCTTATCGCAATTCTGATATAACTGGACAATAAGCCCTAAGATGTTATGTTGGAATGGATGAAATCCAACGAGTTTGATAGGAGTTATGATTATTTGAGCGCCTTGAGCTGAGGTGATATTGGGTTGTTGGGAAATCTCTTTGAATTGGGATCACAAAATTAACAAATAAAGAGTTGCTGGAACCAATGAGATATGGAAAATTAAACTACTAAGCCATGGAAGCGGTATCATCTGAAGTCGCTATGATATAGGTAAGATGAGATGATTATCTTTTTTAGTATTAGATGGTTAGATGAGATGATTATCAGAAGAAGGTTTTTTATTAGTTTATAGTAAGCGGAACATGGAGGATCCTCTGTATTGATTATATTAAATAAAAGCAGGTTGTGGGAGTGAGTGCTCCATATTTATTTAAAGTTTATTCTGTTGTTTCAAAGAGAACAATAATCATATTGTTGGTACTAATTGCTCAGTGGGTTTAACCCTATGCAAAATCCTTTGGCGTATCTCTTGAATACCGCCAATTTTATAACAGTGGTGCTCACTACAGGGGACCATCAACCAATTATAAAATGATAAAAACTCAGTTGCCAGATATGTTGCATCCATGTTGTTTTAATAAAAATTCTATACAACATGCTAGGCCAGTTGCTATGTGGAGCTGAAACTGGCGTTGGATGCTATGCTTAAAACAAGATGTGCTTCTCCATGAGGTTTGCTGCAATAAGCTGACTCCATTTGATTGTGAAATAAATATTCATGGGTTCTTTAAAAGATATGAAATTATGATGGAAGGAGTATCAGATTGATGAGAGCGAAACTGTTGATTTCTACCTTGGATGTCAAAAGTGCTGATTAAGTCATCTGTTACCTTTCAGAAAGTTCCATTACATACCAAGAAACCAAAGAGATGGTGCTGCAGTTGTACAGCGGAACTGCAAAGATGTCACAGCAGAAGGCCAAGTTTTTGACCATCATGTTTCAGCAGATTGAGACTCTCACCGCATTTGCTGAGCGATTTGTGGTGGAAGCTCATGTTCTAATTGGGGCCAGAATTTTATCAAAATCTGATATGTGTATTGCGATGACTTCTGCTGTGAAGTTTTACCGTGAGTTATATAACTTTATGACCCCAATGTTGGATGAAGATGTACCTTTGCTTAAAATAGTTCAGTTTTTGCATTGTATATCAGCCAACTTCCCTCCACCTAATACAGAGCGGAATCCTTCTGCTACCACCACTGAATTATCTTACTTGGGGAACTTTGTCTGTCCAGTTCAGATTCCACCAAGTTACCCTCAGCAGTTAAACATCCACCCCATACCTGCTTATCGTCACCAGGCCCACTATCACCCTAAACCTGTTTATGCTTATCACTTCCAGCCCAACTCCTGATGTGGCTTGTTTCACATTAATCAAGGGACGTGGTCCCTATGGGGTCAGCTGTTTCAAATTCAGTCAACAGGGGCATATGGCACAGTGGTGCCCCAATCAACAGGTCTCTTGTGTACAGCTGGAACAGTACTGCCAGTGAAACGGCAGAGTGGAGTAGAGATGGGACCCTCTACCTCTGCTATACCAAACTCAAACGTCCCATCTGAACCCATTTTAGAATATTCAGCAGAATTTCCGTTGCACAATAAGTCAGTTTTAAATCAGCAGCCGGTTGGAGGGTGAATTTTTTGACATGAGTGCAGTCTACGGCGATGGTGGAAGAGGGGTCTCAGATGCATGTCAAGCTATATGCTTGTCAAATGTTTGACCAAGTTTCCCCTGAAAAGTTAGACCCCTCCTCAGATGCACATTTCTTGCAAGCAGTAAGCGTCGCTATTCCAGTCAACACTATTATAAAACAATACCCCAGAATTGGTGAGGAGATTGCATGTTTCCTTGAAAACAAAGACTCCTTAAATGACCATGTTATAAACAGTTGAGACGCATCTTACTCCAAATGTACTTACTGCAACCTGTTTGTAGCTAAAACCTAAGTCCGTGCCATCATAGATACTGGTGCCCCCATCAATATAGTCTCTACCAAATTGGTGGCCAGGTTGACATTAAAACCAGATGTGGAGCACCGGATGGTATATGGAACTGCTGGAGTGGAAAAAAGGTCTCTGATGGAGCATACAGTGCGCTTCCATTGCAGTTTGGTTCTATTGTTGTGTTAGCCCCAAAAATATTGCTACCTGATAGCAATTACAATCTGTTAATTGGAACTGCCTTCTTGCGACACTATGGGGCTGTCATTGATATGATGGATGAGACTTTTGAGATATTGGGCCAGCGAATCCCAATTCACTTCACCTCCAGAGGAGTGCCGAATGATCTGGTGCATATGGGAAATATCAATCTAACTTATAGCGACGGAGTAACCCCTGTGCGCTACCATTGATTAAAGGGCAAAGCCTGGGCCCTTCCCCAACAGATTTATAAATATCAATGGCTGCCACTCAGAGCTGCTGGACCTATATCTATTCCATCTGGGCATCAAGTTTTAGTGAACACTGACTTGGTGATTGAAGTTCCAGACGAACTCTATGGGGAAATTATTGGGCCATATCAGCAATTGCAGTTTGAGCCCCACGTGGTCCCAGGCATTATATTACTAGGGCAGGTGGAGATCAAAATTTTACTTGCAAATCTACAAATGGTACCACTGCAAATCCGCCGCCACTAAATAGTGGCATATTTACACTTAATCCATGTTGAGGAGTTTATTCTGGTTCATGAATTTAAGGTCGTTGGCGATATTTAGTCTGCCTTTCAAACCACAGCTCAGTGTAATGACAGTTGTATTGCGTGATGAATTAATGGGGTTGTTGGAACCACAGAAGGATAGGGCAATCGCTTTATTTCTAAAATATAAAGAGATTTTCGCTGTCAATAACCATGATTTAGGATGCACGCGGGGGTGGTTCATAGGATGGACACTGAAGATCATCCTCCCATCTGGTCAAGGCCAATCCGCTAATCAAGGGTGGCAGAAGAAGTAGTAACTGAGGAAATTGACAAGCTATTAGCGCAAGGGATGCTTGTACTATTGAAGAGTTCATGAACTTCTCCTGTTCTTATTGTAAAAAAGAAAAACTTTGCTAATTGTGTAGTAATTGACTACTGAAAGCTCAACAGCATCACCAAAAAGGACTCATATCCCTTACCTTGGATTGACAATGCTTTGGATCGGCTAGGTGAAGCTCGTTTTTTCTCAGCAATGGATTTGATCTCAGGCTACTGGCAAATTAAGTTGCCACCAGTGGAGCAGGAGAAGTGCGCTGTAATCACATCCAAAGGTCTTTTTCAATCAACCTGGATGCCGCAAGGGCTGTGTAATGCCCCAGCTACGTTTCAACGGTTGATGTACACTATTCTCGGGGACCTAAAGCTGTTGTGCATCCTTGTATACCTCGACAACATTAATGTTTTCTCTCAAACCTTATCTGAACACCTCAACCATTTAGAAGCATTTTTCCGCCAGCTCGCTGAGGCCAACATTAATATCAAACCCCAGAGATGCCAACTCTTTAAGGACCAGCTGGGGTACCTGGGGTTTGTGGTTGATGCCACAGGGCTGAGACCTCAACTGGTCAAGGTGGAAGCTATTTGAAAAAATGACTCCACTCAACAGCAAGCGGGATATACAGGTACTTTTGGGAATGGTTGGATATTACTGGTGCTACATCCCTAACTTCAGCTGTATTGGGGGCCCACTGTTTGAGTTATTAAGAAAGGACACCATGCTTAAATGGACAGAACGTCAGAAACGCGCTTTTGATATGCTTCAAATGGCGTTGACCAGTGCACCTGTCTTATGCTATCACAATTTTGAAAAAGAGTTTATTGTTCAGACGGATGCATCCCTTTTCTCTGTGGGGGCAGTCCTATCCCAAAAAGACAAGGAAGGAGAAGAACACCCCATAGCATACTGCAGTTATAGCTTGAACAGCCATAAGCGCAATTATACTGTGACTGAGTGAAAGTGCTTAGCGGTAATCTACACCTATAAGCAACTTTGGGTATATTTTCATGGAGTGAAATTCAAAGTTGTAACGGATCATGCCTCATTACGCTAGTTACAGAACCTTAAAGAGCCTGAAGGGCATCTGGCATGGTGGTCTCTTAAACTTCTGGCATAGAATTTCGAAATTCTTCACCAACCTAAAGCAAAACTCCAAAATGCCGATTAATAACAAGATTACCCATGATTGCAGTTATGGCAGATCTGAGTGATATAATGTTTGACAAGATGCTTAGCGGCAAGTATAACAATGAACCGCCTCCAGTCATCAAGGTATTGGATGGAATAAGGGACAAAACGTTCCAGAAAAATGGGGAATTATATAAACAGATAGGGGACACTACCGTGAATATCCCAAGACCTTCCACCCGCCCAACTGTTATCATGAGCGCACATAGGGCCGTTGAGCATGGTAAAGTGCGCAAGAAGTTGAAATTATTGCAGCCTTAGTATTACTGGGAAAGCATGAACTTCGATGTGCTTGATACTATCTCCTCCTGTCACCAGTGCCAAGTTGAAAAGCCATTATACCATAAGACCTCATACCAGTTAGTGAAGCTGTACTTTGCTTGGCATACAGTTTCCCATGATGTTGTTGTCCCTCTACCAATGGGAGCTAACTGGTCCAAGTACATTTTGGTGTAAATTGACTACTTAACCCGGTGTGTTGAAGCCAGGGCAATATGAGACTTAGGGGCAGTCACAGTGACCAAATTCATAATTAAATGCATTATTCAGCGGCATGGCTGCCCTCAGTTCTTCCTTACTGATAAAGAAACTAACTTCACTTCCCACTATACCCAAAACTTAACAAGCTAATGGCCATCTGAGGGGTTTTGACAACCCCATACCACCCTGAGTCTAATGGAATGGTTGAGCGGGTCAATGTGACTTTAGTGAACATACTCCATAAATTCATAGTGGATTGACCCTCAGATTGGAGTTCCCTTTTATCCACCGCCATATTCACCTATAATATTAGTTATCATTCCGCCACGGGGAAGAGTCTCTTCCAATTGCTATATGGACGACACCCTGCCCTTCTGGTGCTGCTATACTCCTGTGTAGAAGATACTGGTGGAATGGATCCCCACCGTTATTTAATGACTCTAGCTGACACCTTAATCAAAATGCAAACCAAAGCATACTCGTTCAATTTATCTAAGAATATTAAGACTCAAGCTGCTGATCAGGTATGGCGTAGCAGGTTAGCCCAATTCAAAGATAGGGACATGGTTCTATTTCACAATCAACACGGTTTTTGGAATAAGCACAAGTTGGCCAGTATCTGGATTGGGCTGTTTGAAGTTATTGAGAAGACAGGTATGGATGCATATACTATTAAGGACCCCATGAGCGGTCAGATCATCAACCAAGTGCACGCTAAGTTCCTCTGGGCATATAAGCAATAGGAGCCTGATTGTCCAGTCAAAGGGGTGGGGGGTAATGTCGCAATTTCGATATAACTGGATGATAAGCCTGAAGATGTTATGGTGGAACAGATGTAATCCGCCAAGTTTGATAAGAAGTTATGATTATTTGAGTGCCTCGAGATGAGGTCATATTGGGTTGTTGGGAGATCACTTCGAATTGGCAATCACAAAATTAACAAATGAAGAGTTGCTGTAACTAATGTGATAGGCAAATTAAATTACTAAGCCATGGAAGTGGTATCATCTGAAGTCGCTATGATATAGGCAAGATGAGATGATTATCAGAATTAGGTTGTTATTAGTTTAGAGTAAGCAAAACTTGGATCTGTTGTATTGATTATATTAAATAAAAGAGGGTTGTGGGAGTGAGTGCTTCATATTTATTTGAAGTTTATTCTGTTGTTTCAAGGATGACGATCATCATATTGTTGGTCCTAATTGCTAAGTGGGTTGAACCCTGTGCAAAATCCTTCAGCGTATCTCTTGAATACCGCCAATTTTATAACAAGCATTCAGCGTGGTGTGATTATGTTGGTCAGAAGGCCAGGGCTACAGACAGCCACAGATGCGAACTCTGTTAGGAGCATTGCTCAGTCTATGAATCTGGGTGGGAGCTTGAAGGCGCTTAGGCATTCCCTCAGTTTCAGCTAGTTAACGCAGTCATATTCCTTCTCCTGGTCTAGTGATACCAGTGCTCCAGTTTCTTTGAACTGGAAGATGCCGGCAGAGTGTATATTGGTCCATACTGATCGTACTGGTATGAACCCAAACTGATTGGGTGACAGGATTTTGGAGGCTATGTTTCCTATTTTGGTGGCTAAAATTTTTTTAATATTTTTGTGTCAGTTTAGAGAGTGCAATTGGGCGCCAGTTGGACAGGTCCAGTTTGTCGCCCTTATTAAACAGATTTATGACATAGGAAAACTGGCCATTAGGTAGGAGGTGTGTCTTCATCAGGCACTGGTTCATTGATGCCAAGAGGAGGGGGGCAATTTGTTTGAAGTATATTTTGTAGATTTCATAGGTATCTCATCAGGCCCTGGGCATTTCCTATGTGGTGTACCGCGGACTGTGTCCCAGAGCTCCTCCTGTGTGTATAAATTTAAAGGTTGTAGTTCGGCGGTGTGCTTTGTAATCTGGAGGTGTGTATAAATTTCTTAATTTTTTGGGTGTCAGTTGGAGTTTTGCAGTATATTTCAGTGTAGTAGCAGTGTACTTCTGACTTGACCTCCGCTGGGTCAGTTGCCACGATGCCATCACCTTTGCAGACCTGTGTGCATGTGGGTTGGTTGCTGCAGGAGTGAAATTAGCAGAAGATGTATGTCAAGCAGTTTTGAATTCTTTTATGAACTTAACTTTTTTGAAACTTTGATTCTGTGTTGATGTTTGAAAATGAGGGCGTTTAGGTGGGCATATATTTCCTCCCATTTAAGCCCCCAGTTGATGCTGTATCCAGACTTTTGGTTGCTGAGCTCAAGCTGGTCCAGTTCCGCCAAGGTGCTCCTGATAGTGGCTGTGTCAGCAGTGTACTTATGTGATATGAGATGGCGAGTTCTATTTATCAATATAACTTTGAAATTTTCCCAGGTTGCAATTAGGTCTAAATAAATGGAGTTAAGATCTGTGATTTGTGGTCTCGTTTTTGACTCAATCAGATAATTTGGGCAAATTTATGTTCTCTGGGTCCATCTTCCTCCAGTTTGATGCCTGTGCGGGAGTGTGGGTTGGTAAAAGCTTCTTAAAAACGAGTTGGTGGTCAGAGAAGTTTATTTTTCGGTTGAGAAGTTGAAAAATGTTTGAGCAGTCGATTTTCAGTCAAAGATAAAGATGATGCAGATCATTGAGATGAGTTTCCTCTTGCGTATGTTAGGGCATGTCTTGTGGAAGAGGAGTGTTGCCCTGGGGGGAGAATATTTTGTAATTTGAGGAATGCCTTCATTGCACAGAATTCAATGTGCCTCAGGGGAGACCCTGGGTTTAGGCAATAGGTCCATGTTGGGGCCATCCTAGCAGCTTAAGTCGCCCAGTAAAATGGTGTATAATGGGAGGGCAAGTGTTTGGATGGTCTCAAGGAATTTCTTTCTCTCCTGGCTGTGGTGCACGGTGCATAGATGCACAATATCAAAATTATGTCATCCTGACATGTGATCATTGCTACCAAGATGCAACCATGTAGATAGGAGATTGAGAAAGTGGTTCTAGTGTTTTATGTTTACAGATGACTACCCACAGTGGGATGTCTATACTGATTGGGATGGTGAGACCCTGGCTGACCAGGATCCCTCTTCCCCCTGTGGACAGAGGGTTTCTTGGATGGCAAGATACCTACAGGAGTTTTCTGCAGGAAGTCCAGGTTTTTGGCTTGGGACGATTGAGCTCTGGCTCCAGCAATATTTTACATCCCTATGGACACTGAGGCGCCTCATGAGTAGTTGGGAAGGACTTCTGGATCTTCCCTTTGCACCATTTCTGGTATTGGCTCCAGGTGATTGGACCTGTCCACCTGTGCGGTTGTTCAATCCCTTATCACTTGCTGATTTTGCGCAGGTCTTGCTGTTGAGTGGGTTTGAGTCAATCTTTTCTACTCATGTCTCATGATGGTCTGATGTGGTGTGTTGTTTGCTCACTGTGATTGTGGGGTTTAAACTTGTAGGTGTGTGTCCTTCATGTTCATCAATGATGGAACTGACTTTTCTAGCTAAATTTTCTGGATTGGTATCACATTATGTTTCAGTAAAATTGTTAAGAAATTTTTCATCTTGAGTATCCTGATCTTATTGGGGTGGCTCAATTAATTACCTCCATGTCCTTTTGAATTTGGCCAGGGGTGATGGAGGAGGCTATGAGCGATACTGCCAAGGCAACAGCCCGTTTGCAGGCCTTCTGTACCGCTTTGCGCACTTTGGGTGAAACTGGGTCGATGAGAATGTACTGCCCATCCTCTCCCCAGAGAAAGGCGTGGTTGAAGTTAATTACTTTGGTAAAGTCTTTGCTGTCTTTGTCATAATGTTATCGCAGAAGTCTGAGTCTATAAGGCCCTCCTTCATGGGGCATGCGTGCACCTTGTGCCCTAATGCACTGCGTTGATTGAAGATTGGCAGTGCTCTTTCTGGTGTGGCGCAGAATACCTTTGGCATACCCCATCTAGGAGGTGAAACACTGCTGTGCGCGGGATCTTTGTGAGGTCCTCAGCCACCTCAGGATACAGGTTGATCACGGCTAATTGCCTTATCTGTTTACAGGTTTGTCATCAGGTGAAACCGCTGCAATTTGAATTGCTTAATCTTTCTATAGCTGGCAAGTCTAGCTAAGAGCTCCTCCTCAGTTACCTTGAGGGGGAAGTTGGTTGAGAACGAGTTGAAAAAGATAACAAAGTGTCTTCTTTGTTCCATCTGGTGCGCATGGTGCGCACACTTATTTTTCTTCAGGAAGGGCAATTTTGATGCAGACTCTAGCAGCGGTGTCTGTATCTTCTTTCATCTCAAATTACATATTAATCCAGCCATGGTGGATTGTGTAGGTGGTAACGTACACTTTGTGGGGAAATAGGGAGGCCTGTGCCTCGCCCACTTTCTCCTAAAGAGTTGGAGAATCAACTCCTATGTAGAGTCAGATCACGTGCTCTATTGGTTAGAGGGTTGAGATATTGGATTTCTAAGTATGAGTTTTGTTTAGTTGTGAATTCAACAACCCCAGACAGAGTCTAATTTGTGATTTCTTAGCGGCACTGGTTCCTGGTCCACCCCAGAGCGTTTCTTGCCCTTCAGCGCACAATTCTGCGCATTGCCTGATATGACTTTCATCCAGTTAAAATTTAAATATTGATGTCACCCATCTCTCCTGTGTGATTATCAAATTTTCGTTCTAATTGAATCTTTATAACTAATGTAATCGTTATAGGAAATAAAAGATGAGGATGTTAATTTTTGATACCCCTGGAATATTTTTCCCAGGTGCTATATTTGGCTTAAGTCAAGTTCTAGAACAAGTCTAGTAAACTTCCCCATAAAGTTCTTCCAGGATAAAAATTGTTAAACCAGTCAGAACTGTCTCTTACATTCTCAAGTCCAATGTTAAGTCCTTATTTTCTCAAAGGGATATGCCCTTAGCCTCGTGGATTTATGTCAGACGATGTACACATAGAATTTTAACTTGGAGTATTCTATAAAAGATTATGCCATACTGGTAAGCCTAATTGATGAGAAAATTAGGATTCTTCTCTTCTGACTTCGCGCTCTTGGTAAAGTAAATGGATGGTTAGTTAGAATAGTTTAAAGTGTCATCTTTGTGACTAGTTACTACTTTAAATCTTCTCATGTAATCTGTGCCAATAAGGATTTCATGGTTCTGTTTGGGCATAACTATGGCCAATGCAGATGCAACTATGGATATAAATTTATAGGCAAATTACTGTAAGTCCCATAGCTCTGGCGTTATGTACTCCTTCAGTGCCTTACTCTTGCTCATGAGCAAAATCAGGTGCCATTCCCAATCTCTTTACCAACCTAGTGGTGACAATGTTTATTGGAGTGACATTTTTAATATTATAAAAGCATGGACTCTGTTAACAATGATAATGCTTAATAATTCTTAGAGTATGTCAAAAGTGCTTATTAAGTGAATAGGTTGGAATTTCTCAATAAACTGAGACTCAAGCGGGAACATATTTTAGGAAAGTTTACCAACAGAGTCTTCATGTGAATTGGTACTTGTACATTTTTTAGGGATGGCAGATTACCAGATCAGGTAATTCCAGGATTGATGCTGTAGGTTTTTACTTTTTTTGGCATATATCTCAGCAAATGCAATTTTAGACTTCTTCATAAATTTCTCCCATTTTTTAATATTATTGATCTAGCTGTAATAAAGTGTACATCGTCAGACATAATCCAATGCAATGAATCTCCATTAGATTGATTTGCCACAAAGGTTTTGTTGTGATTTGAGATATGTTTTATCATGATTGGTGGTAGTTGAGCATTCTGCCTCTACTCCACCTATCTTTTTATTAATTCTGCATCTTTTAGATCTTGAGCGATGTTAACTTCAGGTTTTGCATCAGTCCAGCTATGATTTGTTTGTATAGTGCAAATTTCTGCCACAAAAATAACATGTGATGGCGTTGAGCTGTGCCCATTCCAATCTCTGTCCATGAGGCTTTCCATTATATCCCTGATTGTATGTCACATTCTTACTATTTGAAAAGAGAAGCACACCTGATGGTGATTATTTGATCAAATTGGTACCTCAAAGTGCTTGCACAGAGGCATATGTTATATATCAGGATATTAAACATGATTAAAAGAATATTTACCATTCATCTCCCATAACCAAATTGAAATCTAGACCCAAAAAGGGTGTTTAAGGAACTACCTTAATTATTTACATGGAAAAATCAATAATTGGTAAGGCTCAAAACAATACTAGGAAGATTCTGTCAGACCAAATTGAGCTAGGATACCTAAGATGAAATCCTAACTAATTTAAATGAAGTATCACTGGAATGTCAGGCAACCATTGCTCAAGGTTGCACATGAGGCAATAAAATAAGATGAACCTGTAAAAGGGTAAGAAATTATGAATCTTCCCAACGATTAACCTAAGTGATACAAATTTTCATCCAACTTAATACACACAACAAATAATATTACTCTATAAAAATTATGATACAAAGGCATTATACCATCCAGAATGCACCGCCTAATTAAGAGTCTCCCTTCCAGATCTCCCCCTCTATTTAATACTAATACTAAACCTTTTCCTTTTTGGGTTTATATTGTTAATTATAGACATAAAAACCCCTCTTTTATACTACAATAAAGTTACGTTGCAAATTTAATATCACGTTTTGGTACTTGACTAGTTAAGTTTATTTTGTAATACTTACCATAGGACAGATACTCTAGCTGATAGGAATAAACGGTGACTTAGTACCCTTTTTTGTATAATTATCTGTGCACTTTAGATGGCTTCAAGTATTGGCAGTAAGCTTCTTGGGCATCACCATTGATCTCAAAAATGGAATCTAACAGGTTGGTAATCACTACAGTGGGCTCAACAATGCTAAATGATACCTGTGTGGTTGATCATATAATGAAAGGTAACTCAGTTGATAGTGTCAAATTGCTGAGTGCACAACAGAAAAAGTGAATAAGATGACCAAATGGGAAGTCTGCCCATCGTCAAATTCAAAAAGTTCAAGAAAATCCTATAAAGATTCCTTATACTCGTCATTTAGTTTGAATTTCCAAAGAAAAATTTTTGAGACTTACTTTATGGAGTCATTAGCCCAGGAGAAAGAGCCAGATGCGAAAGGGCATCCGCCATGGACAGGAATCTCATGAACATATATTAATCTAGTGCTCTCCCAGAGAGCTATGAATCAAGTGCAAATCTACCTCAACATACCTGCAATTCAAAAACCCTGCGCTCTATCATTTTGTGCATTTACTAGGAGTCCATAGTAATGAACTATACCATCATATCAATACTCAAGGGGCCTTATAGATAGGCTACAAACGAGTATATAATTTAGCATTACAAAGCATAGGGTGTGTCGGCCGTTTGATTAAAATGAACAGTTCCTAAATCCTTCAACTCTATAATCAAATGGGGCTTTTGATTCTGGAGTTATCAAGTATGTGAAGGAAGCTGTGAAACTTCTCTGAAAGGACATCTCAAAAGTAAAACAAAAAATTACATATGACTATTTGATGCCTTCGCTGAAGAACCTCAAAGACATGATATTGAAGACCATGGCAAAATGGCATCTTGATACTCTACAAGCCATCAACAGGTGGAAGAACAGATCACCCTCCTCAAGTCCAGTTAGAGAAAGCCCTATGACATTGGTGAGCTAGAGGTCCATCAAACCTCCGAGACTTCATCAGTATCTCAAAGCTTATTTCCTGAGTGGCCCATAACAAATAGGATCTGACATTTGTGTGACACAGGCGCCAACTCTTTCCATTACTGAGTGAGTCAACAAATTGGAGAGTGGCATGCGAGCTATCACCCATTCAAGCAGACATTAATCAGATCTACTGTCGCCTCAACAAAGCTGTGCAACGCTGGAACACCCTTATTGAAGAGCAGAAAGCCAAGACTGACAAGCCTTCTCAGAGCACTGAATGCAAAGAGATGAAGGAGGACTTGAATCGGCGCTTTGGAGTATTAGAGGATGAGAAGAGGCTTTTGTAAACTTACCGCTCATCCGCTCACCAATAAATTCACAATATGGGCATCTGCGTTAAAAACTTGGTGTTTAATAAAGTCATTTTCAAATAAGCTCAATCTTCTGGAAGTTACGCCAGGACTTACTTTAATAGAAATGGAGCAACATCTTAATTCTCTTTAGTTTTAATTACATTTATTCATGTACCAAGTTGAACATAGCGACACACATACCAAAATTACCAGGTCTGAAGCTTCCAATTACGTGACATTGCAGGATTGGAGGCTTGTACCTTTGAGTCTACGTTCAAAGATAAGTTTTCACCTGGCGAAGGGATTATCACATCTTTCCTCTGCGTTTAAGAAACCTTAATGAAAGGTGTGACAAATCATCAAATGGTTAAGCATATTTTATCTCATTTAAACCTTATGGATCATGAGGTTATGGTGCCTCTTATGGACGACCTGAATACCTGGAGAGAAGTGAAGGAAGCGCTCATCAAAAAAGTCAGGACCAAGAAAAGCTAGAGTATGAAAAACAGGCCCTCATGAGAATCACACTGTATCAAAATGAAATCCATACTGAATCTGCTGATTACCTCTATATCAAGGAACAATTGCTGTTTGACTCAAAGTTGCTTACATTAGATGGATCCATAGCTACTGTCGTTAGGGGTTTATATAGTAACCTTTATCTAGCCATATACATCACATCTGTCAAATGAGCCTCATATTCATCTTAGATAATAAAAAAGCCCTTCTCAATGTGCTTCATATACATAATTCAAAGACCTCACAAAGGGTTTTCACAAAACCCAGAGTTTATACTGGAGGGAAAAATCTAATAAGGAGAAGAAGCCAAGAATTAATTACTGGAATAAGAACAACCATACTAAGGATATATGTTTTATGAAGAGCCTTACCCTTGCTGAGCAGGGAAAAGGAAGGTCATCTTAGGGTCATGTACCTCTAAAGCCAACCTATCTATAGTACCTTAAAGTAAAACATTGCCTATCTCTCATCACATATGAACTGAGGATAATCTGATGACAACTCTGAAGGGGTTATGAGGACACAGGTTATTGTACTTTTTTCTCACCCATTGGGCTCTCCATTCAGGACTGCTTGAATGCCAAAAATATTGACAACATTAGGTTCACAATGGCACTTACCTTTGTCACTTTATCCTTGTGCCCTAGGATAATTGATACAGACAGTGGGGCTGATCAAATTAGTTTTCCCTGTTGATATGACCATCTCAAAAGGTTACAGTCTAATGGAGATCAAGAAGAATTATCCTGAGACTGAAAAAAGCTCAATGCAACGTTCTGCCTCAAGAGGTGTAAGCCCTCCCATTGAAGTTTGGAGGAACCCTTACCAAGGTGAAGGTGGTAATCCAAAAGGTCTTAGTTATAATATTTTTAATATGGGATTACCTATCAATGTTATCTCATCCCAGTCCATCAAGAATATTAAGCTCGCCTTTTACCTCAAATCCACTTAAGAATATAAACCCAGGTCTGAACAACAACAAGGTGATAGGTGCATATTCTTTTCTTCCAATCTGAGTTATCAAGTTAGTTTTCTCAGCTCCCGCAGTTGCCCTGGACAATAACCGATATGATATACTTATCAGGACGCAGTTTATGATTAAATATTAAGGAATCATCAGTCTGAAAGAAGTATATTTATAACTACTTAACTATGAAGTTCCCCTTATACTGGATAATAAAGATTCCAGTAAGAAGAAACACACTTTTCTGGTTGAGTACCATGTTTCCACATTACTTTTACAATATTCTACCTCTGGAAATAAACACAAAGAATTACCCAACCCAGTAGATGCTGAAGAAGCATAACTTTTTATGTCATTGAGTAGTTAAAAATCAAACTAAGAACAAAAGTAAATTTTACAAACATAATCCTGAGTATACTTCCAAACTGCTTGCTACATAAAACTAGGGTTGATGTGGTAAGTAGGTTTGAATCAAGAGTTTTACCAGGAGTCCTTAATCCAGCTTATCAGCGGCCTATTAATCTATTTCTTGGAAACCTAACAGCCAATAAATCCTAGTCAAGGAACTTTAAGAATTTGGGAAAGGTCAACTACTTCCCATTGATAAGATCAACAAGGTACAATTTATTGTTACTCACCTTGATTTTGTCCTACCCGCCAATAATTTAATTTGCGCTATCCCTTCTGTCCAAATATCTGATAAGGTAAATTATGAGAAACTTGAGAGGTGCATTAATACTTTAAGATTATCAAGAAGGTTTATCCACATCAGATGCGACTATGTTCACTGAAAGACTGGACAAATAGTATCAACGTTGGAGATTTAACCCCTGTCCATTTAAAGCTATATAGGAAGTTGACGGTAGAGGAGAAATACATGAAGACTGAGCTTAAGCAATTAAAGCTTGCTGGCTTACTTGTACCCTCCCAGAGTCAATGGACATCCCCAATGTTACCTATAAAGAAAAAGAATGGCGGTCACAGAATAGTGATAGATTACAGGAAGCTAAACAGCCTCACTAAAAGAAAGGGGGGAAATCCACTTCCACAAATTGATGATGCTTTGGCCCAACTCTCCAGCTCATTTTCTCTTCTCCATGACGGACCTCAATAGTGGCTATTGACAGATGGATATTGCCAGAAAACCAAGAAAAATGCGCGTTGAAATGTATGTAAGGATTATTTCAACCTAACCGGCTCCCTCAGGGACTATAAAATGCTCCTTCTTTTTTAAATGTTTACAAACCACATCATGCAGGATCTTAAACTCAGCAGTGTTATCATTTACCTAGATGATATAACAGTATTTTCCAAAACCTTTGCTGTTCATCTAGACTACAGCAAGTCAGTTTTTCAATGGCTGAAAGAAAACCACACCAAAGTTAAATCCTGTGAAATATACCTTCCATCAGGAACTAAAATTCTTAGGACATGACATATATAAAAAAACCAACTCTTGTATGATAACGTTGAAGCTATCTCTATGATGACTGGCCCAAAGAGCATACAAGACATACAAATATTCCTAAATTTGATGAGATATTAATATCTATTTATCCCTAATTTTTCTCAATTCGCTGAACCTCTTGTTCGTTTGCTTTCCAAAAATAACCCTATTGATGGGGGATTAGTGAAAAGAATTGCATTTGAGACCATTAAGGATTTGTGAAGAGAAGAAAAATTCTATGATAACTAGATTATGGAAAGCCATTCATCTTTAATTACAGAAGCCTTCAGATTAGCCCTAGGTGCCATTCTTTTAAAACTAGATGATTAAAACATTGACCACGCGGTGTTCTATTACAACAAAACGCTTTCCAAAGATGAGCAAAATTATAGCATCATGGAGAAAGAATGCTTAGATGTTCTCCTAGTATTGAGATATTTCCAGCCCTTCTTGTACTGCAAAAACTTTACAAATTTTTACAGACCACGCTTATTTAAAGTGGCTGCAAAACATGAAATATTAAAAGGAAGATTAGCCCAATGGGCTCTCAAAAACAGCGCTATGCATGACTATCATTCACTGAGCTGGAAGGAAGCATATGAACGTGGATGGGCTAGCATAACTGTCCTACTACATCTAGACAGTTTTTAAAGCTGAATGGTTACACAAACTACTCATGAAGCCAGATATTTAGAACAAAGATGAACCAGTTTAAAAGATGATAAAACGACATGTTTAAAATATGAAAGTTATTGACAGATTATTATAGAAGAAAATTGGAACTTACTGGCCACCTTACTTGCGACCTTTGGAAAGGGTACCAGTTATAATGGAAGCCTACAATACTTTAGAACATGGATGAGCCAGTAAAACTTATAATTAGATCATAAATTGCTAAAATTGGGAAGGAAAACTGGACTCTGTAGTGGAAGATTTATACACTTATATAACTTGTAGAAACCAAATGCCGCATAAGGTCAAGTACAAGTATCAACCAATGACCCCTCAGAAGCCATTTCATACCATCAGTTTAGATGTTATTGGTCTGCTACCTGAATTCACAAGAGAAATCAATATCTCTATCTAGGGATTGATCACTTCACAAAGTATTTTGATGCAATTGCCATTCCTGCACAAACTGCCAAGGCTAATTCTAACTTTTATACTAAAGAATGTACTAGACACGGCTTCCTGAAAGTACTGATATGTGACAGTAAAAACTTTACTTCAAGAGTTGTGATGATCTTAGATACTAGCATGGGAACTCAACATCTATTTTCAGCCCCTACAACCCATCAACTAATGGAAATGTAGATATAGTGAATGGAACGTTATTCTTAATATTACACATAATGGTCACTACCAATTTATTGCACTGGGACCAAAATCTCCCAAGTGCGTTGTAGGGATTTCCCTTATTAAAGGTGAAGCCTCAACTTGGTGTTAATTATTTCGTTATAGTTAATACCAATTATCCATTAATGAATATCCATATATAGTACACTATTGTACCTATATTATACTAGGGCTAAACCTATTATATAAATCAACAAGCGATTCCCATTAATTATACTGGAATTAGGAACTAAACAATCAGTTAACAAACTAAAATTGCTCTCCAAGTGATCCACTAATGGGATTAAGTAAACTTTCCGCACAACATATATAAAACTGATTATCATGATCTTTCTGATCCTTTTTTTAAATATTTAATCTTCATATTTTAATTAACACTCATCTTTCAAATCCCTAGAACTATATTTAGTACTAAATTTTTCCAAAATAAATTAACTTTTTTTTCAGTATCAATTACTCTACGAAGTTCAATTGTCTTTTCATAGTTGGATTTGAGTGCAAAGTCCAATAATTATTATATTTGGCCAGCGTGAACCTCTGAACCATTGCCAACTGGTTAAGTTCCAACAATAGGGATTATTAGGTCCTCTGTACCTATATTGAAGGTTAAGTCCTCTTCAATTATATATAGTTTTTCAGTGAGAAATCTACAACTGTCCAAAAACTTTAGTGAGCTTCAAAGGATTAAGCTCAAATTATTATCAGATTTGGTGGAAATTCTGACATGCGTTGATAGCTTATAAGATAAGTTTACAACAAATAATAAAATGTCATCCTTAAGGCCCTATACATAAGAGAACTTGGAATTTCAGCTCTATTAGCTCATGAAGCTACCAGTGATCAAGAAAGCCTAAGAAAGCGCTAAGAAGATGTTAAAATTTTGATATGCCCATATTACCCAGCCAATTATATTACTTTATAGCTTCTTGTCCACCAGGGGATTAGATCCTCTGGTGGATGTTAGAGTTATCATTTTAAATGATAATTATTGTTTGGGGAAATCCTATTGTGAATATTAGTTAATATGCTGGATTTGGTCTGTTATGTCAATCCACCAGATTACATTAAGTTTTTTAATATAATCCTCAAAATAATACTTACTTTATAGTTTAATTGCGGTCAAAGAATTTATTTATTTATCTATATTAGTCAATTAGTTTTTGTTGATTGATTCAGGAATTATTTTTATTGCTGAACCATTACAATTCTTCTGGGAGCAACTTGCGTTTTAACTTTTAAGTGAGTCAACCTGCTTTCAATAGGTAAAGGTCCTACTACATAATCAGGTTGCTAGCCAAATAAGTGTTCTCTGCTAAGGCTTAGTTGAGAATGTGGGGACACTTTTGTCAATTAACCAGAAGAGGTCGTTACCCCAGTCTGCAGTGAATACTGACTAAGCGGATGAGGAAGGTCCTTGTGGGAGTGTCCTTAGAGGGCTAAATTAGCAGTGACGTTTGCCCTTTCTCTAGTTGGTTGTCCACAAGGGTTGGACGCTGATCACCCTATATAAACCCCATGATTTCCAGTAAGCAAAGTAGTAATAAAAAAGCAAACTATAAGTTTTTCAAATTATTTGTATATTCTTGGATTAGTTGAAGAGAAGAAGATTCTTTTATCTATTTACCTGTTGCTAACTCTTGAAGAAAGAGTTAATGGGAAAGATTCCCTTGCGTTTGTTAGTTACTCCTCCTGCTCATGCGTGAAGAGAGTGTGAGCATTATCACCAAGCCTGGCATAAACAATATTCATTAGTCTTGGGAAGACCAACTAGAGAAATAGTCGTCATACTATTGCTAACTTACTTCAATATATCATTAATTTATACCAATGCCTTTTTAAGAATCTGTTCAGTAGAGTTGGTAGCCAAGGTGAGACACCCAGTTGAATGTTTATAATTGGCACTAATTACCAAGTGCAATTAAGTTCACAGCTCCTAAAACTCTTCATTTTGGTTCTCACTACAGGGGGTAGTTGAGCTTTCAAGCCATAATTAATGTCATACAAAAAACTTGGGAAACTCTAGATGAAATTGGACACTGATATCCAGAGCGTGCTGAGCTTGACAGCACAAGAAAATTTGACTCTTTTGGAAGAGCAATTAACTAAAGTCAAGGAGGAGATTGAACAGGTTGGAAAGTTATATAATGATTTTTATGGAAAGGGCACCTCCTCAAAGCGAAAGGAGGGTAAATTAATCAAGGAGATCTCATTACAAAATACTGAATGCAAAACTGGACATAGAACTCTTACACTGTCTTTAGGAGGATATTGCATGAATGCTGAAGCAAAGTGAGGAACTAGAAAATTACAAGTGTGATTGCTCTCAATTGAAAGCAAATGAAGCTGCCTATAATCCATATTAAGCTTTCGTTGGAAAATACCTTTAGAGAAATATGCCCAAATCATTTGCTGCAATGTCAGAGGTGACTCCTGAAGCAACGCCTATTATTAGTTTGGTTGTTGAGCAGAAATCCACTGTTAGTGGAATGACAGAAGAATTTTGGAATACTCTGATTTTGCCCACATCTCACCATTATAATGCATCAGAGTTTTTCCACCTTTTTAAAATGACAATGTTCAGATATGGGGAACAGCTAAAAGTGGTAATTTGTAATGCACTTTATAGACACCGATTGGTAAAATCTGGTGTTGGCTCATATCAAAAGGGACAATTGGTCTTACTTCTGAAGCAAAAGGACTATTATGTTTGAGTTGGTAATCCTACTATAAAGGACAACCATAAACAAGAGTTTATGGGTATTCAATTTAGAAAGAAAAACACCTTGCCTGCTTTCACTGACCGTTTTTTTCCAGGAATTTTCAGATCCTGGATGGAGCAAAAGTTCTTTCAGACTTCAATGCATGCATAGAAATGCAAGCAGTGATTTAGCCTTACAGATAGTGGTCACATTATGTTGGTGGCGCTTGTAAACCAACCTTCTACATCACATATGGTAAATCATTGTAAGATGTTAGGAGAAATATTAGAATCTCCCAATCAAACCTTTAGTGTGATTCAGATGAAAGCTCAGAAAATAATAAAAATTGCTGAGGCTGATAAGGAACCTGAGAATTATCATAGTAGGGATATAAAACTGAAGGACAGTGTCAGCGCTTCAGTTCTATAGACTGGCGCTGAGGTTCAAAGGTGGCTCAAAGCTGGAAATTTGGAAAGAGCGCTGGGAAAGAAACAGAAAATTGGGTTAGAATACCAAATACTTTATTAAATCAAAAGTTGTTGATATTTATAGGGTGAGTGGGGGATTGGTGCCTCATGGATTGTCAGGTCCCATCCATTCAGGATCTTTCCTGATCCTCTGCATTGGCCACCTTGTGGGCATACTCAAAGGGATTCGCCGTTCACCTGACCAAAGGGGTGGAAACGCCACCCCACGTGACTCAGGAATAAGGGATGAGGATCCTGAAATTAGTTTAGCTTGGTTAGGTTAAGGAACCAATTTGGCACGGCCTGATCTGGAAGTGGGGAATTCGATTCAGTCACTATCTCAAATTCTGGCAGATAGAAACTAGTGGATAGAAATCCAATCCGCTGTTATTAATGTGGAAAACCTGGGCATGTAGTTGCTCAATGTTTTGATAAGAATCCTAAGGAACAAGTAAATTTTGTACAGGCTAAAGAAAAGAAGAATGATCAAGAGTTGGGAAAAGGACCAAACGTCTAGATAGAGAACAATCTAGTACTGCTGGCAACCTGTTCCCCCTAATATAATGAACGATGACATTGATATTTTCTGATTTATTCTTGGAAGAGGACGCACCTGATCCTCTCTATCAGGTGATCAATATAGATGTAAATGCGATTACACAAGTAAAGTAAAGAGGATTGACCCCAAAATCATGTAAGAGGTTGCTCAGTCATATGCTCATTAGCTTGTGGAAAAAGTCAACTCCGCTGAAAGCACTAAGATTTACTCAAAAAACTTGATGAGGTGAACATTTCTCTCCTAATTATCGTGATTAAGTAATAATTTCCTGGTTTATTCATGCAATTAATTTATACTTTCAATTCCAGCAGTTATTGCTATTATTCACTCAATAAATACCTATTGCAAAACTCTAAGTGTACTTATGTCAACATTAAAGTCATTTTAATAAGCGTATGGGTGATAATTGACAATGGAGCGCCTATCAATATTTTTTGACCAAACTAGTAAAAATAATAAAGATTTTGCCAAATTTAGAGCACCAGAAAGAGTATTGAACTGCTGGACCAAAATAACACTATATCTTGTGGATCAATTAGTGCGTTACCTCTTCAGTTTGGATTGTTGGTGGTATCAGCTCCTGCCATAGTTTGGAAGATTAAAATTATGACATACTCATTGGTATTGAATTCCTGAGAAATTATGGTGTGAAGTGATTTTTAAGAAAATCTTTGACGATTTTTTAGACAGACCCTGCTCTTAGTATATTAGCAGAAAGGAGAACCTCTGCTGATGAAAAGATATATAACTGTATATTTAATTCACAACAATGGCAACGTACCCACTAAGTACAAGTTAGTTGGATGAAAGCGGAGGGAAATGCCAAAAGAAATCCTGGAAAATTATGGGATATCATTTAAGAAAAATGAAAGAAACCATTCTTCTGGGAACGCAATTCATAGTTAAAACAGAGTTGACACTAGATATACTGGAAGAAATATATGGAAAAATTGTCACCCATGGAATAAATTGAGAATAGAGCCATGGGTACTGCTGGGGATATAATGCCAGGTCATGATGAAAAAGTTTGCTATTGGCCAATCTGAGAAAAAAACCAAAGAAAGTAGAAAAAAGTAAAGGCATCACGTTTGTTATTTTAATCCCAACAGTGGAACTTAGTGAATTTTATGGCTTTAGAACATTACCCAAAATGGGATTACTAATAAATGTTGCCAAAGCATCAATCTATTGGTCAATCATGAGCAACTGTCTGATTTAGTGGAACAACAGCAAGAAGAGGTGCACTGACTATTTAAAATTATTGGGTGATATTTGCCCAGGATAACATGACCTTAGATGCACTAAACATGTGAACCCTAAGGTTGATACTGGGTAATATCCGCTAATATGAATAAGCACGCCAATCTAGGGCTGCTGAAGAATAGTCAGTGAAGAAATTAGCAAGATAGTTGAGCATGGACTCCTTGTTCCATCATTGAGTCCATGGGCAAGTCAAATCCTCATTTATTTGAGGTAATCTGATCAGGGGATAGACATTACCAAAACTAAAAATTAAAAACTAAAAACTAACGTAACTAATTGATTCAAACAAAACGCTCAAATGAGCGGATTGAATACAACATTTCAGACAAAAACAAATAACCAGGTGGGCAGTGGAAACCGCTTATCCCTCTATGGTGGAAGGGGAGGGGTATTGGGGGCTCATCTTTGGCAGCAGCTTCCTCATCCCAGAGTAGGGTACATGTAAAGGTGGATAGCAAGGGCGTCAGGGCATTGGCGGCATGTGGTTTAATATCTCTAATGATTGGTATTTCATGGAAATTGCCATCTAGGAAAATGGCACTGATATATTCAGCTAAAACTTTTTTGGATTTAATGCAGGCATCTGGGAGTTTAACGAACATGGCAATATTGGTTCTGGTAATCTTAGCTTTAGGATTTCGTGTTACAGTTACCACGTTCTGGATAGCGTCATTGACATTTTTGTGTAAATGATTCACTGTGATTTTAATTTTTAGGGTGAGGGTTGAGGAGATAACAAGAGGGGAAATACCTCCTGTGAGCATCGCCATTGATTTGGCAACAGCTTTGCAGAGGGGATGACAATCTGGTGTTGCAGCTGCTTCAACTGCAAGCTGTTGGTCGCTGCAAAATGATTTGGCATTTGGCTGTGGGGCATATAGACAAGGGTGGTATTTGGCGTCCCATTCTGAATTAACAAACCGCTCAATTTGCAGAGATGGTTCTTCAATGAGCTTACATAATTCGTCAATTTCAGCCAATAAATCCCATGGATTCTGTTTATATTTTATTGTGGAATCGGTGTATGGTTGAGGTTTAATTGATTCGTTGGAGGAAGTGTGGGATCAAACTGGGGTCCAAGCCAATGCTTGATTGGAGGAATATTGTGTGGCACTGGGGCGAGGATGAGGCTAATCTGTGGCTTCAGGTGAAGCTGCAGCATCAGGCTCTGGGTGAGGGGGAGATAGGATTATACCCCATGTCAGAACTGGTGCCTGGTGGGTGGCAGATTGGAGTTTGGCGGACAAATAATCCAATCCATTGGAAGTGGCTAAGGAGGGGCGCTTGCGTTCTGAGTGGTCCAACTCAAAACAGGTTGTACAGATAGTCCGCCCACCCTTGACACAGTCCCAAAATGGATGGTCATGGGCAGAAGGAATGACAGCATGAGGAGGAATCTAAACGGCGATTTTACTAAATTCAAGGCTGATTGTGGCATATGCCCGAGGCCCAGCTAGGCGTGTGTCCCCATTTGGGACCACAAATTGTAATATGAGGTTGGAGCCATAGGCTGCCAAACCAACCATCAGCTCCTGTTGGAGCGCCGCAGGGAGGAGGTGGATAGGCAAACCAGCAAACTGGACCACCAAAGTGGTGTCTTCTAGGAGTTAGGTCCTAATTGTGGGAAGAGGGGTACCCTGAAATACCAGGGGCACAGTTGCTGCAGTGGCAGCGTTGGCTTCACAGGTGAAGCTGAGATTGAAATACCCCTTATAGAGGCAGAACTCTATAAATCTGGCGGGGGTCATCACTGCCTGGGTCATTTCTATAATGGCTTGGTCATGGTAAGGGAAGAGTTTCCCTAGTTGACCCTTAGGCCAAAACGCATATTGCTCCAGGGGAGCACTAGGGGGCAGTGAGGTACCACTTGGGTATAAACGAGGTGGGTGTCAAGTCCTTGGGAGGAACGAATCATACCAGGGGTTTGGTATGACTGGGAGAGCCAGTCCAAGCACGTTTTCCTGCTGGACGGAATATGGTGGGGGAGTTTCGCCGCTGCTCCCACTGGAGCAGCCAGTGGAGAATCTGAGGACATCAGAGCGAAACTATGGTGGGCGATTGAAATTTACTTTCTTGTTTTCCATATAATATGCTCAGAAAATTACAACAAGCGGAAAGAGAGTATTTGGTCAATTCAAATCCTGATTTGTAAAAAAAGGATGGTTCAAAACATGTGGTGGTTGATTATTGCCAATTAAAAAACTAATAAAGGATTCATATCCGTTGCCAAAGATTGATGATGTGCTTGATTACTTAGGGATAGCCAAGTCTTTTTGGCTATGTACTTGAATTTGGGATATTGGAAAAATGATTTGCCAAAAGAATATCAGGAAAAAATGTGTTAATCACTGAACAATGATTGTACCCACCATTCAGAATGACTCAGGGATTGTGAAACGCGCTGGTGACATTCTAGAAAATGATGGATTCCATATTGAGTGATTTGATATTTCCTGCGTTCTGGTACACTTAGACAATAGCAACATCTTCATTAGGACATTTATCAAACACTTGGAGCATTTGGAGAAGGTTTTCAAGCACCTGGCAATGGCGAATCTGAAAATTAAGCTGAGAAAATATCATTTCTCTAACAATGAGCTTGAATACTTGGGGTCTAAGATAAACACCTTTGGATTATAAATGCAACCGCAGAAGATAGATGTCATCAAGCAGATGTTGTTCCATCTAGCATTTTGGACAGACAAGTTTTCCTTGGAATGGTCATCTACTATTGCAATTCATCAAAAGTTTCCTGGAACTGTTGAACCAAAAATCCCACTTATTGAAGGATTGTAAGAGTATTTTTGTTCTAGTACTAAAAAAAGTATTTTTGTGGAATGATGAGGCCCAAAAAAACATTTGATGATCTATGAAAATATCTAATGAGCATTCCTTTGCTGAAATAGACAATATTTTAATTGGGTTTTATATTTAGACAGATACCTCATTAACAGTGATTAGCGCCACTTTATGTCAAGTAGATTATGACAGGGAAGAGCATCAAGTGGTATATGTGATCAGAACACTGACGCCAGTGGAAAAGAAATACACTTTTACAGAGTGCAAGTGACTGTCAAAGATTATTCCTGCAAACAATTTTAAAATTAAAATAAATGGGACGCAATTTAAATTGATAATCAACCACTTGTCCCTACGCTGGTTATACAAACTTAGGAACCAGAGGGGCGACTGTCCCAAAGGGCTTTAAACTACAAGCCTATGATTTTATAAAAATACGCTGAGCAGGAGAAGCATATCAAGTTGTTGATGGACTGTTGCAATAGCCTGCCATTTAAGTTGTCTATCATCAAGATGATATTATATTCCAGCTGATTATTAAAGGGAATATTGGGGTGAGCCCCAAAAAATTCAGAGCGCATAAAGAAAGTGATGGAGAATACTGAAATAAAGAATGGAAACTATATATTTTAAATGATGAAATGGTTTTTATTCTTAAACCGTCATAATTAGCGGAAAATCATTAAAGCCATACATAAGGTCATCAGCCAAGTGGACTAAGAAAATCCATGGACTATATATGCCAGTATATTATTAGGAATGAAACAACTATGATATCATGGATTATATGGCCTGTTGCATATAATGTCAACTCCACAAGCTGCTCAAGAATGTGATGGGATACAACTAGTATGCCCTAATTTCTCTGAGCACACAGTGTCCATAGATATTATGTGACCATTGAGTGTTAGTATTGGGGCTTAAAGTACATTTTAGTGGCGATAGATCATCTAGCTAAATAAATCAAAACGAAAGCCTTAAGCAGAGGGGATGCCACAAGCATGGCTAAAATTATTTTGATCCCAGGTGGTATACCAGAATGGATGCCCGCAGGTTTTACTAAGTGACAATAGGACCAACTTTAAATTCTACATGATTCAAGGCTGAACTAATCAATGAGAATCTGAGGAGTAGTGTACATTCCATACAACCCCAGAAATAAATATAATGGAAGAGAGAGTTGACGCAACTCAAGCTGCAATGCTACAAAAATTGGTCACATGGAAAACTTCCTTTTGGGGAACTTATCTGAGTTTTCTCACCTTCACATACAATACCAGTTGTCATATGGTAACAGAAAAGATGCAATTTAAGTTGTTATATGGATTAAAAGCTGCACTACCGCCATTTTCTATTTCGCCATTGAACCAGCTTCAGGAATGAGTGACAAAAAATACCTATCCAGCTGGTAAATATATTATCAAGTTACAATCTTGGGAATTTATAATGAACTGAAGAAAAAAGAGAAAAGAAAATGGATGACGAGAATAACCCAGCGCTGAAAGAATACCACATGGGAGATATGGTAGCCTATTGAATTACCTATGGATTCAAAAGAAAAAAGCTGGACGCCCTATGGATGGGTCCATTTGAGATTATTGCCAAGTTGGCAATTGATGTCTATACAATAAAGAACATAGTGGACGGTTGTATAGTAGTGTGTCCATGATAGATACTTAAGGTATTGGACATAAGAGAAAACAAAATAATGAATAAGAAAATATAGATATATAATGGTATAAATATATAAAAAAGATGGAGAAAAAGATAAAGTGATAAAATTAAATAAAAAGATATTATAGGAAGTAAATCATCTTTAAAGAAAAAGTATAGAAAATTATTTGGAAAAGTAATTAAGTATTGTTTTTTTTGTTTTTTTATTGCCACAGTTGAGAAGATATAATGGGGATCCCACCTTCTGTTGTTGAGTGAGGAGAAGGGGGATAGATTATGATGATTATAGTAAATTCAGAAGAATCTAAGAAGATCACATATATTATTGTCAGGATCAGGATAGGTTGAACTAGATCTGCCATAGAAGCCCTTTGAAATATATAAATTGTCAGTAGAAACAGCTTGGGTTGAAGCTGTGTCAAACGTAAATAGTACTGAGGCACTAGTACAAGACTCAGGGAAGCTGACTGAGAGGATCCTGTGAACAACGAGGAGTTTTTAAAATCCGTCCTGAGGGTTAATACAGGTTGAAAAACAAGGAGTTAGTGTACCCACCCTGGGGTTGATACAGATTGACCAGAAACATGTTGTCAGCAAGGATGGCCAAAATAGTCCTAGCACAGCATGATGCCCTGGGATTTATGTCTGAGATAGGTGGCAGCAAGTAAGAGCAAAGAAGAGGAGCTGTGCTGTTGAAGGTTGGAATGAGAAGCATTGAGTGTGGATAGATCAAGCAGCGCTGAAGTCTTTTTAAAAAAATTGTGATGGCACGCTTGCTGAGGCGGCAAAAGTTACCTAAATTTTAATCTTTTATTAGATAATCTAGTTAAGCTTGTGAATATGTTGGGATTTTGATATGCCATATTACCCAGCTAGTTAGATTAATTTATATATGCTTACTCACTAGGGGATTAGATCCTCTAGTGGTTAGGGGAGTTATCATTTTTAAATGATAACTATTGTTCAGGGAACCCTGTGGCAAATATTAGCTAATCCACCGGGTTTGATCTGTCAGATCAATCCACCAGATTACATTAGGATTTTAGGACAATCCCTAACAGAGTACTTAATTTATGATCTAATTGCGTTCATAGGATTATTTTATTTAATTATAATAGTTGATTGGTTTTTGTTTATTGATTCAGGAATTATTTTTAATTGCTGAACCATTACAATGCTTCTGAGAGCAACTTTATTTAACTGAGGCAAGCTGACCAGGGGACAGGCATTACCGAGTATGTGTGGAAAATGAAGATAGATAAAATTGGGCACCCTGGGGTACTCAGGTTACCCCTGCTGCCAGCGAGACTGCCAGGTATGGGGGTTGGTGCACTACTCCGAGGGGGTTTCCCCTGCTATGGAACAGGTGTGAAGGAAGGGGTCTGTGTGGAGGAACCAGAGTGGGAACCACGATTCTATGAGTGCCTGTTGCCTTGGCCTCATATATCCATAGAGCCAGGCTTGGAAGTGCTCCAATAAGTGGAGGTGGAACCTGTTGATAACCCCATGGATGGTTGGGACCGTGCCCTTGAACGCATCTAAGGCAATGGTGTGGATTTTCCACATTGCAATGGGTATCATTAGGGAGTGGAGGGTAGATGGGATTGGTGATTTGATCTGGAGCGCGAGGAGGCTCTTTGAGATAAAAAATTCTTGCTCATTTTGGAGCTTAAGCAGGCGCGCGACTTCCCGCCATATGGCTTTGGTAGGGGGCATGTTTCTAGGCGGTGATGTAGGGAGCCCTCCCCTCCACATACTGTGCAGGTTGCGTGGAGGGAATTGGATTGGTCCGCCGTCCTATAGGTCCTTCTCAGACCGCGCCAGGCGTTGGCTCTTACCCTCAGCTTTAGGAGTGAGTGGTGCATCATTTTCTACACTGCCTTCTGTGTGGTTAAGTCATAGGGGATGTCCAACGCATATAGGTATTTGATTCTAGAAATGGTTGAGGTCATAGCAAGCATATCTCTCTGGGGGTGGTTTTCTGTATTTCATAATTTAAAGTGGGGGCTGGGTCGTCCCCTTCCCTGCACAGTGCCAGTGTTCTCTATGGTCCACCCTATGTGGCAGATGGCTCAGAGGATGCATTTGAAGTAAAGGGGGTTCCATGTGGGCCCATTGCGGTAGGGTGTTTAGCAAGGTATGATAGTAGTCTGGGTGGGCTATGTGGGTTGGTTGATTTGAGCGCCTGTGTGAAGTTAGTCCTCGCTGCCCCAGACCAGTGTTGTTGCGGGAGGTCTGGGTCAAGGACTTCCTTTATCCAGGTACCCAGGATGCGGTAGGCGTGGCTCTCAAAATCTATTAGTCCCATGCCTCTGCCTGAGCGTGGGCCAAAGAGTGTTTCCATCCATATGGGAGGATGGGATCCAGGCCACAGCCAGCCCTGGATGAGCGCTCGGATTAAATTTATAAAGGTGGGTGAGAAGGCAATCATGTGGGCAGGTTACCATAGTATTGGGAGGATGAGCGAGTTAGCAACTGTTACTCACCCCATTAGTCCTGGGATCTTCCCTTGAGGGAGGCTATGCGGTTGGATACCCACTGTAGTAGGTTGCTTTCCATTGTCTCATTGGCATATCCCCCTGTTTTCAGCCATATCCCAAGGTGGCAGACAGGAGTGGTGGTGGGAGGTGATGCAAAAGGTAAGATGAGTGGGTTTTTCCTTCATATGGGGGTATGAGGTTCTGGTGTTGTAGCCCAGTTGTTAGTGTACTTGCCTAAGAGAATGATTTCTGTTTTCCTTTTGTTGAGTGATGCATTGCTCACCATGAAGTACTTCCTCTAGGGTGCATTCCAGATGTCAGGCATCATTGTTGTTAGCTATACCTGCCACGCAGTCATCCGCAAAGGCCAGTATCTTGACTGTTGGCTGGCCTTGTGCAGTTATGCCAATGAGTCGTGAGTCATTTATGCGGAGGAGTGAATTGAGACTGAAATTATACAGCAGTGGGCTGAGGGGGTCCCCTTGTTTGAGCCCTCTGTGTGTTGTGATCTTGTTAGTTATGAAGCCAGGGCCGCATACAGCCATGACTGCAGATTCTGTAAGGAGCATCGCCCAGTTTATGAATCTGGGTGGGAGTTTGAAAGCGTGTAGGCATTCCTTTAGGTATGGCCAACTAACGCGGTCATATGCCTTTTCCTGGTCTAAGAAGACAGGGCTCCAGTTGCTTTGGACTGAAATATGTTTGCAACAGGGTGTATGTTGTTCCAAATTGAGCGCCCTGGTATAAACCCAAACTGGTTGGGTGACAGGACGTTAGAGGCTATTGCGCCTAATCTGGCTGCTAAAATTTTTGTTAGAATTTTTGTGTCAGTATTAGAAATTGCAATTGAACGCCAGTTGGCCAGGTCCAATTTGTCGCCCTTTTTATATAAGGTTATTACATATGATTCATGGCCTCCAGGTAGGAGGCGTGTTTCCAGCAAGCACTGGTTCATAGACGCCAGTAGGAGGGGGCAATTTGCTAAAAAATATTTTTGTAAAATTTGTAGGGTATCCCATCAGTTCCTGGGCAATTCCTAAGTGGTGCGTCACGGATTGTATCCCAAAGATCCTCCCATGTAGTTAGATTTAGAATATTGTAGTTTGGCACCATCTATATTGTAGTTTGGCGGTGTGCTTTGTATTCCAGCGATCTGTATAAATTTTGTGATTTTTTGTGGGTCTGTCAGCATATCACAGTATAATTCAGTGTAATAGCGGTGTATTTCTGCCTTAAATTCCTCAGGGTCAGTTGCCACAGTGCCGTCATCTTGTGGACCTGTGTGCACATGAGCTGGTTGCCACAGGAGTGGAATTGGTGGAAGAAATATGTCAAACATGTTTCGCCTTCCTTTATGAACTTACCTTTGTTTGATACTTTGATTCTGTGTTGGTGCTCAAAGATGAGGGTGTTTAGTTGGGAGGATATTTCCGCCCATTTGCGTCCCCAGTTGGGGCTATAACCAGATTCTGGGGTGTTAAGCTCAAGGTGTTCCAGTTCCGCCAAGGTACGTCTGATTGTGGCTGCATTGGTGGTGTACTTATATGATGTAAGATGTCAAGTGTTGTTGATTAATTCCTTTTTGAAATTTGCCCATGTTACAATGAGATCTGAAGTGAATGGGGCTGTGAATTCTTGATTTGTGGCCTCATGTTCAACCCAATTGGATATTTCGGGTAATTTTATGTTTTCTGGGTGTAGCTTTCTCTAGGGTGACACCTGTGCGTGAGTTCAAGTTGGTGATAACTGCACTGAAACAAGTTGGTGGTCAGAAAAATTGACTTTTTTTGTTGTAAATTTGAAAATTCTTGATTGTTGGGATTGTAGGATGAAGATGTGATTGATGCAGCTCATTGATATGAGCGCTCCCTCGCATATGTTGGGCCATGTCATGTGGGGAAAGAGTGGTGATCCAGGGGGAGGGCATCCTGTAGGCCAAGGGATGCCTTCATTGCACGGAATTCAATGTGCCCCAGTGGGTATCCCCTGTGGTTCAACCATCCGGTCTGTATCAGGGTTATCCCAGCAATTAAAATTGCCCAACAGGATAGTATCTGGTGAGAGGGTGAGTGTTGGAACAGTTTTGAGAAATTTTTTCTCTTGGCTGTGGTGCATGGTGCATAGATGCATGCTATCGAGATTGTTTCCTCTTGGCATGTGATTGTTGCTACCAGGATGTGGCTGTGAAGGTATGATGATAAGTTTGTAATTTTTAATTTTTTGTTATTTTGGATGATCACCCCACAGTTAGATGTCCATACCAATTGTGATGGTGAGACCCTGGCTGACCAGGATTCTTCTTCCCCTTGTAGACAGTGGGTTTCTTGGATGGCCAAGATGTCTACAAGGGGTTTTTTCAGAAAGTCCAGCTTTTTGGCTTGGGACGATTGAGCCCTGGCTCCAGTAATATTTAACATCCCTATGGACACTGAGGTGCCTGAGGCGCCCCATGAGCAGTTGGGAGGGCCCTCTGTCCTTAACCCATTATAGCTCATTTTGGCCATACTCCGTGTCTGTACTCCTCTCTCTCAGTGACAATGTCAGTTCCCTTGATCTGACCCAATTTTTCGTGGGAATTGCAGTTTTTGGAATTTGTGTTATCTTTTCCCGCACGTGTCTCATGATGGTTCAATGCAGGGTGCTGATTGAATTCTGTGATTTTGGGGTTTAAAATTGTAGAATTGTGCACCGCATTTTCGCCCATATTGCAGCTGAATTGTTCCTCAAACTGTGCATGATTGATGTCACTTGGTGACTCAGTCAAATTGCTGTGAAAATTTTCAACCTGGGCATATTGTTCTGATTGGTTGGCTTGGTGTATATCCAAAATATCCTCTTGAATTTGTCCAGGGTCAATGGATGTTTCCGCGTGCATTGCCACCTTGGTCACTGCCTGCTTGTGGGCTTTTTGTGCCGCTTTGCGTTGTATATGTGTAACTGGGTCCACGATGGAGTAAAGTCCATCTTTACCCCAGCGGAATGGGTGGTGGCCATCAGTCATTCTGGCAAAGTTTTCATTACTTTTCATCCATGGCCTCCTCATAGTAGTCTGCTTCCATTAAGCCCTCCTTCACGGGGCATGCATGTTCCTTGTGTCCCAATGAACCACAGTGGTTGCATATAGGCGGTGCGCGTTCTGGTGTAACTCAGAATGTGAATGACTGTCCCCCATCCACAAAGTGAAACTCTGCTGTGCGGGGGATTCTTAATAAAGTCATCTTCCACTTTGGGGAATAGGTTGATCACAGCGATAGCTTTGCCTGTGCACAGGGTTGGCATCAGGCAAAATCGTTGTAAATTGAGTTGCATAATTTCTCCATAGGCTACAAGCCCTTTGCAGAGCTCCTCGATGATTATCTTATGGGGAAGGTTGGTAGGGAGTGAGTCAAAGGAGATGAACAAAGTTTTCACTTTGTTCCATCTGATGCGCGCAGTGCACACTATTCTTTTGCCCTCAGGAAGGGTAATTTTGATGCAGACTTTTGCTGTAGCATCTGCTTCTTCAGCTGTTTTGAAACCAATATCGATCCAGCCATGGCCTATGTTGTTGTTGGTAACATATACTGCGTGGGGGAATATGGAGGGCTGTGCCTCAAATGTTTTCTCCCACAGGGTTGGGGACTCATCCCCAAGGAAGAGTCGAAGCCTGTGTTCCACTTTTAAAGGGGTTGGTTACACTAGATGTACATGTATTGATCATGTTTTATAGTAAATACCATAAACCCAGATGGTGTCTGAGTTTGTGGTTTCTTGGCGGCTTGGGTTCCTGGTCCCCCTCCAGGGCGTTTCTTGCCCTTGGGTGCACCGTTTTGTGCACTTCTTGATGCAGCGCTCACCCAGGTTATATTAGATTTATTAAAATCCCCATCTCTCCTGTGTGATTATCAAAAATTGCTGTTTGAATCAAATCGTAGTAACTAAAGTGATTGTTACAGGAAAGAAAAGCTCCCTCAAAATCATCATTATACTTGTTTAAATTACATTTGGGTTCACTGAAAACTTGTAAATGGCTGATATTCCCCCAGTTTAGCTGATTTCAACCTAAGACATTCTTCCTTTGCAGCTGAGAGGGCAGATGTCTGACAGCTGAAGCCAACTTTCAGGGAAATTTGACCCAATGGCCTTATTTTCACACCCTCAGCCTTGCTCCATTGATGAAGCCCTCTTTAGAGGTTCCCCTACTTTCCTGTTTGGAAGAGTTGTAATTTCGTTTGGTGCAGCTTCAGATTAAGCATTACCTGACCATTCCAAGTATGACTGTGAGTTCAAGCTCACTGTGGATCTGGTGCAGATATCTTCCACCATTTACCAATTGACTGTCCAGGAGAAAGAGTCATTAGATGTGTGGGTGAAGGAGCAGTTAGGCAAAGGCGCGATTTTTCAGCGTACTCCCCTGTATGCTTCACACTTCTCTATATGGAGAAGGCCAATGGTACCTTATGGTTATGCGTAGATTATGGGAATATGAACAATATCACAATAACAGACTTTCATCCCATCTCACTGGACTCACAGATTGCACGTTATGTGAAGAAGGTTAGAGTCTTCTCTAAGCTGGATTGTTTTAATGCTTTCAATCAGATCTGGATCAAGAAGGTCCAGGAGTGGCTGACTGCATTCTGTAACAGAAAAAATTTTCCAATTTCGGGTTATGCCCTTTGGGCTTAAAATTACCCTTCTATCTTTCAGCGCCATATTGATGTGGCTTTGGGGACCTTCTGGGGGTATGCGCGGTAGCTTACATGAATGATATGTTGGTATTTTCCTCTGAAAATGATTCCCATGTAGTACACCTTTACCAGGTGGTGGAGCGTTTAAAGAAAAGCTGACCTCAAATTAAAAATAAGTAAGTGAGAATTCTTTAAGTCTCAGGTCACCTTTCTGGGCAACGTCATGTTTGACCAAGGGCACATGATAACTCCAAACAAGGAGAAGGCAATTCACGAGTGGCCCACTCTAACTATAGCTAAGAAATTAAGAAGCTTTTTGAGGACATTTACGCTCCTTAAGAAATTCACATAAAATCTTTTTGAAGTTACTATGCCTTTATATATGGAAAGTGGTGCAAAAGTGCTCCAGTGGTCCTCAACTTTGCAGGATGCTTTCCAAGCAATAAAGTGTATTTTGGTGTCCACATCCATTCTTTGCCATGTCAACCCCAATAAAGAGTTAATTGTTGCTTCATATGCCTCCAACTTTGACATAGCGTTGGCCCTATTGCAATTAGCAAAGATGGAATAGAGCTTCTGATGGGATATTTTTCTAGGAAGATGTCTCTACCAGAGTTAAACTACGCCATACACGATAAAGAGTTATTAGTAGTGGTTGAGGCGCTGACCTATTGGCATCATCCCTTGCATGGCTCATCCCAACCCTTCCACGTACATACAGATCACTATGCCAAGCTGTACTACCTCACACCTCATGTATTAACCCCATAGCAAACAGGCTAGCATGAGACCCTTTCCCAATTTGCGTTTTTTATGATTTTACTAAGGGCAAGGAGAATGGTTTGGCAGATGCTTTGAGCCTCAACCCTGCATTAGCTCCCAATCCTAAGGAAGTATAGGTGCATTAAACATTTGATGATTTCACCAGGTAAGATTGTGTCTCAACTTCCCTTCCCTTGGCCAATGGGCCAGCGCTCGCTCCTCTGTAAAATGAGAAATAATATGGTTTGTTCAGAAAGGTAATATTTTTTCGGCATTTGTTGGCCAAATATACTATGGTCCCTTCCAAGAGCGCATTAGGTCATGAGGACATAACCAAAGTTTACCACGTAAAGGAGAGATGGTGTGGTTTCAGGGGCGCCTATGGATTCCTGCTGGATCACTTCGCCTGGAATTCATCTGGGACCATCATGACGGAATCACTGTTGGTCATCCTGGGAAAGCAAAGACTTTGGAGTTAATTTGACTCACATACAATAGGAAGGAATTAGACGCTCAGATAAGAAGGTATTGTAAAGAGTGCCTAGTCTGCAACCAAATTAAACTGAATTGCCAGCCTCTAGTGGGGTTGTTGGTACCAGTTCAAAAGGCTGAAGGGCCTTGGGCTTTCTTATTGGTATCTTTTAAAGTGGAATTGCCTGTATCTGATGACTACGATGCTATCATGGTGGTAGTGGACCATTTTACAAAGTTCTCCCACTTTATCCCTTGCAGAACCACAGTCACTGCAGCTGAGATGGCTAGGCTCTTTGTTAATCATGTGTTCGCTCTTCACAGGGTCCCTCAAGAAATAAGTGATCAGGGACCCCAGTTTACCTCCGTCTTTTGGGGAGAGTTGTGTAAGACACTTCAGATTTGCCCCTGCCATTCAACTGCCTATCATCCTGTTGGGCCACCAGGGAGGAATCATTGGCGGCGAGTTTATCTGAAGGGGGTGCTTCAAAGTTCACTTTCATGGGTAACCTCGTGACTTGTTATGCTCTTAAATAAAAACTCTATAAACAAGAATTTTATTAGTGATAGGCAACAAGGTATTTTATTGAGAATAATCAAGCACTATTTTATAGTGCTTCAAAATGTAAGGATAGAAATAGGGATATTTAAGGGTAGTGTCATGGGACCTGTAGGAAAGTCCTGATACTAGGATAGGTGGAAATAGATAAAGTGTGGATAGAGATTAGATAACAAATAGGAAAAAAAATATTCCCTGAATTTGGTATTCCATCTGAAAACATAAAATTGAACTCCATTTTCAAATTTATTGGGCCATCTGCAAATTATGCCCTTCATATGATTATATCGATTTTCCCCCTGGACAAGGCTTTCACCTAACCCAGGGAAAATTCCAACAACGCCCTCCTCAAGCCTTGTCCTAGGGGATTAATTTGTGAACAGAGGGCTAAAGTAAAAGGAGGGCTCAATCTTGGGAGTGTACTGAGCCTTGTGCTTGATGCAGACCAGGTTAGTGATGCCAGTGCTGAAGTTGTGGAAGTAGTGGTAGGCCTTGAGCTGCTGTTTGGTTTTGAGGTAATTCGCCTTGAGGTCAGTTAACTCCAGCCTAAGCTGCAAGTTTTTAATCGTGAGCATTTTGAACTGGTCAGTCTTGTCCCAGATTTTTGACTGCAGGCTGACCAGCAGCCTATAATCCTGCATAATTTCCAACTTAATGCCTTCAACTCTGCCTCTATCTGTGCTATTTATGTGCACGTCTCCTGCGCCATCTTGGCCATGTGGGTCTTGGCCTCTTCAAGCTTTTGGTTCATTTTATTTGCCATTTTAACCTGGTATCTTGTAATCACCTTATCTACCAGTAGTTTCAGGTAAGGCTCAGAGAAATGGTCATCAAAAGGGGTTAGTGTGGGCGAGCAACCCCACAAGCTTAGAAAGTGACCAGGTGATGGTAGGGTATGGCCCCCTGCAGGTTCTGATAGGGATGCCTCTTCAAGCGATGCTGAGTCACCATCTTGGGATTGGGGAGAGCAAATCCCACTCATGACTGTAAGTGAACCGTGCAACAAGGTTCAAGAGGGAAATTTAAAGTGGGCTGAAAGGTTGGCATCAGTAATGAAAGGGATGAGGGCCAGCTTTTAAGCTTTGCTTCTTTAGGACTCTCGTTTTCATTGGGATCAGTGCTATCCCAATTGGAGAGTCAAACTGGGTAATCTAGAATTTTTATTTTAGTAATATCTGGTCAAATTTTTGGAGGGGAGCCATCAAAGTTGGAAAGTGGTAGCGTTGCAGGAAAGGAGTCATCAAGCTTCACTTTTTCAGGACTCTCATTTTTGTTGGGATCAGCGCTATCTGAATCTGAGGGCCAAACCAGGTAATCCAGAATTTTTACTTTTTAATTTGTGGCCCAATCTTGGGAGGGGCACCATCAAAGTCAGAAAGCGGTTGCATTGCTGGAAAAGAGTCATCAAGCTTATTCCCAAGGATGTGAAGGTAATTCCCAGGTATTTTGCCTGGCGTTTGAATTGCATCATTGCATTGATTGCTTTTGGGGCTTCCCAAAAATTCTTGAAGCTTGCTGCCTTCATTGAATTCAGAAGCTAATTCTTGACTTGTTGGCCTGACTTGATTGGTCCAATTGTCAGATGATGCTCGTCCAAATTTATGTTCATTAAATCAGAGTGGAAAATGAAATCATTGTGGAGAATTGGGTACTGGTCGCCTAAATAAAGGTTATCATTTGAGAACACATCGTCATTCTCTATTTTTTAATTAGGTGGGTCAAGTGGACTCATGGAGATTATAGTTTCATTAGCCTCATCAGTTAGACCATTTTGTGGGGCACCTATAAAAAGAATGTTAGGAAATAAAGTTGTGATTTAGGAATTTTAATTAAAAAAATTTGATGCGGTAATTTATTCTTCAGAATGACTTGAGGAATAGATTTCATTTGATTGCTGAAGACAATAATGAGGATCTCGTGCATAGCATAGGTCATCATCATCATACAAATCCCCACAATATAAGTCAAGACATTAAAAAATTAACGCGAGCTTGGTATTCATTTGGGACCTCAGAATAAAGTATTGATTTTTTTCCTCTTTGGTCAAACCCCTTTCTTCTCCGTTATATTCTGTTTTGGGGTTTGAAAACCTTTGAACTTCTTTTTGACTAGACTGCTCTAGTTTCTGAGAGGTTCCTCCTTTGATTTTAAGGTTGTTATATTTTCTTTAAATTTATTTAAGGGGGACCTTTTTGGTTCTTTGACCTGGTATTGGTACAGCTTGGTATGGTATTTTTGGAGCATTTCATTAACTACATTTATAGCTAGCTCACAATAATGTTTTACTTTAGGGAGGTTGAGAGATTTAGAGAAAGCTCTGTTTAATATTTGAGTAGCCGCTCTCTTGGCATGGTCTTCAATAAAATTAAGTTGATTTCTGTTGAAGCCCATAAAGTTGCTTGAGATCTTCCTTCCCCTTGTTTTCTTTTTTAGGTTATAGGTAAGCTTAGTAAGCAAGTACTAAACTGTATTGAGTAAGCTCTGATAGCTTTTGACACAGTCAAACTTGAGACAGTAATTTTCTTCCATCTCATCAGACCTTAGGTTTGAGAGTTTTTAGGAAGCAACATGCGGCTTTTAAATTGTTACCCTTTTTCTGAAAATATAAGTTCTTGAGGTGACTCAGAAGCATCTGGCAGAAAGCACCATTTTGTTGGGCCACCAGGGAGAAATCATTGGCAGTGAGTTTATTTGAAGGGGTGCTTTGAAGTTCACTTTCATGGGTAACCTCATGACTTGTTTTGCTCTTAAATAAAAAGTCTATAAACAAGAATTTTATTAGTGATAGGCAACAAGGTATTTTATTAAGAATAATCAAGCACTATTTATAGTGCTTTGAAATGTAAAAATAGGAATAGGGATATTTAAGGGTAGTGTCATGGGACCTGTAGGAAAGTCCTAATACTAGGATAGGTGGAAATAGATAAAATGCGGATAGAGATTAGATAACAAATAGTAAAGGTAAATATTCCCTGAATTTGGCATAATTCAGGAAAAGCCCCAAAATTTGGTATTCCATTCAAAAACATAAAATTGAAATCCAAATTCAAAATTATTGGGCCATCTGCAAATTATGCCATTTGTATAATTATATCGATTTCCCCCCTGGACAAGGATTTCACATAAACCAGGTAGAATACTGACACACCCCAATCAGATGGGCAGACTGAATGAGTGAACCAATGCCACAAACAGTTCTTGCGGTGTTACACCACCGCAGATTGTTCAGATTGGGTTTCTCATCTCTCCATGGCTCAATTCAGTTATAACAACACCCAACGTGCATGGATCAGTTGTTCCCCCTTCTTCGCCAACTATGGTTTCAACCCTGCCTTCAACATGAAGCCCAGTTGTGGATCCAAGGTGGAAGCAGTGGTGGACTTTGCAAAAATGATCAAGAAATTACACCAGGGGGTGAACACAAATTTAGATGCAGCCATGCAGGCTTACAAGGAGAACGCTGATGGTAAGATATGAGTTGGACCAGCGTACAAGGAAGGTGATCTCATGATGCTGGATGCTAAATACATCTTAATCAAGCAACCAAAAAAACTGGGACCAAAGAGGATTGGGTCATACCGCATTGCCAAAAGGTGGGCAACGCCTCATACCAGTTGGATATCCCTCCTCATTTTGAATCTTTTCAGTATTCTATGAAAGCAAGCGCATGTTGTTTAAGGGCCCCCTTCAGAGACTCCCAAGGTTTATCTCATGGATGGGGCGCTGTAGTGAGAAGTTCAGGAGATTATACCTCTGATTGGGTAAGAAGAAGACTCAAGTATCTTGTATCCTGGAAGGTATTTGATGCAGCAGAGAACAGTTGGATCCCAGTGCATGACTGCGCCCATGCCCAAGATCTAATTGTAGCATTCCACTAGCATTTCCCTGAGGCTGCAGGATCGAAGTTCAACTAAGCCATTACTGCATTGAAGTTGGCCCCTGTCCATAAAAACTTTTACTTGGAAAATGCCCTGGAGGGGGTGGAGCCCAAAAAAGTGGAGAGGGTAATGTTATTCTTATATGACCTTATTTAGGGCACCAACAGCAAGGACAAGGATGGGAGGCAAGAGGCCCAAAGGGTCAAATTGCAGGACTTTTCTGACCTTAAGCACGCCTTGGACCAACGCTGGGTACAGGCTAGGTATTCCCAGGTTGGGTAAGTGAGATGCCTAATGCCCAGCCCCAAGTTTTGGCTCTTGGGCTAAAATGGATGAGTTTTGTATTAAAGGATTATGGCTTAATATGGTAAATCAATGAGCGGGGGTTTGAAACCCAGTCTATTTATAAAATTGCTAGCTCAGCTTGGGTTCAATTTCAATCAATCACTTGCGTAAGGTTAGTTTTAAAGTATTTAATCTATTAGACAGAAGCGTGCGCCTATCGGTGCACCAAGGCTTAGTATCACTTTCTCCAATCTTTATTTTACCTGAGTTGGCTTAATTATGTTTGCTTGAGACCAACTTTTCACGTTAAACATCTTTTCTTCAATAAACCACTAGTCATTTTAAGTTTTTTCAAGAAGTTGACTTGGATGAACCTGTGTGCAGACCTCTTTAAGGAGGTCTTGTGACATGTTAGCCAATTACTTCTTTTGAAATTACTACAGCCTCAGGTACACCGCTGGGCCTACCAGGTTCCCTTCAAATCTAACCACCCATGCACTCTAGCCCTGTACAAAATGCGGTTATGAACTGCCCTTTGGGGCACAGACATGTTTTGCTGATTACTCGGTCATAATTACTTTTACCATGCTAAACACCCTCGCCCAATGTTACCTTAGCGCCAGCTCCCCCTGCTGGTCTACCTTTATTTTAACCTTGATGACTAGTTCCCTTGCGTTGGTCCTGTGCTCCGTACACCACCACTCTGGGAACTGGAGAGTTATAGATACTCTCCTGACAAAGTACAGAAATACAAGTTTTTTCATGTGATAAAAACTTGATGTGTCATGGCTCGCCATAGGATAAGGTAAGGGTGGCCTTAGAGCCACAGATGTAGCTCAGCTTGGGGCAGAAACACCAGAAGATAAAATTTTAAATGAGGTTTGGAATTGTGTGGGTTCGACCTTTAAGGTCACCCTACCCAGGGAGCCTCTCCCACACCATTTGTTAAGCTCTTGCAAGCCTAAAGAATGGCATGGGCGAGGCATAGCCCAGCGCCCAAACCTGACCAACAACCAAAAAATTTCTAGAAATAATTTGACTCAGAATTTGTAAAAATACTGAACCTGAGTCAAAATGCAACTAATGGATTAATCCGGTTTGTTACAACCACAATAACAATTTGGATAACATTGTTGGTTTTCTTATAATATTCTATTAAATGACACATATACTTTTCTTTCTCGTTGCAATCACTTTTGCAACCTATTCAATTCAAGACTGAATCTAGTTTGATAATCTCATATAGGAGATTAGTCTGCGCCCATGTCTGGGAGCAGTTGGGCAAGCAAGGCAAGAGGAGCAGGCGGAAGGCCCGCAGCCTCTAACATTCAAAAACGCCCCGGAGAATCTGGTGGAATAGAAAAAAATCTAAAAAAACTGATGGTCACAATTTCCCCAGAGATACTCACGTGGCAAGCACGATGCAACCAGTACATCAACACGCCACACTCTCAAACACTTTCATTGGTGTATTTCAGAGTCCGTGTGTATCTGGACATCCAAAAAATGGCCTTATGGGAAAAATTTAGTGAGGATGTACACAAAATTTTCCCAACCGTGGTGTACGTTGCACCTCACTCCATGTTGCGCGGTTGGCTGGACCTAGGTTTTGAAAGCAAAATAGCAGCAGACAAGGCTGCAGTGATGCACATAGTGGTCAACCTCCCCAAAGGGCAATGGGTCGTCAAAACCAAACACACCAGATGGACAAAATCAAACCAAATTTTCCTCACGTTTGACTTTTTGCCTACTACGGTAAAACGTGACATTTTGGAGCAACACCTGAAAGATGGTCTCGCCATATATGACAAAATACAATCTTTTGAAATGCAACATTTCATGCTGATGCCACACCTGTGCACTGGCAAAGCCATTGAAGTTCTGACCCCAACTGAGGAGATCGCGAAGGACCTAACCCAGATCCTGCACTCCACCTTTATTGACATTGCAGGGCATACCACCCATCTATTCCGGGTGACTGTGGACAGTGCGCCCCCCATTTGCACCCACTGTGATGCGTTCAGCCATAAGGTGCACACATGCCCCATCAAGGAGGGCGTCACATTCCAAGAGCACCCCTCGGCAGCCATGGCCAGTGGAGAGGCGCACTACAAACCAACCGCAAGCACCAAGGAGGCTTTCCCATGGGGAGCACAAGGCTGCTACCTATTGGTAAAGCCCATCTCCCTGCAGGAGCGGAAGAAGGCCAAGCAGGCCCATAGGGCCGCGGCCAAGGCCACCACCACCATCCCACACTCACAACGCCAGGAGTACATGGAGACCTTCGTGGCAGAAGTGACTGGGAATCCATCACCTAATCAGATTGGGAGGCCCATGCCAGTGGGCCACTCAATCTGAGGATCCAATGGGAGATTTGATCTCACCCAATTGCTGCACCCAAGCTCTGGTCAAAACTGACTTGGAACCTATCCCAACTGAAAAAAAAAATTTTGCCCCGCTCAATGGTGCACCAAACTTATCCACACTGCAAAAAATTCGTCCGACGTTGGGAAAACAAAAAGTGAAGGCCAAAGCCAATGCGACTCTTTCTGCAAAAATTAACAAAACCCCAATAGCATTGCTGCTAACACCCGCACTGCTGTGAAAGACTGTGGGGACCTGGAAGAGGCTGGTGGGCCTGGGGGCCCGCCCCTCACACCTAAGGTGCAATGGGGGAAACCTTCACTCTAAGGATGCTGAATATCGCCGGACTCAAGGCCTCCCCATCCCAGGCTAGTAAAACTGAGTTTTACAAAACAATTTACCCGTGGATATCCTGGCCATCCAGGAGTCCCACTGTCCATGAGGTTCTGAGGAAGCTTAAAAAACAATGCTCCTGCCATCCCTATCCTTTTGGTTGAAGCACTGTGGGGTGCTAATTTGAAAAATAATTTTTTCAAATTCATATCCTCAGAAACATTCCTAAATGGCTGAGTGCTCATTGTCACCTTCTCGTGGGCTGATGTTGCACACACAATCATCAATATCTACGCCCCAAATGGTGCACACGAGCATCAGAAATTTTTCTCGTTGGTCAAATCCCTCCTGCTACCCCCCGATTCTTTCCTAGTTGGCGACATGAACTGTTGGCTAACCTCACCAACGGACCAGTGGCCGCCCTCACCCCACGCCCCACAGGGTCACGTAGAACTATGCATTCTAAAAGCCACCCTTGGATTAATGGATGCGCTGCTGCGACATGCCCCACTGCTCGAAAACATGATGCATCCCCACATCCACAATGGCCAATTAAGGTCCATGACCTGCATCAACCTTATTCTAATGCCGGCGAAATTCCACCCCACATCTCCCACTTCAAAACAACGAAAATGGAATTCTCTGACCACCGACTGGTCTAGATAACATACCACTTACCCGTCACATTTGCAAAGGCCCCACATTGGTGCAAAATATGCCCCCCCAAGCTCGCGTCACCAGGATTTTCCATGTGGGTGGAAGAGGCAACTTTGGCAAAATCGTTTGTTGCACCATTTTGCATGGACCCCATTTCCACATGGGCAACCTTCAAAGAGGAAACCATCCGCCACTATTGCCATCTCTCCTCCAGATGCTCATGAGCCACATTGGCAGTTATCTCGCGCACGCTGGTGAAATTGGCCACTTGGAGTCCAACATTCCAGCCACAGGATACAGCCCTGCATGGGGCCAGAAATGGGCAGATGCAGCCGCCCACCTCAACGCACTTGAAAGGCAACACAAACATTGGATTTGTGTCCAATACAGGGCCACATGCATCACTAAAGGTGACAAGTGCACCGCATACTTCTTTAAAAAAATTTTCACCACGCCAGAGCATGGCCTGCACACAGGCGCAAAGATCAGATATTTCCATTGCGGACACACCGGCTGAAGTGGCAATCAAAATGCAAAGATATTACTCTGAGCTATACTGAGATGAACCAATTCAGCCAGCTAAAATGGTGGATTTCTCAACCGAGCTCATATCTGCACTGCTTTCCAATACCCAGAAATAATGAATTTAATTACTCCAAACTAATTATGGACAGACATTCGCGGTGCGCCAAACTGAAAATGCCCAGGCCCAGATGGCATTTCATATGAGTTCTACAAAAAATATTTCAAATATATATCCCCATTGCTGCTAGCCTCACTCAACCAAAGCCTGTTGGAAATTCGCCTCCTACCAGGAGGACATGAGGCCTTTACTGTCACACTCTACAAGAAAGGGGATAAGCTTAACTTAGCCAACTGGCGCCCCATTTCTCTAACAAACACAGACACCAAAATTTTAACAAAAATCATGGCTAACCGTTAAGGGACTGTAGCATCTGCCACCATCTCCCCAGAACAATTTGGTTTCATCCCCAGAAGGTCAATTTGGGATAACGTGCACTCTGTGGCTAATGTGTGTCAGTCCACAGCCTCAGGGGCACTTGTATTCTTGGACCAACAAAAGGCCTATGATAGAGTAAACTGGGAATACCTTAGGGCCTGCCTCCATCAATCTCGCTTACCCCCCGCTTCATAAACTGGGTGATGCTGCTCACGGAATCTGCGACAATGGCAGTGCGTGGCCCAGCCTTCCTAACGGAAGTAGTCCGCCCTCAAAGGGGCCTGCGACAAGGGGACCCTCTCAGCCCACTCTTATATAACTTCAGCCTTGACCCACTACTGCGAAATGTGAATGCCCACCTCACTGGGGTCCATGTGCCAGGCAAACCCCAGTCAAGATGATGGCATTTGCAGATGATTGCATGGTGGGGGTGTCTAATAACAAAGATGCACGCGCGCTTGAAGCCCTCATCCAGGAATATTCCCGGGTAAGCAACGTGACACTGAACGCCTCCAAAACTGAAATCATCCTTGGTCGGTTTCAGAACTGCTGGGCCCCAGCAAGTAGTTCCCAACCTGGCCCATCTGCTCGCCTATGTCCACGCCTTACTAACTCAACACACACCGCTCCACTGGTGCTCCCTTTATGCCACGTCCTACCATAGGACCAGTGCGCCATCTGGGCGTGTGAAGGAGGCAGGCGGATATGCGTCAGCAGTAATGGAGTGCTGTATACTGGACAATGTGACGAAGCGAATCGCCTCTCTCAGAGCCCACCCTACTACCCTCACTGGCAGAGTTGTTCTTGCCAACTCTATGCTCCTATTCAAAGTCTGGTTCGGAGCCCACGCCATCCCCTTCTCCCCAAGCTTCTTCAAATCCCTGTATGCTCTGCTGCAAGGATGGCTTTGGTCAGGCCGCCCTCCACCAGTACGGCTAGAGGTCATGTTTGGCCCTCATCATCAAGGTGGCATGGGCCTGCTTGACTTCAAAGCCCATGTTGCCAAGATCCTGGGCACCTGGATCGCGGCCGTCACCGCTCCTACACTCCCATCCCAACACTGGTCCCGTGCAGCCCGCTCCAACTTCTCCTGAGCCTTGGGCCTCAACAATCCATCAAACCCCCACTCCCTGGTGAAATACCTCGCATCACACACATCGGCCACAGGTCCTCATGGGACTAAACCCACTACAAACGAATCCTACTCTCCATGCAAAGCGCAGAGTGGAGAATTCATATTAGTGGACATACAACCCGAAGAGGCCGCCCCTCTCCTCAGTTCACACAAGAGGTACAGGGGCTACCCATCCATGATGGCGTGATCCCCATTCGAGCCCCAACTCCTATCCAGGGTGGACTACCTGGACATGATGGACATCCCTTATTCCACTGAGACCCAAAAGACTATCTGGAAATACGCACACCATCCTCTGTTGCAGCCTCAAGTCCGCTCCCATGTGTGGCGCTGCCTGAGGCGGGTGTATCATACAGCTGAGCGCTCTAACGCTTTACACTCATCCTGTGTCGTGTGTGGCCAGTATGAAACGCTGTTCCACCGCCTGGAGAAGTGCCCCACCTCTAAAGTGATATGGCGCGAAGTCCAACGTCTGCTAGGCCAGGATCAAACGCATCCCTTCAGTCTGTCAAGAGATATGTTTGCTTCATCAATGGCCTCCCCCTTCCACCCTCCCTCCATGCTCTGGTGGTTGCAATCGCCATGTGGACTATCCACACGATTGTCTTGGATGCCATCGCTGGCTCCATCCCCACCCTCCCTGAAGCTGTCCACAGATTCCAGTCTCATTTGGTGGACCACTTTCAAGCGTGGATGTTTGGATATCTCCCCACCGCGTCGCTGACAGCTGGTCTCCTCCTGGTTCCCAGTCTGGTTCATCAAATCAGACCCCTTCCTTCACACGTGCTCAATAGTGGTTACGGCCCCTTCACACATTCCCTCCCCCTCCCCATAAGTGGCGTTCCCGCTGGCAACAAGAGATAGCATCGCTTCTCTGGGGTGCCCCCCCTGGTACTAAGTTTATCTTTCCTGAGTCATATTCGGAAGTGTCCGTCCCATGGTCGGCCTTCCCCACAATAAATTCTATTAAATGACACGTTTGCCAACCAGGCTATGGCCAGGAATATTGAGAGGAGACATACCCTCTGCAAACATCACCACAAACTTGGCAACATCTTTGCGGAGGGGATAACAGTCAGGCTTAACAGCCGCTCTAATAGCAAGCTTATGGTCTTTAAACTATCTTTTTAAGTTTACTGCACAGGTTCTGACTCTGTTTTTATAGAATATTGCTGAATGCATGGATTTAGTTAGTCAGTCAAGTCTACTTTAAAGATGGTTCCAACCCCCTCAGGTATAGCCTTATTTGTTTTTTGAGATAATAGACCAGAACAGATGATCCTTCTAACTTCTTTAATAGTGATAAATATGTAATATATAGTTTAAATTTAAATTTATTTCAGGGAAGGCCAACCATGGGACGGACACTTCTGAATATGACTCAGAAGAGACAAAACTTAGTACCAGGGGAGGCACCCCAGAGAAGCGATGCTATCTCTTGTTGCCAGCGGGAACGCCACTTATGGGGAGGGGGAGGGAATGTGTGTGAAGGGGCCGTAACCACAATTGAACATGTGTGGAGGAAGGGGTCTGATTTGATGAACCAGACTGGGAACTAGGAGGAGACCAGCTTTCACCGACGCGGTGGGAGGTATCCAAACATCCACGCTTGAAAGTGAGCCATCAAATGAGACCGGAATCTGTGGACAGCTTCTGGGAGGGTGGGGGTGGAGCCTGCGATGGCATCTAAGACAACCGTGTGGATGGTCCACATGGCGATTGCAACCACCAAAGCACGGAGGGAGGGTGGAAGGGAGGAGGCCATTGATAGAGCAAACATATCTCTTGACAGACTGAAGGGATGCGTTTGATCCTGGCCCAGCAGACGTTGAACTTTGCGTCATATCACTTTAGAGGTAGGGCACTTTTCCAGGCGGTGGAACAGCGTTCCATACTGGCCACACACGACACAGGATGAGTGTAAAGCGTTAGAGCGCTCAGCTGTATGATACACCCGCCTCAGGCAGCGCCACACATGGGAGCGGACTTGAGGCTGCAATTGTAGATAGTGTACGGATTTCCAGATAGTTTTTGGGTCTCAATGGAATAAGGGATGTCCATCATGTCCAGGTAGTCCACCCTGGATAGGACATGGGGCCGAATGGGGATCACGCCATCCTGGATGGGTAGCTCCTGTACCTCTTGTGTGAACTGAGAGAGAGGGGCGGCCTTTTTTGGGTTGTATGTCCGCTAATACAAATTCTCCACTAAGCGCTCCACATGGAGAGTAGGATTCGTTTGTAGTGGGTTTTAGTCCCGTGAGGACCTGTGGCTGATGTGTGTGATGCGAGGTATTTCATTAGGGAGTGGGGGTTCGATAAATTGTTGAGGCCCAAAGTGTGGGAGAAGTGTGGGAGAGCAGGCTGCATGGGACCAGTGTTGGGAGGGGAGTGTAGGAGCGGTGACGGCCGCAATCCAGGTGCCCAGGATCTTGGCAGCATGGGCTTTGAAGTCAAGCAGGCCCATGCCACCATGATGATGAGGGCCAAACATGACCTCTAGCCGCACTGGTGGAGGGCGGCCTGACCAAAGCCATCCTTGCAGCAAGGCATACAAGGATTTGAAGAATCTTGGGGAGAAGGGGATGGCGTGGGCTCCAAACCAGACTTTGGTGAGGAGCATAGAGTTGGCTAAAACAACCCTGCTAGTAAGGGAAGGAGGGTGGGCTCTGAGAGAGGCAATTCGCTTCATCACGTTGTCCAGAATATGGCACCCCATTACTGCTGACGCATATTCGCCTGCCTCCATCCACATGCCCAGATGGCGTACTGGTCCTATGGTAGGATGTGGCACAAAGGGGAGCAACAGTAGAGCGGTGTGTGTTGAGTTAGTAGGGCGAGGACGTGGGCGAGCAGATGGGCCAGGTTGGGAACTAATTGCTGGGGCCCAGCAGTTCTGAAACCGACCAAGGAGGATGATTTCGGTTTTGGAGGCGTTCAGTGCCACGTTGCTTACCTGGGAATACTCCTGGATGAAAGCTTCAAGCGCGCGTGCATCTTGATTATTAGACACACCAACCACACAATCATCTGCGAATGCCATTATCTTGACTGGGGCTTGGCCTGGCACATGGACCCCAGTGAGTTGGGCATTCACATTTCGCAGTAGTAGATCAAGGCTGAAGTTGTATAAGAGTGGGCTGAGGGGGTCCCCTTGTCGCAGGCCCTTTGAGGGCGGACTACTTCCGTTAGGAAGGCTGGGCCACGCACTGCCATTGTCGCAGATTCCGTGAGCAGCATCACCCAGTTTATGAAGCGGGGGGTAGGCGGAATTGATGGAGGCAGGCCCTAAAGTATTCCCAGTTTACTCTATCATAGGCCTTTTGTTGGTCCAAGAATACAAGTGCCCCTGAGGCTGTGGACTGACACACATTAGCCACAGAGTGCACGTTATCCCAAATCGACCTTCTGGGGATAAAACCGAATTGTTCTGGGGAGATGGTGGCAGATGCTACAGTCCCTAATCGGTTAGCCATAATTTTTGTTAAAATTTTGGTGTCTGTGTTTGTTAGAGAAATGGGGCGCCAGTTGGCTAAGTCTAGCTTATCCCCTTTTTTGATGAGTGTGACAGTAAAGGCCTCATGTCCTCCTGGTAGGAGAGCGCGTTTCCAACAGGCTTTGGTTAAGTGAGGCGATCAGCAATGGGGATATATATTTGAAATATTTTTTGTAGAACTCATATGGAATGCCATCTGGGCCTGGGCATTTTTGGTTTGGTGCACCGCGAATGGCTGTCCATAATTCATTTGGAGTAATCAAATTCATTATTTCCAGGTATCAGAAAATGGTTTGGATGTGGGCTCAGTCAAGAAATTCTGCCACTTCAGCCAGCTGAATTGGATTGGATCGGTACAGCTCAGAGTAATACTTTTGAGTTTCAATTGCCACTTTGGCCAGTGTATCCGCAATGGAATCATCCAATCTTCGCACCTGTGTGCAGGCCACGCTCTGGCGTGGTGCAAAATTTTTTCAAAGAAATGTGCGGTGCACTTGTCACCTTTTGTGATGCGTGTGGCCCTGTACTGAACACAAACCTGATGTTTGTGTTGTCTTTTGAGTGCGTTGAGGTGGGCGGCTGCCTCTGCCCACTTCTGGCCCCATGCTGAGCTGTATCCTGTAACTGGGATGTTGGACTCCAAGTGTGTCAACTCTGCCAGAGTGCGCGAGATAACTGCCAATGTGGCTCATGAGCGTCTGGAGGAGAGATGGCGATAGTGGCAGATGGTGTCATCTTTGAAAGTTGCCCATGTGGAAATGGGGTCCACACAATATGGTGCAAAAAATTTTTTGCCAAAGTTGCCTCTTCCACCCACGTGGAAAATCCTGGTGATGCGAGCTTGGGGGGGCAGATTTTGCACCAATGTGGGGCCTTAGCAGCTGTGACAGATAGGTGGTAGGTTAGCGAGACCAGCCGTTGGTCAGAGAATTCCATTTTTGTTGTTTTGAAGTGGGATATGTGGGGTTAAAATTTCACTGGCGTAAGGATAAGGTCGATGCAGGTCATGGACCTTAATTGGCCGTTGTGGATGTGGGGACGCGTCATGTTTTTGAGCAGTGGGGCCTGTCGCAGCAGTGCATCCATTAACCCAAGGGTGGCCTTTAGAACGCGTAGTTCTACATGACCCTGGGGGCGTGGGGTGAGGAAGGCCACCGGTCCGTTGGTGTGTTTAGCCAACAATTCATGTCATTAACTAAAAAAGAGTCTGGGGGTAGCGGGAGGGATTTGACTGACAAGAAAAATTCCCGACGCTTGTGTGCACCATTTGGGGCATAGATATTGATGATTGCATGCACTACGTCAGCCCACAAGGAAGTGACAACAAGCACTCAGCCATTTAGGAATATTTTTGAGGCTAAAAATTGAAAAAATTATCTTTCTGAATTAGCACCCCACAGTGCTTTGACCAAAAGGATAGGGATGGGAGGAGCATTGTTTTCCAAGCTTCCTCAGAACCTCATGGACAGTGGGACTACTGGATGGCCAGGATATCCACAGGTAAATTGTGTTGTAAAAAACTCAGTTTCCTAGCTCAGGACGGGGAGGCCTTGAGTCTGGCAATATTCAACATCCCTAAAGTGAAGGTTTCCCCCATTGCACCTTAGGTGTGAGGGGGTGGGCACCTGAGCCCACCAGTCTCTTCTAGATCCCCACGGGCCTTCACAGCAGCACGGGTGTTAGCAGCAACGCTATTAGAGTTTTTGTTGATTTTTGTGGAAAGAGTCGCGTTGGCTTTAGCCTTCACTTTTTGTTTTCCCGATGTCAGATGAATTTTTTGTGGTGCAGATGAGTTTGGTGCACCATTGAGCAGGTCAAAAAAAAAATTTCAGTTGGGATGGGTCCCAATTCAGTTTCAACTGGAGCTTGGGTGCAACAATTGGGTGAGATCAAATCTCCCATTGGATCCTCAGATTGAGTGGCCCGCTCAGCATGGGCTTCCCAATCTGATTGGTTGATGGATTCCTGAGTTGCTTCTGCTGCAAAGGTTTCCATGTCCTCCTGGCGTTGTGAGTGTGGGATAGCGAGTGGTGGCTTTGGCCGCTTCCTTGGCCGTGGCCCTACAAGCCTGCTTGGCCTTCTTCCGCTCTTGCGGGGAGATAGGCTTTACCAGTAGGTAGCAGCCTTGTGCTCCCCACGGGAAAGCCTCTTTGGTGCTTGCAGTTGGTTCATAGTGCGCCTCTCCACTGGCCATGGCCACCGAGGGGTGCTCTTGGAATGTGACGCCCTCCTTGATGGGGCATGTATGCAACTTATGGCCAAATGCATCACAGTGGGTGCAAATGGGGGGCGCGTTGTCCATGGTCACCCAGAATGGGTGGGTGGTATGCCCTGCAATATCAATAAAAGTGGAGTGCGGGATCTGGGTTAGGTCCTTCACGATCTCCTCAGTTGGGGTCAGAACTGCAATGGCTTTGCCGGTGCACAGGTGTGGCATCAGCGTGAAGCGTTGCATTTTGAAAGATTGTATTTTGCCATATACAGTGAGACCATCTTTCAGGTGCTGTTCCAAAATGTCATGTTTTACCATAGTAGGCAAAAAGTCAAACGTGAGGAAAATTTGGTTTGATTTTGTCCATCTGGTGCGTTTGGTTTTGACGACCCATTGCCCTTCAGGGAGGTTGACCACTACGCGCACTGCTGCAGCCTCGTCTGCTGCCTTTTTGCTTTTGAAACCTAGGTCCAGCCAACCGCGTGACATGGAGTGAGGTGCAACGTACACCGCGGTCAGGAAAATTGTGTGCACATCTTCACAAAATTTTTCTCATAAGGCCATTTTTTGATGTCTAGAAACACGCAGACTCCGAATTCCACCGATGAAAGTGGCTGGGAGTGTGGCGTGTTGATGTACTGGTTGCAACGTGCTTGCCATGCGATTATCTCCGGGGAAATAGTGACCACCGGTTTTTTAAAATGTTTGTCTATTCTGCCAGATTCTCCGGGGCATTTTTTAACGTTGGAGGCCGCGGGCCTTCCACCTGCTCCTCTTACCTTGCTTGCCCAACTGCTCCCTGACATGGGCGCAGACTAATCTCCTCTGTGAGATTATCAAACTAGATTCAGTCTTGAATTGAATAGGTTGCAAATTGATTGCAACGAGAAAGAAAAGTTTTAATATGTAATAAATAGTTAGAAGTTGATAATCTATAATCTGCCTTTATTTGAATAATCAAGGGGATCTATATAGGGAAGTCAGTGTTTAACCCTTTAGTTAAAACCTCATCATTTACAACATTCATTACCAATGAACTTACCCTGAAGAATTATATCAATGAGGAATTAAATCTTACATAATCCATCCATCTAGTCAACATTCATCATTGACTAGGTTATAACTCTTCTTAGGCCATTTCCAAAATGATTCATTCCATCATCTTTAACCAATCTCAGTAGATTAACTGCTACAGGTCAATGACCATACTAATGCAACAAAACAATCATCCATTTATGGTAAGCCATTTCAACCAGGTTTAATTTACTAAATGCTGTCAATAAAAGCGCTATCAACGCTTCAGTAACTTCAATCTCCTTATCAATTGGTGACACAACTTGAATGATTTAAATAATAGTTTAGTCAGTGATTGATACCCCAACAACCAAATTCACTTATTAGCATTGTCAGGGATTAATTTCAACAAATTGTTAATATGAGCTACTATCTGAATCAAATTCCTTTAATAACACTATACTGATGTTTCATAGGGAATTACCTCCAAACAATAGTTATTGTATACTGATAACGCCAACATCCATTAAGGTTGCTTATTCATAAGTCAATCAAAATAGGACAAGACCAAATGAAAAGATATTTGTTATAGCCAGATAATGTGAGCATACAAAAATCTAAACATGGTCATTTTTTTAGCACTAGTGGTGCCCAACCCAAAAGGGGGAGCTGCCACGCATCTTTATTTGCAAATGGGCCAAGCAAAGGGATTAATATAAATAAAAATTCCTAATACAGCCCATAGATTATCAGCCTAGGAAGCCATATCAGAAGGTGAGGAAGCTTTAGGAAAACTTTTGTCTGGCGCCCGCTTTAGCTGGCGGACCATGACGGACAACATAGGGGTAGGGGCATCAGCAACATGGGGCATGAGGAGGTATAGCTGCGGGTTTTCTTCGTTTATGAGGCCAGCAGTATCCATCGCCTCAATATATTGAGCAAGGTAATGCTCAGCGAAAGTGATGAGAGCCAGCACACAATTGAAAGACTTGATGTGCTGGCGGGTTTGGGGATAGTTGGGTTCAAAAAGAGAGGTTTTTGCCACATCGATGCAAATGTGGCTTGCACCAAAAGAAAGCTCCTCAATCTCATATTTTGCATCTTCCTCAAAATCATTGGGGAAATTGGGGATAGGAATACCCTCAACCAGGGGTTCCATTGACCCATGGAGTTGCTGGCGTAGTAGGGTGTTGGCAGGAGCAGCAGCGGCTTCAACTGCCATTTTATTTATACTTTTATAAACTGGAAAACCGTTTTTAGGGTGAAAACGGTGGGGCGAAAATTGTTAGGATTGACAAAGAATTCCTCTAAAGCAAAATCAGGCTTAACATTATAAGCCTGATCTGAATCATCAATTCATTTGAGCGCTTTGAATGGATTTAAATTGGCTAGTACTGGCCCAGCCACTGTAGTTGGCAGATTGGCAGCACCTGATTGGCCACGAGCTGTCAACCATGGCAGCTCAGCTGAATCTGTTTCAGCCATCAGCTCAGGGCGCCATAAATTGACCAAATTTTTAAATTTTTAAAATTTTGATTGGCTGCAGCTTTGGAAGCCACGCCAGAATTTGCTGAAGTTTGGGGTGGGAGGATCAAGCCCCATTTGAAAATTGGGGTGAGGCAGCCACTGGGGCAGCACCGAGGGGGAGCAGTGGAAGCAATAGAAGCAGAAGCCATAGGGCACTTGCACTTCGAGTGATTGATCTCAAAACACAAGGGGCAGATGGTGCGTCCATTTTTGATTTGCACCCAAAAAGGATGATCAGGGGCGGAACTGATCACAGTGCGGGGAGGGGGAATTGTGAGGTGGGTGTTGTGATGAAATGGGTGGATCATTGTAAAGGCACGAGGGCCTGCCAGATGATCCGCCCCATGGGGCACCTTGAACTGCAACATGAGGTCTGCACCATAAACAGCCAAACCCTCCATGATCTCATGGTGGAGGCATTTGGGGGAAAGGAAGGAGGGCAACCCAGCAAACTGGACCACCAAAGTGGCCTCATCTGGGAGCTGGGTGTGAATGGTGGGCAAAGGAATTTTTTTATAAAATAGCATCTTGGCTGATGCTGCTGCATTGGCTTCATAGTGGAAGCCAAGGTAAAAGTACCCCTTAAAAGGGTGGAAGTTGATATAGCCAGTGGGTTTGAAAACCACCGTGGCCATCTCAGTGATGGCTGCGCTTGCATATGGGAAGAGATTCCCATATTTAACCCAGAGTCCAAAATGCAAATTGCTCTGTGGGAGCACCAAAGGGCTCTGGTGCACCACCTGAGAGTTTGTGAGGTGGTGGAACAAGTCCCGAGGGGGACTTAACGCCTGGTAGTGTTGGGTTGGCTAGAAGAGCCAGCCTGGGCGTGCTTTGGCGGTGGCCAAAAGATGCCAGATGGCGGCGCACCACCACCCCAGGCCAGGGCAGCAGGCGTCAATTGCATCAACATTGGTAAGCCTTGGCTTGATTAAGCGGTCATGTTTTGTATCTTTTTTAAAAAAACCTGAATCTGGCTTCAATTTAGGCATTGAAGCAAAAGAAAGATTCAATTTAAACATGGTCACTTCTGAATGGAATGTGTTTTTTTGGGAGACAAAAACAAGGGGAAACTGAGCATCATAATTCAAATTGAGGAAACACTACAAGTGAAGATTAGATGGTTAAATAGCTCACCCAATTTTGCAACTTCACCCATTAAGCACAAAGGTTCTAGTTGAACTGGATTGGGCATCATTATAAGATTGTGGTTGGTAGGCAACTGGGAGGAAGCTTGGGGGTGAACCTTGGTCCAAACTTCTTTCTGATTGGCTGGGGTAGTTTCAGTTCTGGACTAAGGAGGAGCCTGATTGACAGGTGCAGGAAATGCTGCAGCCACAGAATTTGGAGGAGGGGAAGGATTGTGCTCTAGAAAGAAATTGGTTTGGAGGCAGGGGTGGATGGACTCTGATGGATGTGGGATCAGAGTTGGCAGAAGTTGCAAGAGAGAGGCATTTGTGTTTTGAGTGATCCAACTCAAACCAGGCTAGAAAGATAGTCTGTTCACCCTTGACGTAGACCCAGAACTGATGATCAGGGCAGAAGGGATAATGGAGTGAGGGGGAATAAATTGAAAAGAATCTGTTAGAACAGGGGCTAATTGTGTCAAATGCCCAAGGCCCTGAAAGACATGTGGTCCCATTTGGGACCACAAATTGAAGGAAGGGGCTGGAATAATAGGCAGCCAAACCAACTGTTAGATTTAAACCAGGTGATATTCCTTACATATTAACGAAATTAGTATAATAATTAATCAAGGATGATTGCGATTAGTTTGCTAATTTTGATTCTTTATTTAATGATAATACCCCAATTTGTGTTTCCCATTTGGTTAAGTTGAGCTTTCTAGATCTTCAAGATCAAGAAAGTATTGGAGATCTTCCCCAATAAAAGAATTGGTGGGTCTCAACACCGGTAACTGAAATTGAGGAGGTTGAGAAAATTAATAAAGTAAATAAGATGCTGAATTGCTTACATTTGATGTCAAAAGTATCAGGAAATGAAACTAATAGAGTTTAGAGTCAATTTTGACACCGGATACTTATGCTGAGGATGTTGAACTAACAATACTAATCATTTAAATTTGGCGGAATCTTATCTTGATGCCAACTCCCAAGAAAGATGTTTGTGGTATTCTCGGTGGAAAGCTGACTGATTCATATTAATCATCTGACTATGAATTTGTTGCTAATTCAGAGTATTGGCAATTTATGCCAAGGATTCTCAAAGTGTTTAATAATAATTGATATATATATTATTATTTGGTGTTTGAGATGAGCGGAATCAGGAGAAAATTGCAAGTGAGAGTACTGACAAATGCTAAGAGAGATATCTCCAGTGAGAGTGCTGAAAATGCTGGAAATGTGTGCCAATTACATGGATAGGCAAGAAATGCTATAAATAGGTGATCTCTCTCTTAATAAAAAGATCTTCTAATCTTCAAAGTCCTCAGATCTTCAAATCCAATCTTAATTTTATCTAATTAATTGTGGATATCTACCTCTGCTAGCTTTAAAGTGGATGTAGTTCAACTTAGCTGGTGGAAGAGGAACAGAAGATCCCCAGTTGTTAAGTGCTGGGTTAAAACACCTGGAGTGGTTGGCGCAACCAACTCCCAACCTTGAACTAGATGAAAACCCCGCTGGAATTTGGGAAACTATCAGCAACAATGAAGGACTGGTAGGATTGAAGGGGAGGAACCCCTGATGGAGTCAATAGAGGCTCTGAATCACAATTGTTGGACATGTACCAGTAGAGGACCTCTGAGCTGTAACTAGTGGTCATGCCTCAGGAGAGGTTGTTGGTCTGCTGTGTTGGTGGGTCGCCCTGCGAATTTGTAAGGGAAAGGTTGCCAATGATTGTTAAAAAGCAAGGGCCAGCAGTCTTCATACTGTTTGGCCTGGCACACTAATGGAGTCACCTAGTATTGAGAATGAAAAGTTCTCAACACCAACCATTAGCTCTCCTGATGGAGCATGCGGGGAAGTGGGTGGAAAACCAGCAAACTGAACACCATGGTGATATTTGCTGGGAGCTGGGTATGAGCTGAGGGTAGAGGGGCTCCCTGGAATACCAGAGGCACAGTTGCCATAGTGGCGGCATTGACTTTGCATGAAAAGCCTAAATTGACATACCCTTGTAGGGGCAGAAGTTGATGAAGCTGGCAGGTTCCATCACCACTTGGGTAATTTGATAATTCCTTTATTTCATATGGGAAAAGAATCCTTACTTGGCCCAAAGGCCAAAAATGCATGTTACTCTTGGGGAGCATAGTTGGCTACAAGGCACCACTTGGGAATGTGTGAGGTGGAGTTATAAATCCTTGGGGTGGAACAAACTGTCTTAAGGATCTGGTAGGACTGGATGACCAAGTCTGGGCGCAATTTTCCACCATATGGAAAACGCAGGGGGAGTATTGCCACTGCCCCACACTGGAGCAGCCAGTGAGAAGACCAGGAAAATTGGAGTGGAACTGGAAGTAAGTGGTCAAAGCTTTTTAGGCTCTTATTAAAATTTTCTCAGAAAGTAACACCAAACAGAAAGTAAGGCTCTAATAAACCCAATAGTATTTTATTCAATTTTAAGGCGCACCTTTTTTTTGACCTTGTTGTAGATCTCCAATCAGAAGATCTGTACTCTTATAGACGTGGCCACCTTTGGAGGTGTCCTATTCTCTTGTGTCCAAGTGGTTGGTTCCCAGGGTGTCAGGGTGAATATTCCCCATCACCATTTTTGGAACAGGAGCATTACATACACTCTCTTGATATCTTATGGATCACCAATAAACCCAGCTGAGCCTGACCCTTCACCTCAAAATTAGCTTCCAACCATGGAAGTGTTTTACCTTTCACACCCTCAACAGGCTTGCTCTGTTGCTCCCAGCTTTTAGTATCATATAGCTGATCTATAAATACAAAGTGATCTTGTACCCTTTTGACTAATACAGTTACAATTGGAGAGAAAACCATGGTGGAATAGCTTTTTAAGGATACCCTACCAAGTCTCCAGCCATGCCCTGGGGTTAAATCTAGAATTATAGGTGATAGTTGGGAGACTCACCATTCAACTGGCCATAGCTTCAAATGAATTTGAGCTTGGTTTATTTAACTTAATGGCAAGCCACGTGCAGAACCCAGCTCATCAGGTACACTGAAAGGTAGCTTGGGACTTGGCTGGTTTAAAAAATATGAAGGGGGTGACTCTAGAATAAGCCATACATTCTATAAAAACCTAAGAGATAAAAGTTACTCTGATATGATTTTAACCTAGATTTGCATCATGTAGATTAAGCTATACTAGGTAGGCAAGGCTTGAATCAGCATTATATACGCCTTAGAATCATTTTTGATAGGTGGGTAGTCAGACCATAATTTAACATGCCTAAATTGGCATCCAGATGATAAACTTTGTAATATATTAACACTAGCATCCATATTCCGTGCTTTGCCATGGTATTTATAGCTTACCAGATAATTTATTTGATTAATTTTGATTTTATATTATTGATAAGTAAATACTTGGCCATGGCATTTTTACTTTCTAGTTTAACTAAATTTTATCAACCACTCAGCTAAACCTAATTGCCATACCAAATCAACCATAAACCACCGCTTAGTCATGGTTGAAACTAACTCAAACTAATAAATTAACTATATAATTAAAGGTGTTGCCAAGTGTTGCTCAGGTTTAATAAACAATTGATTATCTTGATTAGATTGGAGTTTATATTATAGGTAGATATAGTGGTATTACCTGGTATTTCTCAGGTTTAATTTCCAGCATTTTAAATTGAGTAATTTAAATTTAATACTATATATAAACTACTAAACTGCTTATCAAAAAATCATTGAACATACCAAATCAACCAATCACCAACTGATTGGTAAAGCCCAACTAAATTTATTAAAACAATTAAAAACCACCAACAACTTACCTAAGCCAAAAAAACTTATCAAATTAACCAATCAATAACTTCTTACTAAAACCATTAGCTTAATAATTAGCTAAATGACTACCACCACTTAAACTTTTCTTTCTGCTCACCATTAATTTCAAGAAATTTTAGAAAAACAAGTCAATTTTCCACCACCACCTCACCGCACCAATCCACAAATTTGTGTCCTCAGATCCACCACCAGCTGCCCCAGTATGGGGTAGCAGTGCTCCACCCACTAGCATTTACCAACCAGCAGGAAAATGCATGCAGACTGGCTCATCTAGTTTCCCAAATACATATGGCCACTATGCCCCCCAAGGGACTAAGCACTACACCTCGCATGAGCCCACCCAACCTGTCCCCTCCCCCTAGCCATAATACAATCCAATATTCACTTTTGCCTCTGCTTTGAGTATGGATGTCTCTTCCTTTACGCCAACAAAGAGGTAATTGAGCTGGCAATGGCCACCTTTGCGCCAGCAGGGTTTATTAACTTCCATCCATACAAGAACTATTTCAATATTGGGTTCTCCACCAAAGAGGACGCAACCGCTGCAGCAGCTAAACAATTATTTTATAAAAATACCCTCATTACCATCACCCAAACACGCCTACCAGATGATACCACACTTTTGTAACCTTTGCAAACCTCCCTTCACACCTTCCCCCAAAACTATATGAGGAGTTAATGTCAGGGTTGTCCACTTACAGTGAAAATCCTATCCTCCAATTCATTGTCCCAAGTGGTGCTGAACACCTCATGGCACCTTGGGCAATGGCCACCATTACCCCTCACCAGCTGAACATGGCCCAGCACATCCCACCGCATGCCTATATCCCATCTGCACCCAACCATTTCTTTTAGGCCTGCACTGACAACAGTCACACAATTTTCCCCCTCTTCTATGAGTTGTAACACACCAAAAAGGTATGTCAATATAATTCACACCCTGCGAACACGGCCAACCCCACTCATGAGGCCACACTCACAGCATTCAAGTGGGGATTTTGGCTGTCCCCACCCCACAGGCCATGCACTCAAATCATAAGCCAAATCTAGTACCTAAAACCCAAGCTGGCTAATGCACACCCATTCCAACCAATTGGGTGCAGGCTTGGACCACTGTTCAATCCAATCAATCACCTGCCCCAAAACCCACCAAACCAAAATCACCTACCAACATATCTTCCTGAATCAAATTAAAATCCCTGGGAATCTTTGGAGGAAGTAACCAAATCTGGTAAAATTATCCTATCACCAAGTTACCAATTTATTTAACACTATACCTGAATTCAGACTTTGATACCCTAGCCCCAACCAACCAATATGTCTCCAAACCTGGAACCTTTTTCCAAAGTGACTGTCAGATTCTGGTGGTTGACTCGAAAATAAACCTTTGACAACCATCAAATTGGGCCAATTATCTTTCAACGCTCAAGCTAACACCTATCTTCTCACCTCAAAGTCTATTGCAATTACATGGTTTGGGTCAAATGTCTCAACTTAAATTCAATCAAGTACTTTATCAATAAGCTCAGCCCAAATATGCTCGCACATTATGGCCAATTTCCTATGCATCAAATCTTGGCAATTGGTCCCAATTATTGGGAACACAATCAAACAACTTGTATATAAAATTGTTTGGGACTGACCCAAATTTAACGTTTAAAAGTCCCATAGACCATCAGATGAACAAAAAACATAATTAATTTCCTGCACTAGGGCGAAATTTGTAAGTCAATCCGCATAATTGGAATGATAGCACTTGCACATGGACTGCCCAAAAGGGAGTATATAGTGCTATCAAGAGAGAGGCCTGCCGACGTCCTGATTAGGGGTACGTCATCTACTTTAATTGATGCAAGAATTTTACAGAAGGTGTATTTCGTCAACAGTATGACGAAACTCAAAGCAAGAAGATCCTTGGACAATTTTGCATGTTTTTATTGCAATTTTTGTCCCTGAAACCCTCCCAATATTGAGAGTATTTTGCCACCAATAAACCTAAGAAAAGGTCTCAGTCATATCAGTTCAAGGGCCAAACTGAGGTGGTAAAATACCTGATGAAATTTTTTTTGCTTGAATATGGCCAGGAGATGCCCTAGAGGTATAAATACTGGCGTCTGGCCTAATGACTTATTATCTAATAAATAGCATCTAATAAAAGATATAATTATTTTATCTCTTTTCTGGTCTTATCTGAATCCTATTTTTGGAGAAGTGTCAATAATCTGGAAGCGTCAAATCCAAAGCTTGTATCAAAATTTGCCTTGGAAGAAGTTCCTGATTACGTTTGGAAAATTACGCCCAAAATCAACCAGAAGAGTTGAGACTATTTTAATCTGCCTATTTATTTTCCAAACGCTTTGAATACTATAAGCCAATGGCAATATTGAGGATTAAGAAAAAGAACTTTGTCCTGATTAAGCGTGCAGGATAATAATTATTAAGCGAGCTATCCTTAGAGCTTCACAACTGGTGCTCACTCAAAACCGGTGACACTCTCTGATATGGATTCTAGTAACCAGTTCCTGGCATATTTGGCCAGATGAAAAAGCAATATCGAGATGGAAACTAGTGATAAGGCCATCTTGGATTATTTTACCAGTCACTAAGACTCTAAATCAGAAACCTCCTACACCCAAAATCTTGTCAAGGTGGGGGGAGCTCATGCAGCAAATCCAGTCGTCCTGAATAAGGATAAGGATGATGTCTTAAACAAAGAGGAATTTTCAAAAATTTGGATGGTTATGTCGACATTGCAGGCCAGAAACGCTGAAATTACTCAGGAAATTTGGGATTATAAATGAAATTATCAACTGCAAATTCTAAAATAGATAGTATGGGCAGAGACATTAAAAGCATAACGTCCAATCAAGCTTTATTTGAAGAAAAGCATAACAACCTCAAAACACAAAGTGGCCAATGCTCACCCGGCTTTGACAAAAGAAAAATGGGAAAAAGCTCTGTCCATTCGGCCAAAACACAGTTTGGAAAAACTAAGGTCCAAATTCAAGCATCAGAATCTAGTAGTTCAGAGTAATATCATGAAACTGAATCATTGTAATTTGACACCAATGCAGAAATTGATATTTCAAACATCCATTTTATGCCTAGAATTCTGGCAGCAATCCTGACTCCATATACTCTTCAACGGGAAAGAGAGCTGATTATGAGCAATGATACCCCAAGATGTTAAGGAGAAGTATAGCACCTATGCCCAAAACAGGGTGAGATGGCTTCAAACCATTGAATTTACCAAAGTTTGATATAGATGGGAACGTTCACTCTTTCCTCAAGTTATTTGAAAAAGCAATGAGAGGAGCATCAGACCATGCAAAAGGATCAGCACTGATTAACTCAATAGACGTCCATAGCTGTGATCTTGTTATGCCCTATTTTGGGCGATGATTGGTCCTATATGGATGCCAAAATTATAGTGATAAAACAGTTTGGAGGGCCTGAGAAATTAAAAACCCAAAAAAGAGAGCTTTTTAATATTGAATTCAAGCAGAATGAGATTATTAAGAACTTTGCAGATAGGCTTTTCCATGAGGCACAAGTTCTGCGTGGGTGAAATGCAATGTATAAGTTTGACGCCAAGATTGCAATGGTGCACGCAATTATGCCCTTCTGTGAACTACACAATGTCATGTTACCTGCATTTAATGGAAGCTTGGAAATCCAAGAGCTTACAAATTACTTGAGAAGCTGTTCCCATAATTTAAATACCCCCAATCAGGCCAAAAATCAGCAAAAATCCCGATTTTTGGGCCCAAAAAATAACACTATGTCCAACCAGGGAAACTTTTTAAACTACAAACCAGAAATTCGAGCAAAAGCAAAAAAAGGGCCGATTACATGCCACTACTATGGTCAAAAGGGGCACTTTGCTATTGAATGCTACAGACGTTCCAACGAAAAAGCCTGGAGTCAACTTTGCTCTAGAAATCAACATCAACAGTGAGGCGGGAAAAGAGCAGGTGGAGTAGAGGCGGAATGCTATAACTCCTCTGATGTTTAAACCATTCCGCCTGACCTGGTGAGCTCTTTAGGGCCAAAGATGTTGCTGAAGATAACCTCCACCTTATTGTGGCTAATGATTTCATGATGTTCACTACTTGGGCCTCAGAAAAAGCAACTAAACCCTTAAAAATTACCTTAGAAGCCTGAGCAGAGGTATCAAAACCTTATGCAAAGCAAATTATTGATCAGGGTTTGGACCTACAACCCAGATGTTCAACTGACCTACCTAAGCTTACCAACGTTCAAGTAGCTATTCCCATGAAGAACTTAGTAGATAACTTCCCAGATATTTGCTCAAGCCTGAAATCACACCTGGAATCGGGCAGCAGTCACAGCATTCATAAAATAAATACCTCTGAAAACTACTCCTAATGCACTTTTGTGGACATAACAGTGAACAAGGTGTGAGTTTGGGCCATTGTCAATAGTGGCGCTCCTATCAATATAGTAGCACAAAGTTGGTTAAAAAACTGAAAATTGCGCCCAATGTTGCCCACTGTCAGGAATATGGAACAGTTGGAGCACATACAACTAAATCTCTGAGCGCCTACAGTACCCTACCTTTTAGATTCAGATCTATTGTAGTAACAGCACCTGCTATAGTATTGTCAAAGATGAATTATGATATCCTAATTGGGACTGATTTCCAAAGAAGATATGGAGTTGTTACCAATCATAAGGACAATACTCACATCATTCTTGGCCAGACTATTCCACTTTACTATAACCGGGATAAGGCAGTTGAGAAAAAAACCCCAGCCTATTCATAAATCTGGCCTACAAAGATGGAGTCATCTCAATTGAAAATGTTAAAGCACGGTCAAAGATAAAACCATTACCCACACAGATTGATGAGTCAAATGGCATTCCACTTCAATCAAATCAGAGCATCATTTTACCATCTGGAGATCAATTAATTGTCCCAACGGGACTAACAATTAATATCCTAGAAGGACTTTATGGTGAAGTATATCAACCAAGGTCTAAATCTCAATTTAAACCCAACATTACCCCTGGTATTTTATCATTCCAGTCCACAGAGAAATACATATCTTATGTGCAAACCTGAAAATTGGCCCATCTCCATCAAGTGACATCAAACAATTGCTTTTCTGCATCTGTTCCCTACCACGGAAATTCACGCATTCCATGAGTTCAGAACTTTTGTCAAATTATGGCTCCCTAATAAGGACCTACTCAGCATAAATAATGTTGTCTCTATGGCTGATTTAAGCAATCTGACCAACTAAGAAAGGCCAAGCTTAGGAGTTATTCTCCAAATATCAGAGAATATTCGCACAAGATGATTTCAACTTGGGATGTGCTAAGGGTGTCACCCACAAAATCAATACTAGGGATCATAAACCTATTTAATTACGCCCAATTAGATGCTCAAAATTGTCAGAAGAAGCAGTATACAAGGAGATTAAGAAACTCCTCGATTGTGGCATGTTATTCCCTTCAAAAAGTCTATGGGAAGCACCAATTTCAATAGTGAAGAAAAAGGATGGAAGCAACCAAGTAGTCATTGATTGTTGGAAGTTAAACAACATCACAAAGAAGGACTTTTACCCACTGCCATAAATTGATGATGCTTTGGATAGGCTGGGGGCGCGAAGTTCTTCTTAGCAATGGACCTTATCATTGGATATTGGAAAATAGATCTTCCCAAAGAGGAGCGCGAGAAATATGCAATTATAACCCAAGAGAGCCTATTCCAGCCAATTAGAATGCCTCAAGGGCTCTGCAATGCCCTGGCTACATTCCAACGGGCAATGGACACAGTCCTGGGAGATTTTGAATTGTCATATATACTAGTGTACCTTGATGATATCAACGTTTTCAGCCGCACTTTTGACGACCACTTGGAACACTTAGATGAGATTTTCAGAAGTCTAGCTGCTGCAAACTTACAAATCAAGCCCAGAAAATGTCAGTTTTTAAAAGAACAACTGGAATACCTCGGATTTATGATTGATAAAGTGGGTCTTTGGCCCCAACCCTCTAAGCTGTATACCATCTCCAAAGTGAATTGGCCCAAATCCAAGTGCAATATTCAAGTATTCCTAGGCATGATTGGGTACTATCACCAATTTATTGCTGAATTTTCACAACTTGGAGAGCCACTTTTCTATCTACTTATAGATAAGGTCCCATTTGACTGGACTCTAACTTTTCAGGATGCATTTGACCAACTCCAACTCGGCCCTATTAGGCGCACCTGTTCTTTGATACCTAGAATTTGATTGCAAATTTATCATCCAAACTGATGCATCCTGAACAGCAGTGGGGGCCGTGTTATCCCAAGTTGGAGAAGATGGTGAAGAACATCCAGCTGCCTTTGCTAGTCAGACCTTAAACGTTCATAAAAGGAACTACACGGTAACAGAATGAGAATGTTTAGCTGTCATATATGATTGTAAGTAATTCTGAGCCTACCTTCATGGCACTCATTCCAAAGTTGTTACTGATCATGCTTCCCTATGATGGTTAAACAACTCAAGAGAACCTGAGGGCTGATTAGCCCGCTGGACATTAAAGCTTCAAGCTTATGACTACACCATCGAGCATCAAGCTAGGGCAAAATACCAAAATGCTGACTGTCTATCCCAACTATTAACCATTGCAACATTTAGTAAGGTCGCCAAAGAGTTGTTTATATAATTGATCAGTGGAGATTATCAAGATGAGCCCGAATCCATCCAAAAAATATTATTGAATCTACAAAAAATACATCCATCAAGAACGGGATGCTTTACAAGATTGTCAAGGACAAAAAGTATATTTTCCCAAGACCCTTGGCCTGAACAGACATCATAATGGCGGCGCATAAGGCCATAGGGCATGGTGGATTTAAGAAAACAAAGAGCATTTGAAGCAATTCTACTATTGGAAGTCAATGCATTTCAACATCCAAGAAATGCTAGAATGCTGTGCAAAGTGCCAAGGTAAGAAACCATTCCAAAAAAGCACCTCTTACCAGCTTGTTCAGCCCAAATTTGCCTGAAACACTGTATCTATTGACGTTGTTGACCCACTTCCATCAAGTAATATGAAGGCCAAGTACATAATTGTAGCCATCGACCACTTGACCAAATGGGTCAAGGCAAGACCATTTGGTAAGCTGGAGTGGCGACTACCGCCAAGTTCATTCTTGAAAACTTCATCCACAAGCATGGATGTCCCCAGGTTATTCTGACCAATAACGGAACCAAACTTACCACCAATGTCCTTGCCAAGCTCAACCAATTAATGGGAGTACAAGGTGGGATTTCTGCTCCATATCACCCCAAAACTAATGGGACTGTTGAGCGCGCAAATGGGACGTTGGTGAACATTATCTGGAAATTTACATCGGCCAAACTATCTTAATGGAGTACTTATTTAAGTTTGGCAGTCTTCGCCTACAATATCTCCTACCATTCATCAACCAGGATGTCTCCATTTCAAGTATTATATGGTAACCACCTGGCCCTACCAACGCTTCTATATTCGGCCCTATAGGATCCTGGAAAAAACACTTAACTCATTACGTTGAGAAGCTTTTGGATGATTTAATCAAACTACAAGCTCAAGCCTTTAACAACAGTTTTACCAAGAAAAAGTCCTGACATCAAAAGGACTTAGAGAATCGCTACACACTGGCCAAATTGAAGTTAACAACGAAGTTCTATTTTGCAACACCCATGATCAGGCTTATTGCAAAAGTTAGATCACATCTGGGTTGGGCCATTTGAAGTGATTGAGAAAATGTCTAAGTTCATATACATAATCAAGGATATTAGGACCAGACATATATACAAATGAAACCATTCAAAATTCCTAAGAAGGTTTAATAAGTGGGCCATTAAGAAAAGAAAAAGGTGAAAAAAATAAATATATATATATAATAGTTTTTATTATAATTAATACTTTAGTTTGCACTTGAGGTTGGGGAGAGGATCCAACTTCAGATATGATGGGCATTTTGGCTGAAATTAACAATAAGAGGATCATAATTTAGAGTCATTGGGCATTCAGGCTGAAGTTACCAAATGGAAAACCCAACTCCATGCTCATAGGGCGTTTGGGCCGATGATAACAGATCATTGAAGGCTATTCAGGAACCTTAGGGCTTATGTTTGAGTCAAGAGGGGAAATGTCAGATTCTGGTGGTTGACTCAAAAATAAACCTTTGACAACTATCAGATCAGGTCAATTATCCTTTCAACGTTCAAGCTAACACCTATTCTCTCACCTCAAAATCTATTGCAATTACATGTTTTGAACCAAATGTCTCAAATTAAATTCAATCAAGTACTTTATCAATAAGCTCAGCCCAAATATGCTCGCACATTATGGCCAATTTCCTATGCATCAAATCTTGGCAATTGGTCCCAATTATTAGGAACACAATCAAACAACTTGTATATAAAATTGTTTGGGACTGACCCAAAGTTAACATTTAAAAGTCCCATAGACCATCAGATGAACAAAAAACATAATTAATTTCCTGCACTAGGGCGAAATTTGTAAGTCAATCCGCGTAATTGGAATGATAGCACTTGCACATGGACTGCCTAAAAAGGGAGTATATAGTGCTATCATGAGAGAGGCCTGCTGACGTCCTGATTAGGGGTACGTCATCTACTTTAATTGATGCAAGAATTTTACAGAAGGTGTATTTCGTCAACAGTATGACGAAACTCAAAGCAAGAAGATCCTTGGACAATTTTGCATGTTTTTATTGAAATTTTTGTCCCTGAAACCCCCCAATTTTGAGAGTATTTTGCCACCAATAAACCTAAGAAAAGCTCTCAGTCATATCAGTTCAAGGGCCAAACTGAGGTGGTAAAATACCTGATGAAATTTTGTGCTTGAATATGGCCAGGAGATGCCCTAGAGGTATAAATACTGGCGTCTGGCCTAATGACTTATTATCTAATAAATAGCATCTAATAAAAGATATAATTATTTTATCTCTTTTCTGGTCTTATCTGAATCCTATCTTTGGAAAGTGTCAACAGGCTGGAAGCGTCTAATACAAGGCTTGTATCAAATTCTGCCTCAGAAGAAGTTGCTGATTACATTAGAAAATTATGCCCAAAATTAACCAGAAGAGTCAGGGCTATTTTAGTCTGCCTAGTGAGTTTCTGAATGGTTCAAATACCATAAGCCACTGGCAATATTGAGGATTAATTAAAGAAACTTTATCCCAATTAAGCGTGCAGGATAATAATTATCAAGTGAGCTATCCTCAGATCTTCACAGTGAGCACAATCTTGCCACAGTCACAGTGGCCACACCCAATACTTAAAATTTTTGCATGCTGTGTGCAAAATCTGTCACATTTTAAAAAAGAGCTGCACACCTTCTTGTTCCCCACTAATCTTCCTCCTACTGCAAAAGAGGAAATCCAACGCCTCCATAAAACTGCTACCACCGCTGTCAAGCATGTTGCTGAACTGGCAGATTTTTCCCCATCCACACGTGCCACAAGAGCAAAAACTGCAAAATTAGAACAACTTCTCGATACCCACATCCAGACCAAGCACCACATTGCCAAACTCATAGAGACTTTAATCCATGCCCAAAATTGTCAATCTCAATAACTATCTACTCCACCTCAACCCTCATCCCATGGATGCTCCAACCCCCATACTATCAGCCTTGATCCACCTCTACAATGCTGATCCTGATGGTGACCTGCCCAATTCCCCCTCCACCATGATAGGATAAGCAGCTTACCGCTATGCCACCTGGTAGGTAATTTTCTCATTTCTTTTTGTGTCTCGCTGCCTGAAAAGGGTGGTTGATTCATTTTAAATTTTATTTGGGTTAATTTTGGAGTTTCAGTTTTGGTATTGTCCATCCCCTGGTCAGCTTGCCTCAGTTAAATAAAATAAAAGGCTACCACCACTTAGAAATTCTATACAACCATTAATTCAACTAAATATTAAGCTGCTCAGCCTTAACAATATACTGATTATCATTAAAACATATAAGATTTTTTTTCTTCTTACATATAAAACTGTTTATTCTATTCTAAAAAATGTTTGTACTAATTTAGAAACCTTCATGGGCATGCGCACAACAACTTACTAAAGTTTCATCACAATTGGATGAATAGTTTATAAATGGATATGGAACAAGCAAAGAAACATTCATTAATACATTTAAAGTTTTCTAGCGGAGCTTTGGCGTTGCTATGGTTCATTTATTACCAGCAATTCGACTTATTATTTTAGGGTTTATATTATAGATAACATTAACCTCTTACTCATTACCATTTAACATATCAAACCAATGATCACCAACCTCTTACCCAATTCAGTTGAACCTACTAATTAATCAAAAACCAACAACCACTTAACTAAAACCAATTGAATCTATCAAATTACTAATACTATTAACCCATTTGGAAAAGACAAAGAACCTATAAAATTAACCAAAAAAAACACCAACCACTCAGCTAAAACTAATTGAACATAAGAAACAACCAAATTTCATTAACTTCTCAGCCAAATAAAATTTAGCTTTATCCAATCAACCAAAAATTTCCAACCCTTGGCTAAATTCAGATTTAATGTTAAATCAATAAAACCACCAACCTCCTCCCCATAACTATCAATCAATCAAATTGACAAGAAGGCACCACCACTCAGCAAATTAAAGTTAAACCTATTAAATTAATCAAATACCACCAATTTGCTAACCAAGACGTCTCTATATTAAAAAATCATTAGGCGTATATATGTGACATATTATTTTTAAACTACTGAACTAACTTTTTCTTTTTGATCAACATCACTTTTGAGAAATTTTTAAAAACTGTTAATTTTCACCACCACCTCATGATATCAATTTTCCAATTTACACCATTGGATACACCACCTGCTGCCCCAGTGTGAGGCAGCGGTGCTCCACCTGATAGCGTTTACCACCTGGCAGGCAAATGCATGAAGACTGAATCATTAAATTTGCATAAATACAACTGGCCAATTTGTCCCTCCAAGGTATTAAGTACTACACCTCAAACGAGTCCACCCAACGCACCCCCACCCCTAGCCCTGCCCAATCCACTATCCGCTTTTGCCTTTATGTCAAGTATGGACATCTCTTCCCATATGCCAACAAAGCAATTATTGAGCTGGCAACGGCCACCTTCACACCAGCAGGATTTATCAACTTCCACCCTTACAAATGCAATTTTGATATTTGTTCCTCACTGAAGAGGACGTGGGCGTTGCAGCAGCAACGCCCTTAATTTACAAAACACACCCATTACCACCACTCATATACATCCCCCAAAATATTACACTCATGGTGACCTTTGAAAACCTTCCCTCACACCTTCCCCTCGAACACTCAATGAGGAATTGAAGTCAGGGCTGTCCACTTATAGTACAGACCACATCCTCCAGTTCCTTATCCCAAGCGGTGCTGAGCGCCTAGTGGCACCTTGAGCAGTGGCCACCATCACCTTCCCACCAGCTAACCATAGCCCAACACATCCCATCGTGTGCCTATATCCCATCCATATAGACCACTTCTTTTGGGCTTGCATTGACAATGGCCGCACAGTTTGCCCCCTATGCCATGAATTGAACTATACCAAAAAGGATTTCAATACAATTCAAACACTGCAAAAACTGACAACCCCACCCATGAGGCCACACCTACATCTTTTGAGTGGGGATTTTGGCTGCCCTCACCCCCTTCAGCCATGCGCTCAATTAATCAGCAATATCTAGCAACCCAAACCCAAGCTGGACAATTTACTCTTAATCCAACTGATTGGGAGCCAGTTTGGACCCATATTCAATCCAAGAAATTTACCTCCCCAAAACTTACCCAACCACAGCCATGTATCCCAAATAATCCTAGTCAGCCAAAATACCTGGGACTTAATGAGGATGAAGTGACAAATATAGTGAAACTTTCCCACCTCCAGCCTTCCCAATTTGTTTAGAACCTTATCCAAATTTAGATTTTGATGACACACTCCTGCCCAAACAATTAGTCCACAAACCCAATGCTACCCATTTCCAGAGTGACCATCAGCTATTAAGGCTGCAGTGGCTTAACCCAAAACTTGCCATCTCTGCAAAGCTGTGGCACTCTCTGTCAATGAATTTAAGGAATGGCTTCACATCATCCAGTTCCCCCCAATTTTTCTGGTGTTGCAAAAGAAGAGATCACCTGACTCATAGAAGCTGCCACCACCGCTGCCAAGCATGTTGCTGAACTGGCAGATTTTCCCCATCCATACGCATCACCAGAGCCAATATTGCAAAATTATCCCAACTTCCTGATGCCTTCATCTAAGCTGAACACCATATTGCCAAAATTTTAGAGGCTTTGCTTCAGGCCCAAATAGTCAGTCACACACAAAATGCTTATCTGCTTCACCTCAACCCTCACCCCATGGATGCCCCAACCCCCTTGCTCTCAGAATTGATCTGCCTCATCAATGCTGAGCCTGATGATGATCCGCCTGATCCCCCTCCGCCATGGTGGGATAAGTGGCTCACCACTGTTTCACCTGGTAAGTTGCTTTATCATTATTTTTGTGTCTCGCTGCTTGTTTAGAGCAGTTAGTTTGTGTTTTCAGTTTGTTTGGTGTTTCTGTTTTATAATGTCAATACCTTAGTCATCATACCTCTAATAAATCTTAAATTGTAAACTACTGAACCAATTTCAACCTAGTTTGTCACAGATATTTTATGAATTAAAGGAAAACCTAAACAGGTATTTTAAAGTCATAATAGCAAAAAGTTTAAATAAAGTAGTTATTTTTAAGAGTGAACAGATGATTGATAGTCAAGCTAACATATCCTAAGGTGTGAGCACTTAAATTTAAAATTGAAAACTACTCAAAAATACAGAACTTAACATCTTATTGTCCAAAGAAAACCCAAAGTAAACGCATATACATGATAATTTTAAAGAACTTTGATAACTACATTATCTCATCATAAAGGTCTTTCAGCTCAATATTGCTTTTGGGCAAATTTAAAATTTTCAGCAGAACTAAACAGCTCTGAAAAGCTAACACACAGAAAAACCCTAATGTCATCAGCCCTACTGCCCACTGCTCCAAAATGGGGCAGCAGCAAAACCCCTAGCATCTTCTGCCCAGCGGGAAACGCTTTTAAACTAGGCCAACCAGTCCCCCAATGCCTTGGGTCAATACATTCCCCCCAAGGATCTCGCCCTCCACCTTGCATGTTCCCAAGAGGTGCCTAATAGCCCCATTGTGCTCCACCAAAGCAAAATGTGATTCAGCCTCTGGGTTGAATATGGCAACTTGTTTCCCTAAAACAATAAACAGATCATAGAATTAGCCCAGGCGCTTATGCAGCCTGCAGGCTTTATTGACTTCTACCCCTACAAGGGGTACTTTAACCTTGGCTTTAAATGTGAAGCTGATGCTGCAATTGCAGCCAACATTTCCCTGGTGTTCCAGGGAACCCCCATCCCAACCACTTGCACCCAGTTGCATGATGACACCACTCTTGTGGTTCAATTTGCAGGCCTCCCCATCCACCTCCCCCTGAGACTTTATACAACGAACTAATAGCTGGTTTTTCAGTATATGGCGCTGACCTTATTCTACAATTGTGGTTCTCAATCGAGCCAACTGACTTTTGGGCCCTCACGCCTTTGCAACTATATGCCCAATATCAAACAAAATTGCCATTTTGATTCCCCTTGCACCGTTGTCCCCTCTGCCCCTGACCACCCTTTTTGGGCTAGAGTAGACAAAGGGCGCACGATCTGCCCCATTTGTTTTGGCCTGGACCACTTGGAGTGGCGCTGCCCCATCATATCCTGAGCTGAAGCCATACATACAACTCCCCCATGATGCTCCCATTGCCAACATAAAAACTTAGTTTTGAATGGGGCACAATCCTCCCTCTCCCAACACCCAAAATGGTAGATGCAACTGCCATTGATTCAGCCAATAAGGAATCTACATGTCAAACCCCTACTCCCACTCTGTTGGACATTTGCCCTCACAGCTGAAAAATAAGACTGTGGTAGGTTGAATTCAGCCAAAAAGGGAAAATGTTGGGCCTTAGCAATTTTCTGATGTCATTAAAAGCGATTCTAATTTTAATCAAAATAATGCTAATGAGGATATTGGCCAAAAGACCCTGGCCAATTCTTGGTGGAACCCCATTAATTGGGGTAACACCAATTTGAAACCTGCTTGGGCACCAATTGTAAAATCTAATGGTTGGATTACTCCAATCCACCGATGGACCTTGGTGCAACCCTCAGAAGGTAAACCCCAACCATTACCAAGTCCTTCACAACACCTATGTGGGGGCCACCCCTTTTATAGGCATGGTGGAGGTCCCCCAAGGTGAAAGTAATTTCTCTAGTGGTGATTGGGTGTGGTACATTAAACCTTACCACATGGGTATATTCTTCCCCAAAACCCCAACCTTTGTTTTATCTAAAAATAACTCACTTTCCTCAAGATCTGATAGGATCAAAACCCATATTACCTAAATTAGAAGCACCAAATCTATTCCAAACCTATCCCCAAATTCCCTCCAACCCTTGAAATCAGTTTAAATACTGATAGTCAAATATTGGGAAAGGATTGCTTCTCATTTTACCCCCGCGCTTATAATAAATATTATGAATCTTAATTTTTATAAGTGCTCTATTTTTAAATTTTATATAAATCTTTGTGGAAGCCAGCGGTGTAAGAGCACCAACAAGCCAAAATCAGCTGGCTTCCCACACACTCCAATGAACCAGGAGCCATCATGGACCCCAGTAAATAAAAAAACCCACCCAGCCACCCAACCAAGCCCACCCATATGGCGATTGACCTATCATCTTCAATTAAATTTCCTGAGATTATTTGGAGGAAGTTGATGATTTGGGAAATCCAATCCCCAACTTGGTCAAGGCCCCAGGCCTCAAAATGTACCTAAACGCAGATTATGAAACTCAATTTCCAACTCAGCACTATGCTCTACGCTCTGATGCTGATGAATTATGAAGTGACCACCAACTCACCAAAGAGGCTGTTGCCTCCCCTGATTGTCACCCCCTTCTAAAGGCTATAGCTAAATCAGTTGCAGTTTTGGCCAAGGGGATATCTGCCTCTGTCCTTCCCCCATGAATCAAGTTCATAAAAAAGAATTCCTCAAATTCCACCAATTTACCAACAAGGCAATACAAAAAGTTATGATGGCCACTAAATTTGGCCTTAAAACCTGCATTACCAGCAACAGCATTGCCACCTTCACCACCCTACCCAAAGATTGCCTTGAGGCTGAGAAAGCCCTATCCAAATATATCACCACCCTCCTCACAGCTAAATTTGAGCTACAAGAGCCACTCTGCTACCTTGACCCCCATTTTGAGGATGCACCCATGCCCATGCTCTCAGCGCTCTGCCGTACACTGTCTGACACAGAGGAGGAATATGAGCCTCCTGATCCCAACCTACCCCCCATTATGGATGCATAGCAGTTTACCGCATCTGACATGGTTGGATATTTTAGTTTTCAGTTTTTATTTTTTGATTCAGCTTGAGTTATATGCTTGTCCCTTTCTGTTTATTAAATTCTAGTTTATTATAAGCTTTGTTCCTTAGAGCTCAGTATTGTCTGTCCCCTGGTTGGCTTGTTTTGGTTAATAAAATACATTAGCTCATCATGTTATTCTTAGATGAAACATTGCTTGCAATATCAGCTTTAAGTTTTCTATCTATATAAAAAGTATATATTTATATATATGTATAAATTTTTACAATTATATAAGATTGAATGAAATTGAGTTTTTAAAATTTAAAATGATTTTATTTACCATTTTAAGTACTTATTATTTAATGCACTGTCTGAGCACAGCCACTGTTTAACCCCAATCAGAATCATCCTACCAATTTAGTACATCACCAAAGCATAGCTGCTGACCAATCAGATTGATGGAATCATATATACATACCCATATTCTTTTCTATTTTATATGTAGATATTGTAGATAGATTGTGATGTTACCTGGCATTGCTCATGCCAATAAACAAATAAAAATTGAGTATTATAGATTTTATATCATAGTTAAACCACTAAACCACTTAGCTAAAACATCAAACCTACCAAATCCAATCACCAACTGCTTGGTAAAGCCACACTAAACTTATCAAAACAACCAAAACCCATCAACAACTTTCCAAACCTGATAAATTATCGAATCAACTAATTACTAAATGCTTACTAAAACCATCAAGCTTATTAATCAACCTAAAACCACCAACCACTTGGTAAAACCATTTAAACTATTGAATCAACTAAATATCTAACTTCTCAGCCGTAAGGATATACTGACTACCATCAAAAACATAATAATATCAATACTTACATATAAAACTTTGTTATTTTACAGCTATGAAAATGAGTGAACTAATTCAGAAACCTTTGTGGGTGTGCGCACAACTCACTGAAGTTTCATCGCAATCATTTGAATGGTATAGGAAAGCATACGTTACAGAGAAATAAACAACCATTCATTTTTATATATAGTTTTCACTTCTGAAAGCTTACGAAATAAAAATAATTAAAAGAAAGCAATAAATAGAGGAGCTAAATGTATAAATTGAATAAAAAGGATTAAACAGATAAATTGTTACCCTATAAATTGAACGGAATGAATTAATTAAATTTTATGTTAAAAAGGGTGGTTAGCCTGGCAGGTAAAACTGCTTACAGTGCAGGTTTCGAGAACGAAACCTGTACTGGCTAGAAAAATTCTCGGTGTGGTATATTTGTCCCAAGTCGACCCACCTCGAATATTTTTTTAATTTGATGTTAAAGATTGGGCCAGGAATTGAGCCTGCAACTCTAACTTAACCTTAAAACTAACCTAATATTTTTGTTTAATTTCAAATGAGAAATTTAGTGAATTATTCAACTCATTTGCCAAGCCTCAACCACTTGGCAAAACAAACTGGACCTATCAGACTTGATAAAGGGCATCCCGTTGATCGCTGAATAACTTGGTGGTTTATTCAGTTGGAATTGACAACCCTCAACCACTCGGCCAAATAAGCTACCTATTAGACTTGATGGAGAAAGGATACATACACACATATTTTTCTATTTTATATATCTTTTTTACTTCGATTTCATCATTTTGTATTTTAATTTCAACATTTTGTATTTCAATTTTATTCAAGGTGGGCCGACCTGGGGACGATACCGCACCGATTAGGGAAGTGAAGAAAATGGGAAAGGAGAATAAAACCCGGAAAACCTCCATGCGCGGCGTATGATAGGCCAGGAACTCCATGGACCGCCTTTGCTATTCGCTATCTCGGTTCGGGGCATTGGCGCGCAAAACCAACACAGTCAAAATCGTCCCTACCCAAAGTCTATTACCGGGATCGAACTCGGGGGGGCAGTGGTAGAGGAACATTTTGCATTTCAATTTCAACATTTTGCACTTTGATTTCAATTTTTTACAAATCAATTACAACATTTTATACTTCAATTCCAACATTTCATATTTCAATTTCAATATTATACTTCAATTCCAACATTTCATATTTCAATTCAATATTATACTTTTTATTTAACCGAGGCAAGCTGACCAGGGGACAGGCGTTACCGAAAGAAAGAAACGACATGAAACCTGAACAGGGTCAACTCCGTCGAAGAAAGTTTTTCCACCTCCGGATCGGGACTCAAATTTTTCTGGTTACGTCATGGGTAAGGTTTTCGTGTTATTAGACCTACTAACCGCCAATAGCTTCCTTTGGCTGGCACCCCGATCGATGTGCGAAGGGCGGGAATCGAACCCGCAACCTTCAGGTTGGTAGCCGTACGCCCTTACCGACTCGCCTTCCACCCCCTCAATATTATACTTCAATTCCAACATTTCATATTTCAATTTCATTATACTTCAATTTCACCATTTTGTGTTTCTTTTTTTTTAGTACTAGATGGTACACCATTTTGTGTTTCAATTTCAATATTACACTTCAATTTCAATATTTTAACTTCAACTTCAATATTTTATATTTAGTAACTCAATATTTTATAATTCAAATTCGATATTTTTAGCTTTAGTGATTGCATCATATCTAGTTCTAACTACAGACTAAATGATTTCCTTGCATCGGTGTTTTCTTTTGGTAGATTATAATATGATATAAGGGATACACAAATATTTTTTAAGTATAAAAAAAGAGTGGGAATTAATATGCTTGTACTATTTCAGCAGGAATAATAAAATAAAAATATCACTAAAAATTGTTTTGAGATTAAAATATAAAATATTGAAGTTGAAGTACAAAATGTTGAAATCAAAATGCAAAATGTTGAAATTAAAATACAAAATGATGAAATTGATTTGCAAAACGTTGAAATTGAATTGCAAAATGTTGAAATCGAAGTAAAAAAGGTATATAGATAGTTGGGAGACTCACCGTTAACCCTTTCCCTGATTTATGAAAAAAACTCCTCTATTTTTTGGTCCTTAACTTTTGCAAAAATTTCTTAGCTGATATTCACACTTTTTAACCGACTTTGAAAAAGAAGGAGGTTCTCAATTCAACCTGTATATATTTTTTGTTTTTTTTCTATGTTTCGCGCATAACTTTGAAATGCTGGACCAATTCGGATGATCATCTTCAAAAATAGAGGATGCTCCAACTTAGGTCCCATTTTACTTTTGTAAGTATTGGTCAAATATCTGACCATTAATTTAGTAAGTATATCAAAATGGGCTCAGAAGCAATGGATACTTGTGGGACTAATACAACTCCGGATAAACTTTATTCTGGCATCGGTGAAGCGATAGCTTCAAAGCAACTTTTGAAATGTATATGTCCTATGGCTGGGGGTATGTTCAAAATCCAGGCAGTATGAGATCACAGCGGGATGAGCTTAAACCATTATAGATAGCTATCGTTTTTGTATAATTTGACCAATAAACTCAATTAACTTTGATAAAATGAATTATTTTAGATAGCAATCAATAAATTTACCATAGATTGACTAATAAAAGCAACCAAGTCTAATAAAATGAATTATTGTAGATGGCAATCAGTAAATTTAGTATAGTTTGACTAATAAAATCAACTAAATTTGATAAAATGAATTATCAGTACATTTGTTTATAAGATACTATATATGTTATATACAATAAGTTTTAATTTTATAGAGAAATAATAAGGTGTCAAAAAGGATATATAGAGATGTAATATTTAATAAAAGTAGGAAAAAGAGATACTTTTAAAAGTGTATTAATTTTTTTAGGGGGATAAGAACTGGGGTAGAGGTTTTTTGGGGAAAAAGAGCCTTCTTGAAAAAAATTGGGAAAAAGAGACCCTTTAAAAAGCTCTAAAAAGTATGAAATAATTGAGTAATTATGCCTCCCCAATAAAACCCTTTTAAAGTTGGCACCATCTTCCAACCTGACTTATAAAATTTTGCTCACAAATAAAATTTATATCTTGCCTGGATTGGGCCCAAATGTAAACTATAAACAACTTAGAATATACAGTGCTGATGTATATTATAGATGCCTATTATAAGTCAGTTAAAATATAGTGCCAACTTCAAAAAGGGTTTTATCGGGGAGGCATAATTCCTCAATTATTTCATACTTTTTAGAGCTTTTTAAAGGGTCTCTTTTTCCCAAAAAAATTTGTAATCATTTTGGCACTTGTTATAACACAAATATTTGATAAATTTTGAAATATATATGTAAATCTCATTTTTGGACACATATATGCATTTTTAGATTTACATCACCCCCCATTTTTTGGACACGTATATGCATCAAATCATTGAAAGGGTTAAGCTGGCCCTGGCTTCAGATGATAAATTTGAGCCTGGTTGATTTTAACAAGATAGTAAGCTGACTTGCTGAACACAGTTTATCAGGTACACTGATGGGTAGCTGGGACTTGGCTCGGTTTAAAAATTGGAGGGGGTGCCCCTAGAATAAGCCATACAATCTATACAAACCTAAGTGGTAACAGATGACTGATATGATTTTAGCCCAACTTAGTCTCATGTAGGTTAAGCTATATAGGTAAGCAAGGCTTGAACCGCCTATTGTACGCATTAGAATCCTTTTGAATGCGGGTGGTCAGACCATAATTTAACATGCCTAAATCAGCATCCAGATTAATAAACTATGGAATATATTTAAAACAATCTATGCAATGTTATTTGTATTCATCCATCATCTCTACTATCACAGAGGATCCCAGCTGCTCACCCTAAGAGAAGTCGACATGGGATGTAGGGGGTGCAAGGGCTACCAGAGGCAAAGCTGGTGATCGTAAAACGAGCAGCTCGCCACCTTAGTAGAAGGGTAAAGTGGGCACCAATCCGCGCCGTAGGCCAACGACTGATGGCCTTTAAAACTCTGGGTGATCTCGGGTCCCTCAGCTTGGGCATCTTGGAGGTTAGTTAAATGGTGGGTTGGGCTTACCGAGGTTGGCATTTGCAATATGGACCCCATCGTGCATGGCAGCCAGGAGGAGGGTGGAAGGGGAGGTGGGATGCCACTTGACACGCCATACCCCCCCACCCACCTTTAGCTCCTGGATGGGGGTGGTAAGCTTGCGGGTGTCAAAGATGCGGAGGGTTGCGTCGTAGCTTCAAAGGTCAACAATTGAAACAAGGATTCAACTTACCTTCCGGTAGCGATGATGTGCTCCCAATGCGGGTTGGCCTGGATAGAGCATACCCCCATCTGGTGGCTATGGAATGGTAAGGTTGGATGGATGATTAGCCAAAACATTGGCTCCTATTGATATCGGCCAAGGTTTATTTTAAGCTTCCAAGGGGTTTATATAGCTATAGCCACCGCCATCCACCAAAGTTCACCCCTGATAGACCAGTGTAGAACGGCATGCGTGGGATAAGGATCCGTTATCAATTATAACCCAACTAGTCTACATTATTCAACCTCGGCAACTTTATAGAGGTAGCGTCAACTGGCTACACAAGGTTTGAACCTCCAACTGATCTGGAGCTGGCTACATCTATAATGACAACTGTATAAACTATGCCAAAGTTAAAGCTCGGCGGTGACTGATGAATTGATGTAGCGAGTGTCATATGAAACTGCTGAGGTTTACCCATATCGCCATCGGGATGAATCCTAACTTGATCCCACGTTTAAATGGAGGAGGGTAATCACATCGATAGGTGATTTTTACACCCCCTTATCGCCAACCCAAGGTAAGATCATAAGAGTCTAAAGTCTCGTTGTAATCCAAAGTTCAAGATAACTGAATTCAACTTAGAGATAAAAAACTGGAATCATTGGTTGCATGAGTAAAGCATATCAACCCCAACCTATGTTAAAATAACTTGCATACCGCCTACCATTCAAAAGGATAAACGTTTGCCCATGGCGAGCCACTTTTAACCCTTGGCGCTTAGATTGAACTTTGCCTACTTAGCACCAACGGATGTTGGATAAATTTATCAAAGGGGTGAATGGTGCGTTAAGCTTTCACACCTGAGCGGCCAGCTTTGCCTCCATACCCTAACGAAGGCGTCGATGCTCTTACCCAGTTGAGCGTTATAGTTAAAAGCTGAAATCAGCGCATTCATGTTCCAGAATAAGTTTATGACTCCAATGCTTTATAGCCTTCATCCATCCTATACCACACTCCATAATGCAAACAAGATAGAAGCCTCCAACTGCCACCATCATACGTTACCTTTTGTTCACCCAGATGGGGGTCGCGCAGGTCTCGGAAACCATCCTAGTATCCCACCCCTTAAACTTCGCGTCGTCGCCGCCTGAACTGTTGAGCGAAGGAGCATACAGTACCTGAAAAGAGTGTCGTGGTATGCCAGTAATCCACGGCAGCGATCCAGGCCTCGAAGGTATGGCAACTCCACCGGAGTTGCGGGGCGCAAGCGAGGGTACCGTCGAGTTGCAACTGGACCTTTATTGTCGCCAGCGTCCCATCGCTAAAGCTCACAGCTATGAATGGGTCGCTTGCCCAGACGTCAGCGTCGTGTGGACCAAACTTAAGTACCTTTCGTTAAGGCGATTGGACCAATCTAGTGATAGGGCGAGGTTCTCCATGTCGCCCTCCTCATTATGCGCGAATAAACTTCTGGCTTTTAAAGTCAACTAAATGGGGATTAGGTTAGTGGGGTATGCTCATAAGCTGTAAGCTTCAAGGGCATGTGAATGGCACCAGTAAGATCAGAGAATCCAATATCCTTAAAGATGCATCTCAAACTGATGCACGCGCATCCAGTAAACTCCCACCTTTCACGGAGCGGACTTAGATAAAAACTTTCAAACCCATGCCCCTTGGGTGGACGCGGGAGAATTAATTGGCTTAAACTACCCATAATTTGATCATCCATTGGCTAAACCAGCCACCTTATCAAAATTTGATCATCCATTGGCTGAACCAGCCACCTTATCAAAATTTCTTAAAATCAAAGCGCCTAGCTTTAGCTGACGCGTTCAAAGGTACACTTCAAACCCCCCAAGGCGGAGCTTACATACCCCCTACTCCGCCAAACTTAACCAAACAAGCTCATTTAAGACCCAACCAACTCATCAGCCACTAAATAGTACCAGCTTAACGACTAGCGCACCAAAAGATACAATCGTTTAGACCAAGCCCCAAAGGTTGCTGAGCATCGATGAAACCATCTCCAAGGTTCACCTCGGACACAGAGCAACGTATCACGAGCCTAGAAGAGCGTTCTAAAGAGGAGGCGTGGTTGGGCGAAACAACCTTAAACTGCAGATGAACCAACTCTATTAAAACAAGCGCCCAAGAGCGTTTTAGGGCCCCCCTCCCAAGAATTTTAAAAAAATCAAATAGAAACGTCACCACTTAGTAGTAGATTCCAACCATTGAAAAAGGCTGCATAGAAAGGCTGGACTGAGTTTAAGCCGCCGCCGTTCACCCAACCAACCTTCATACAGGATGCTAAGAGCCTCCCTAAGGGTTTAATATCGTGAAGCCAAAGTCAAAAAGTAAGCCAAAAAGGCATCGAACCGAGAAAAAAGGATACCAAGCATAAACCAGCAACGGGATCCCATAACCTTCAAATGAACTTTAAGCTTAGATTAACCCTTGGGTTTATAAGAACCAAAGCCCACCCCTCACCTCTATAAATATATGCAACGTGTTAAACTAAACCGATTGAACGTTGTAAGCTCGAGGCCGTCACCCCGTTAACTTGACCCCCCCTTGGACGGCTTGGGGCTTAAATTAAAAGGCTTACGGCCAAACTGAACGGCTCAAAAATCAAATCCCAGCTTACGCCAAAGCGAACACGCCATTAATCGAACCAACCAACGAACTCTAAGCGACCATTGGCTCGGGTAAACTATTTTAAGTCTAAAGTGCCGAAGCTGAGGTTTACCAACTAGGGGCCAACTAGTTCTAGACCCAACTTTACCCAACTTCGTATCGGCTGTGCCATTTAAGATGGGGTTTAAAGGTGGAACCTTTAAAAATAAACCTCATTGAAACCTCAACGAGCTCATCCTAAGCTGGGGAACTGGAAGTAAGGACGTTTTCAAAGCGCCACGAGCCATCTCGAGACCGTGTCTAAGTCCTGTCTATGCCTTATAGGCATGAGAGCTCGAGCAGGTTGGCGTCTCTTTCCTTATATCAAAGCTGCAACTTAACTCATCTTTATCATTAAAGCGGTGAGTTTTTTAAGCTAAGGCTTAGTACCCCAATTGGATGGGCTAGATACAGCAATAAGCGGTAAACAAACCTCGGCGAAGAGGCAAGCTTCAGAAGTGGTACTTGCTACGGATGCTAAAATTGTATACAACTTGACCTACCAACGGTAAATACTCAAGGAGGTGATCCAAGATGCGGGGCTTAAGAGCACACGACACCAAACCCAGATACAAACCTCAATAAAAAACTCTACCGAAGCAAACGTTTCAGAACCCGAACCGCCCTAACCATATGCTTTAACCGCACAAAATAAGCCTATACCCCTAACCCATAGATCAAACCAACGTTACAGAAGGGTAAAGCCCGTACCTTATTCTCCACCGGGCACCACGCATAGAGGGAAAGCTGGCCGTCAGCATCCGCCTGGCCCAAGATATCCAACTTCGCATCTCCCAGGTCCAGCTTCTTAAACGACCTGTATTAGGAGCCGGTTGAATACGGGACCCGACGAGGGTTCGGCGCCACCCGAAGTTACCTACCACTTCAAGTCGAGCGTGGCTGCGGTCCCAACCTTCTGAACCAGCTCCCTAACAATTATGCTGTTAGCCAATTAAGCTCCATTTCAACCCCGGACCCGAAACAAAGAAAATGCAGGCTCGATCCGTTTCGAATACCTACTCCCGACACGCTACAAAATTTTTAAAAGCAAGGGCGTTAAGCTTCCATAAAACTTCAGGCCCGAATGTAAGTGAGCTCAAAGCCGAGATCGGTATCGGTTGCACCGAATAGCGCGAGCTGAGATCCCATAGCTCTCCCCCAAATCCCAAAAAAGACAGATGACAACTTGGTTAGCCCCCAAACAAGCGACCAAACCCAAAGGCGATATGAGCAAATCCGATACCGTCGCCGACAGTTATAGAAGCCTATCCCCACCTCTTTAAACCTTACGCGAAACAGCCCATTTAAACAATTAAAGCCAGCTGTGGAATTAAACAATGGGTGACATTACAGGTAAGGATCCACTTTGGAAGCTCTAAAGACTTGAATATTGCCAAGCCTCACCGGTCCCCTCCCGGCTTCATTACACGACGCATCAACCTTCCCCTCAACCTTATCGTTCGCTTCGAGCCCTAAGGGGACGATGAACTTGCCCGTAGACGGGTCGATCAGCTGGTAAGTCCCCACCACGAAGGTACCAAGGTCGGCTTGAGATGCGGTAAAGTCCGTGGGCTGCCATTCGACGCTAGCCGCGCTGAAAAGAGTATCGTAAACCGCTATAGCTTCCATAGATACGCGAAAAGTTAATGAGTCGGTTGGGCTTTTAAGGTCATCCCATTGTAAGTTAAAGGTTCGAGCTCGGGGTCGAATTTACCTCAAGTTTTGCGCTCAAGTCGAATCGAAGATTCTCTCGAGCCTATTGGCAACATCAATTGTAGGCGTCGAGTCGAAACTTCAAATACAATTTATACTGGTGCTGTTGTCACGTTATCACCGAGATCGCCGAGCCATCATAGGATATCCCCTCCCTTATCTTATCCCTGTCATCACTTATTCATTTTCATCAGCTTTTAATTTGAAACCCTTCATAACCTTTTTTCCTTTGCAAACTTATTTGATAGATCAGGTATATAAGTCTGCTCTCAATTCTCAATAAACTATCGAAATTCCTTCCTTCATATCTCTCCTGGTATTTTTTATCAGGGTTTAACACTGATATACTGATCTGGATATTATGGGCAAGATACCCTCTTGCACACAACACCCGACCACTTAATGAATTATCAAACTAAAATAGGTGTTGCCTTAGCCTTAGGTAATGATCAACCCAGGATTTTGAAGCCATCATGACAAGGTGGTAATCCTACCTGGGATGATACCCTGGAGCCTATACCCAATATACTGACTGACCAAGTTACCGCCATCTACTTTATATGGACATGCACCAAACAGAATATTGAGAAATTTGATCATAGTCCTATCAACAAATAAATAGAAAAATATAATGCATGGGGAGATAGCTATGGGATCAGCTCCCAGTAACAATTGTGAGAAGTGACCAGCCTGCTCACCAGAACTGCTCAAAAATAGTATAGCACTAACCTACCTTTTGAATCCTGGAACCAATGGCAAGCTCATACCCAAGAAAGAGTTCAAATTTTGGCCTTTCAACTCTGCAAAAAGTTTCATCAGCTTCACCTCCAGAATTTTTTGGATATTGGCAAATTTATTACTAATTGGAAGAACTTATGGGGCTTTGGGAGCAGATCACCTACTGCCACTGCAAGGAAGTCAATCAGCATCTCCGCAACAGGTTCCTCAAAGCCTCTCAAAACCCTTACCTTGATGCAGTATACCCAAAGCAACCAGTTTGTGTAGATCAAGTCATTGCCATTTACCAAAAAACATGATAAGGGGGACCTGCCACCAAAACCAACCCTAAAATTCTACTATCATAGATTCTGAATGTTGGACAATTACAAGTCCTATGTATCAAAAAGAGATGTTTTAAGGTAAATGATGAAAAGATCAGCCAAAAGGCCCAGGTCAATTCCCAGTGAAATCCCTCAAATTGGGGTAACACTTCTATTAATATTTAGACAAATACTATAAGTTTAGACAGTTGGATTGCACCAAATTATCAGCTGAATCTAGGGAGTTCATCGGAGGCTCCTCCTTTGGCCACTTCTATTTTAGTACAGTCTACCTCATGGAGACCAGCCCCTTTTATAGGATCAGAGGGGTTCAACAAGGTGGAAATATTTTCAGCCTTCTGATTGGTCTAAATTTATAAATTCTATGCCTCACAGGTTTATCTTCCCAGCTGTCACTTCTTTATCTGCCCTTGCATTGAAGTGAGGCAAGTCTTAAATGATCTGATAGGTTGAATCCCAATATTCCCTATTTTAGACATTACTAAGAAATCCAAACTTTGAGCCTTGATATCTAGATACTAACATCAGCTTATTATGAGGGTTCACTTCTTGACCCCAGTATTACAACTAATAAAACCTACAAAAAACAATATTTTATTTTAGTTGTAGTTTTAATATTTTTAATTATAAAAGTGGTCAACAACCCCTACTTTTTCCCCACTTTAAAGAACTAATTTTACTGCACATAATTGTTGTAATTAGGTATGAAAAAGGCACCAGCAAGCAAAACAAACCCTGAGTTCCAACACTGACACCAAAGATTTGGATACCTCTGACACTGATGATATTCCAAAAATCTTCAATATTATGCTGCCCTCTAAATCAATCAGCAGATTTATGTCCTCATTAAACAAGTCTAGCAATTGACCATGTTGGTTCAGGGGCAGCAGACCTATAACAACCTTTGATGCTTTAATTGTAGCTAATGTCAAGGTCACATGATATCATATTAGGGACCAACTCCAAGGATAAGGCTGAGTGCCAGGAGGCCCATAAGGTGAAATTACAGGGCCTCCCAGACCTGAGGAATACCCTAGACTAACGCTGGGTATGGGCAAAATATGCCCAGGTTGGTACTAGTGGGGTGCCAAGTGCCCAGCCCCTTACATCAGTCCAGGCATTAAAACGGACAGTTTACTGAATTAATGCGGATGTTTCCATTCAGTTCATCAAGGAATGGGGTTTTTAAACCCATTACATTTATAAAACAACGCGTTTGGGTTAAATCCAACTTCAATCAATCACTCTTGTGAAGTTGGTTTCAGCATATTCAACCAATTTGGATGGTAGCATTAGCCTATTGGTGGGTCAGTGCTTGGGCCCACTGCAGCAAACCCCTTATTCCCCCATCCAAGTTTAAATATGTTTTTCCTGACCAACATTCCTTGTTGGTCAACTTCCCAAATAAATATTTTCCCCATTTTACGTTTTATTCTTATGATATTTTGAACGCTCCTATGCTTGAACCTCTTCAAGGAGGTCTCACGCTCCATTAACCTTGCCATTTCCAATATGATCAAGCTATCCCCTCATGCACCGTTGGTTCTCCTGGGTTCCCTCCAACCTGGGTCACTTACCCCCTTCCTCATTGTGCACCGCGTCACCTGTGGTGGGTTATTTAATATAACAATCGGACTTATATGCCTAAGTTGTTATTTCTATAGCACCCTCTGCTGAGCTCTAGTAACTTTTGTGTTAATGGCTAGTTCCCTTGCGTTGGCTCTGTGCGCCGTGCACTACCACTCTGGTAATGGGAGAGTTATAGACACTCTCCTTACATTAGTCAACCAACCTCTTAAATCTATGTGAACAAAACTTTTTCCGTGTGGAACTTTTCTGAAGTGGAAGCAGGGGGCGCCAGCTGTGGGCTTTGGCTGTTGTTAGCTGCACCGCTGTTTTCTTTTTTTTCTGAGGGTTGGAGCAACTTGGCATTATTATGGTTGCCTCCAACTAGACGTACCCACCCTTCATGCTTGTACCTGGTGGATATGGATGCTTTGAGGTCTGACAGTTGGGATTCCCTGACTTTCCGCTGAACTTATCAATTCCAAATTAAATAAAATAAGTTTTTCTTTGAATGCACATTCAGCCAATGCCAGCAGAATCAGCACAGATGGTCCTGGGGGTGTTGGCCTTAGATAACGTCAGGCATTCCGTTGTTGTTCAAGGGATAGAGTCATTCACATCTAAAAACTTGTTTTATAATGAAAACCTGGTCTCTACCTCTGAACCATTTATTGGCTCATATGGCCTGGATGAGGACCCTATTCCGGTATATCAGATTACCCCTGATAACCCACGTTTGACCCCTACCATGATCCTGGGCACTCAGGAAGTGGAAAAGGAACTTCATCTTACATATAATCATGTATATGCACCTGCAGAAGGTGTGGTAGAATATGTGGCCTCAGTAGTAAGAGTGGCCCACTATCCCTCCCCCTTCTATGATTCCAAAACATACCATTATGGTTTGCTCAATCCAGAAGAATTTTAGGTGAGGTGGGGGCGTTGTCTGCTTTGAATAAATCCCATTCTGGATACTTCCTATTGACCGCTACCCTTACATCCCCTTTGGGAAAGATCAGCACAACTATTTTAGTAAATACCAGGGCTACAAATAATTTTATTGACCAAGACCTTGCTGACTACCTTGAGTTGAGTTACTCACCAGGTGGTATGGTTAGAGGTGCAGCTTCTCAAGGTATCCCTGCGCTGAACGTCATGGGGTTGGTGGACTACCAGGTGGGCGCCTATCTTCTGTCCAACCATTTTCAAGCTATCAGGAACCTCTTGTTTCCCATTATTTTGGGTGTAGAGTGGCAGAGAAAGTTTGACGTCTGGACTAATTTGAAAGAAAACACTCTATCCTTGTCTTTTTCTAATGGTCACAAGTTGATTGTTCCTTTGTCTGAAGATAACGCCCCAGGCAAATTACCTCATTGGCCCAATATTCCCTCTCATAATCTTGCCCTTTGCTGAAGCCCTCTGTGGAGGTTCCCTTACAGTCCTGTTTGGAAGGGTTGGAATCTTCTTTCGATGCAGCATCCGTTAACACACTTCCTGAGCACTCTGAATTTGGTTTTGACTTCAAGTTCACTGTGGATCTGGTGCATATATCTTCCCTCATTTACCCATTGACTGTGCGGGAGGAAGAGGCATTAGATGTGTGGGTGAAGGATCAGTTAGCCAAAGGTGCAATTTTTCAGCGTACCTCCCCTGTTTGCTCTCCACTTCTCTTTGTTGAGAAGGCTAATGGTACTCTATGTCCCTGCGTAGATCATGGGAACCTCAATAACGTTACTGTACCAGACCTTCATCCCATCCCTTTGGATTCACAAATTGCACGCTATGTGGAGAAGGCGAAGGTCTTCTCCAAGCTGGATTTCCTCAATGCGTTCAATCAGATCTGGATTAAAAAGGGACAAGAGTAGTTAACCACATTCCATACCAGAAAAGGGATCTGCCATTTTTGGGCCATGCCCTTTGGGCTTAAGAATGCCCCTGCTATATTTCAACGCCGCTTGATGCAGCATTAGGGGACTTGTTAGGGGTATGCGCGGTTGCCTACATGGATTATATTCTGGTGTTTTCCCCCAACCATAAGTCTCATGCAGTACACCTTTGGCAAGTGGTGGAGAGGTTAAAGGCAGCCAGCCTTACACTGAAGATAAGCAAGTGTGAGTTTTTCAAGTCCCAGGTCACTTTTCTGGGCAGCGTCATGTTTGACCAAGGACACATGATAACTCCAGACAAGGAGAAAGCGATTTGTAAGTGGCCTGCCCCCACCTCCATCATGGAATTGAGAAATGTTTTGGGGACGTGTACATTCCTCAAGAAGTTCATGCCAAATCTTTCCGAGGTGGCAGCTCCCTTATATAAGGCAGTGGTGTAAAGGTGCTTTAGTGGTCCTCCGTTTTGGAGGACGCTTTCCAAGCAGTGAAGTGCACACTGTTGTCCACGTCTGTCCTTAGCCATGTCGACCCTTCCAAAGAGTTCATTGTGTCTATGGATGCCTCCAACTTCGCCATAGTGGCTGCCTTGTTACAAGTAGGCGAAGAGGGGATAGAGCATCCGGTGGGATATTTTTCTGGGAAAATGTTTTTGCCAGAGTTGAACGACGCCATTTATGACAAGAGTTACTAGCAGTGGTGGATGCGCTGACATATTAGTGTCACCACTTGCATGTCTCTACCCAACCATTCTGCATATGCGCAGATCACCATGCATTGCTGTACTATCACGCCCCTCATGTCCTAACCCCACGGCAGACCCGTTGGCATGAGACCCTTGCCCAATTTGCCTTTTTGTACAAATTCACCAAGGGCAAGGAGAACGGTTTGGTGGATGCTTTGAGCTGCAACCCTGCTTTAGCTCCTGATCCAAAGGAGATAGAGGTCCACAACACACAGGTGATGATTCCTCCAAGTAAAATTCTGTCGCAACTTTCCTCTCCCCTGGCCAACGGGCTAGCGCATGCACCTCTGGAAAATGCGGAGGAATATGGTATGTTCAGAAAGATTGTCCTTTCTCAGCTGCTGTCAGCCAAATTTACTATAGTATTTGGTAAAAGCGCTTTAAATCAAGAGGATCTATCCAGGTGTTATCACGTACAGGATGAGATGGTGTGGTTTCAGGGGCGCCTTTGGGTACCTGCTGGGCCACTGCGCCTGTAAATCATCTGGGACCATCATGATGGAATCGCCATTGGTCATCCCAGAAAAGCAAAGACTTTATAGTTAATTTGTTGCACCTAAAATTGGAAGGGCTTGCCTGCTCAGGTAGGACGGTATTGTTAGGAGTGCCTGGTCTGCAACCAGATGAAACCCAATTGTCAACCTTTAGCGGGGTTGTTGGTACCATTCCAAAAGATTGATGGACCCTGGTCTTCCCTCTCAGTTGATTTCATTGTGGAATTACCTGCCCCTGATGGTTATGATGCCATCATGGTGGTGGTGGACCCGTTCACTAAGTTCGCCCACTTTATTCCTTGCAGATCTACTATAACCGCGGCTTAGATGGCTAGACTCTTCGTCACCCATGCATTTGCGCTTCATGGGGTTCCCCAAGAAATTATCAGTGACTGAGGCCCTCAGTTTGCCTCTGTTTTTTGGGAAAAGTTGTTTAAAACTCTTCAGATTTGCCCTTGCCATTCAACTGCCTATCATCCCTAATCAGATGGGCAGACTGAACGAGTGAACCAGTGCTTGGAACAGTTTCTGCAGTGTTACACCGACGCAGATCATTCTGATTGGGTTTCTCAACTTCCTACGGCCCAATTTAGCTACAATAATACCTTGCACTCCTCAATCGGTTGTCTCCTGTTTTTCACCAGCCGTGGCTTTAACTCGCCTTTAACATGGAGCCCAGCTGTGGGTCTAAGGTTGAAGCGGTGGTAGACTTTGCCAAGACATTCAAGAAGGTCCACCATGGGGTTTCCACAAGTCTGGAGGCGGCAATGCAAGTGTATAAGGAGAATGCTGATGGAAAGTGCTGAGTGGGTCCTGCGTACAAGGAAGGGGATCTAGTGATGCTTGATGCTCATAACATCCCTATCAAGCAGCCATGCAAGAAGGTGGGACCAAAGAGAATTGGACCCTACCGCGTTGTTAGAAAGGTAGGCCATGCCTCATACCAGCAGATCTCTCCCCCTTCATTTTGGATCTTCTCTGTGTTTCATGAGAGCAAACTGACGTTGTTTGAGGGCCCCCCACCAGAGACTCCTGAGGCCTATCTCATAGATGGGGCGCCTGAGTGGGAGGTGGAAGAGATAGTTGCCTCCCACCGCGTTAAAAGATGACTTGAGTACCTGGTATCCTGGAAGGGCTTTGATGCTGCAGAGAACAGTTGGGTTCCAGCGTGTGACTGTGTGCATGCCCAAGATCTGATTGACGCCTTCTACCAGTGTTTCCCCAGGCTGCTGGATCTCAACCTAAACCGACCGTTGCCACCATGAAGTTGGCCCCTGCCCGCAAGAATTTTTCCCTTGCGCAAGCCCCTGGAGGGGTTGAGCCCTGTTGGGAGGAGAGGGTAATGTCATGGTCACATGACATCATAGTGGGGACCAACCCCAAGGATAAGGCTGGGCGCCAGGAGGCCCAGAAGGTGAAATTACAGGGCCTCCCAGACTTGAGACAAACCTAGACCAACGCTTGGTATGGGCAAAATATGCCCAGGTTGGTACTAGTGGGGTGCCAAGTGCCCAGCCCCTTACATCGGTCCAGGCATTAAAACGGACATTTTACTAAATTAATGCGGATGTTTCCATTCAGTAAATCGAGGAATGGGGTTTTGAAACCCATTACATTTATAAAACAACGCGTTTGGGTTGAATCCAACTTCAATCAATCACTCTTGTGAAGTTGGTTTCAGCATATTCAACCAATTTGGATGGTAATGTTGGCCTATTGGTGGGTCAGTGCTTGGGCCCACTGCAGCAAACCCCTTATTCCCCCATCCAAGTTTGATTGTGTTTTTCCTGACCAACATTCCTTGTTGGTCAACTTCCCAAATAAATATTTTCCCCATTTTACGTTTTATTCTTATGATATTTTGAACGCTCCTATGCTTGAACCTCTTCAAGGAGTTCTCACGATCCATTAACCTTGCCATTTCCAATATGATCAAGCTATCCCCTCATGCACCATTGGTTCTCCCGGGTTCCCTCCAACCTGGGTCGCTTACCCCCATCCTCATTGTGCACCGCGTCACTTGTGGTGGGTTAATTGTTATAATAATTGCACTTATATGCCTAAGTTGTTATTTCTATAGCACCCTCTGCTGGGCTCTTATAACTTTTGTATTAACGGCTAGTTCCCTGGCGTTGGCCTTGTGCACCGTGCACTACCACGCTGGGAACGTGAGAGTTATAGACACTCTCCTTACATTTAACCTGGCTATCATTTCTGCCAGTGTTGCACACTGTGTGTGTAGTAATAGATAGTTCACCCATTGTTAGTCTGGGGTGTTCACCTTGCACTTATATTTGAAGGTGTTTTCATTTTCCACCAATAAGGTTCTGAAAAGGGTAGCCATCCCTCTTTTCACACAGGGCAATCTTGCCCATGTGGTAGATGAGCTGTGGGTTATGGTCTACCCCTGAAGGCCCCTCTGCCTATTCCTGTTCTGATAACTGGTGAATTAACACAGCGTATCAAGGTAGTTTGCGCTGAAGTCACAGCAAAAAGGGACCAACATGGGAAGAATAAAGTGATTCCCTCTTCCAAGCCAGGTTTGAGTTCCACCAGATCAATTAAGGAAGGTGTACTTCCTCTTTTGTGGTAGGGCCCAGTGCCACTGAATGTCAGCAATTTCAAATGAATAGGTGAAACTGGGAGCACTTAGGCTGGGTTTCCTAAACCCATTTCCAACTAGTTGGGACTGTCCCTATGTGGAATAGCCCTGGGAGGTCCATGTCACTTGTCAAGCAAGATACCGCCACTCAGGCTGGCACAATCATGATAAAAATGTGATTCAGGTGCCAGAGGCTGTATTGATATCAACTCAGTCTTCTGCTGACTTGGTCACATGAAATTTAAATGATTCTCACTTTTCCATCATTCTAGGTCATAAAATTGAGGCCCCATGTACATGCATGTCATCTTATTCCTTAAGTGACTGAGTATTTAGGTAATAATCCCCAAAAGGTATAATTGTTAGTCAATTTTTCTATCATAGTTTGCAATAAAAAGCACTACACTGAATAAATTTTCTTTTTGGAAATTTTCCCTTGGTAACCACTGCAAACCCCAGCCTAAATGATTTTTTGTTGCACAATGACTGGGCCCTTGTGGCCAAGAAACAATAATGTTACCTACTATTATGGACTGGGTATACCATACTTGGGGCATCCTCAGATATTTCTCACTTGCTGAAGCTATTTGGTATAAGGTTCTTTCACCCTTGTTGGAGGCTTTACCCCCCCTCTGGGAAAGATTATGTAATCTTGCCACCTGCCCACTCACCAACAACCCTCTACAGCGGAAGTTAGCCACTTAGCCGCAGCACATAAGCTTTTTTTTGGCTGAATCTGCCAGCTCTATAATGGCAACAATCTGGCTGTGTGCCAGTTTGCTCCTTATTACTACCTCGAGTTGTCATTTGAGGATCACCCACCTTCCATCCCATCTTCAAGTCATTTGGGAAGCAGTGCTTTTAGCATTCTGGCTTATCTTCTGGGTGCTCATGCACCACAACTGGCAGGCCAATCTAAATCTCATCTGCCGCTTTCAAGACACCCAGGTGGACGTTGCCCTTATTGAGGAGAGCAACAAACCTGGGCTACACCACCTACCTTGAGATCTGTCAATTTGCCTCATCTAGTTCACCCGTCTAACCCTCCTCATCTCAGAGTACCCATGCATCCTGCAATTGAGGATATTTTAACTCAAGAACAACTATAACAAATCTAGTACCTGAGTAAAGCCCTTTAGTTAAATCTGATCGGTTAGACTTACTTTTGGATGAATAAGCTACCAAAAAATGAAGAGTTGAAGAGACTACAAGCTCAAATATTACCCTGATTACCTGAGAAAATTGAATATTAAAGGTTTATCAAATTCTGAATCCCTGAAAGCACTCAAGCCTAAAATTGCTCTCTCAAATTCCTGAAGCAAATGAAGATTGATGAATTACTAAATGATGGATCCCCAATGATAACTGAACCCCATGGAATCCCAATGGAGAAATATGATGAGAATCTTCAAGTCTGATCAACTACCTAGGAATTGCCTCTCCCTAACTTTATTCTCAGACATTAAAATAAATTGAAGGGAAATGAAAACTCACAATCCTAAACCCATATTTTCCAAGAACAAGCCTTGACTGCCCCTGATACATCAACCTGGCCTGGCCAACCAGTCCCAAAAACTTGCCTGCTCAGTATCCCTTATGTTGCCTTCAAAATTAGTCCAAGTTCAACCAGTTGACCCCTACAAACCCAAGGTGATTTCCGCTGCTAAACTTTTTGAAGAATACTATTATCTCAGTTTTCCTCAGTAATTTATGCAAGTCATATCCTACCTTATGTCAAAATTTTGTAAAAAGTATCAACCTTATGCAAATCCAAGCGTTTACCTGAAGCCCAAAACCCCGTATACCAACCAAGGAGCACCCCACACTCAAGGATCCCTTTTTGGTTATTTCTTACCAATTATTTTGGATTTGGGATCATCAGCCAATATTGTCACTAAGAATTTCTTGCTCAATATCAGCGATAAAGATCTTCAAAGTGATTTATTTTCCTGATGGCCAGCAGCTCCCAACAGCATTGTTACGGCCAGATATTTAATTGCATATTAAGATAGCTTACAAAGTATGATTGATTGAAACTGTTGTCTTTGATCATGATTATTTCTGATGGTGATATCCTGCCAAGCTCTCAAATTATTTGTGGTCATTACCAACTTCAATAAATGATCAATGTACATATAAACTGACCAAGGGATGAAAACGCTTCCTATCTGATATACCCACGCTCCTTCAGTCTCAGATCAACCCTCCTGCACAACTTTTTTCTTTTCTCTGCACTGAAGTTTTTTTAGTGAGCCTAAGGTCAAAGCTTTTACAAGATCTAATAATAAGGAATTACCCCAATTAGCTCAAGATTATGAGGAAATGTTTGAGCAAGATGGTGATGCCACCACTTTACTTAATGAGTACTGATGTCACCTTAATATTGATGACACAGATTTAGTTACCCAATGCCCCTACCAACTATCGTCTGCTTGTGGACATTTAGTTGAGACTGAGAATCCACCAGCAGTCTTCATCACACCTCTGAACTGCCCTGGTCTTTGCCAAAAGCTATGCGCCCAATACACACCAGTTGCCTTCAATTTCCTTTGCCTTCAGAGCCCTAGAGAGAGTCAATTACCCTCCACTACCAATTTCTCCCCTCAGTACTACCAACTAGGAAAATTAAAATTTGAACGCCATGATTGCCACCTGGTGCACCTATCAAGTTTTATGAATCATTATTGACACCCTCATCACTAATTTTTATCTCAAGTTACCCCTCTGCCTAACTTTATTAAGCCATTCCAAAATATGAATTCAGAGAACCAACGCAATCAATCACCAAGGAAACTCTACAGGACCCCAAATATTACTGTGAAAAACTTAGTCAAATTGTCTGAGACCCCCAATATCAATTCTAAGAAAAACGGCATAAAATGAACAGGGGAGTGGTTTGTTACTGCCAAGATCACCAATCCATCATTAGTATCCAATCCATAGTTTTATCCTTGTCACCATTTATTAAATCTCATCTGAGTTTTTTTTAAAAACCCTTCAAAACCTTTACTCTTTGGTAATTTTTTGATAGATCAGTTTATAGGCTTGCTTTCAATTTTCAAGAAACTATCAAAATTTCTTCCTTTGTATTTTTCCTGTTGATTTTTATTAGGTTTTATCCCTGATATGCTGATTTTTCTATTTCAGGAAGTATGTCCTCTTTTATGCACCAAAGTATAGCCACTGAAATGACTGATCAAACTGAAATAGGTGTTTCCTAAGCCTTAGGTAATAATCAACCTGGGATTTACAAGATTCATGACAAGGTGGTAATCCTACCAGGGATGATTCCCTGGAGCCTATAACCAATATACTGACTGACCATCACCGCCATCCACTTTATATGAACATGCACTAAACAGAATCTCAAGAAATTTTGACCATAGTCTTATCAACAAATATATGGAAAACTATTTGCATGAGGAGATAACTATAAGGTCAGCTCCCAGTAACGTTTGTATGAAGTGACCAGCCTGTTCACCAGAACCACTTTATAATATTATAGCATCACCCTAACTTTCAAATCATGGAATAAATGGCAAGCTTATGCTTAAGACAAATTTTGAATTTTGGCCTTTCAACTCTGCAAAAACTTCCATTGGCTTCACCTCCAAATTTTTTTTGATTATTGGTAGATATATCACATATTGAAAGAACTTATGAGACTTTGGGAACAGATCACCTACTGCCACTGCAAGGAAGTCAACCAGCAACTCCTCAACTGGTTCCTCAAAGAACCTCAAAAACCTTTACCTTGATGTAGTATACCCAACGCAACCAATTAATGTGGATCAAACCATTGCCATCTGCCAAAAAATATGATAAGGGTGATCCGCTGCCAAAACCAACCCCAAGTTTGTACTATCATAAGTTTTGAATCCAAAATTTGGATATTTCTGACACTGAGGATATTCCAAAAAAAACCTGATATTAAGCTGCCCTCTGAAGCCAATCAACAGATTCATGCCTTCACCAGATAAATCTAGCAATATACCCTGTTGGTTTTGGGGCAGCAGCCCTATAACACCCTTTGATGCTTTAATTATAGCTAACCTGACTATCACTTCTGCCAATGTTGTCCCCTTGTGTGTAGTGCCATATAGTTCAACCAGCTGGGAGTTGCCCTTATTGAGGAGAGCAATAAACCTGGGCCACACCACTTACATTGAACCTGCTAAATTACCCCCTCCAAATTGCCTGTCTAACCCTCCTCATCCCAGAATATCCACACATCTGTCAAGAAATTTTCTGTAATTCTCTCATTTTTCAGAGAGGTGGTGCAGAATGCAAAGCTTTACTTCCAGAGAACTAGTCATTAGTAAGTTGAAAACAAAGCACTGCGGAGGGTGCTGGAGCAAAAGTGTAACATGCAAAATAACATAAGTTTCCAAGCATTGCATCAGTAATCCATCTACACACCCAAAAGAGAATTGCAACAATATAATGGCAATCTAGGTAATCTAAAGATTTAAAGGAATAGGCTCCGCTTTAAACGCACTTGGAAAAACTCAATATTGTTCTTCAAACTCTGATGTCCCACTTGGCTGAGGTATGAGGGCCAATCAAATCTCATCACCTTTGGGGTCTCTGGTTAACAACATCCTACTCTGTAACCCCAAGGTATCAGAACAGGTCCTTCATTAGTCACACTAATAAATAAAACTAACTTATTTGCGAATTTAAAATATTTAAGCAAATAAGTGTGATGGACGGGGTGTCAGGGAAACTGGAGTGCAGGAGGTCGCTGGAGGGAAAGACACAGGCCAAAAGTGATACAACAAGGCCAAGTGACCCAACAAAATGAAGAGACATCCTAAACGGTCAGTATTGTGTTTCCATATAAATTTTTGGAGCAAAACGCATACCAAACTGGCCACAACCATCAGGGACAAGAGGCCCTGGGAGCTGGGAAGGGTGGCATAAAATCCAAAGCTAAGTCCAGAGAAATATGAGGAGGCTGAGCTGGCGGAATAGGTGGCAGTGTTGATGGAGGGCTCACGTACAGCAGGGGGTGCAAACCAGAGTGGAAAACAAACTCCAGCCATCACAGATCGTTGGAGAAGTATATTTTTTGTTTGAGAAAACAAAAATTATACAAGAAATTCGCCAAAATTCCTAGAATTTACTAGGGTGATCAGAATATCTGAGAAAAGTAAATACTTTCTCATCTTGGGACTTAATTTATAGGAGGTTGCTTCACAAAGATCCAGTGGCTATTGGAATCTGATATGATCTACAAATTCGTCATTTTTACAATTTTTTTTGAATTTGGCTAGATTTTGTAACCTCATATCTTGTGCTTTTCTGGGTCTTAAGTTTGATTTCCACCTGAGCTTTTGCCTCAAATAAGCCATTTTCCTCAGCCCTGGCTGGCAATGCCAAAACCCATTTTTTATCAATGACCTTAGATAGGTCATTGGTGACCCTTAGGGGTTCTGGTCTCTGCCCCAAGGGCTTGTTGTACTTTGCTTTAGAAGGGTGTTTAATTTCAGGAAATATGTCACTAATTGTGACACAGGGTCCCTGAACACTGCCATGAAGCAGTTAGGCAAGAGTTCCCAGATAAGTGCCCACAAGCAGGATAATCCTGCTGTGGAAATATTCCTAATAAATCTATTTGGGAAGCACTTAACTATGAAAGCTTGTGCCACAGTCAGTACTATACTGGCGCCAAGAAAGAGGGTCTGTCCTCCTGAGAGCATATAGAGACTCTATAGCTCTGATAAAGTCTAAGCTGTGGTCTATTTGCATTTTCTTTAAGGAATTAATAAAGATGATTTCCAATCTTTAAAAATTAGTTTCTGATTTTCTTAAAAATTATTTCAAATTCTAGAAAACAAAACTACTTTATGCAGCTTTGTCAGTTCAAATTTATATTGTGCTTAAGGAGAAGAGAAGGTCTTGTTTTCCACAGAGTCTGTGGGAATCTTCTCAATGACAGGAATAACCCAAGGCTCTAGACCCTCAATTTCCTTGTTGAGACCCATTCCAGAACTAGGACTGGGTATCTTCACAGTTGCAGAAACTTTTTCATTTATTATTTTTGCTTCAAATTGTTCTCAAAGCCTGAGCCATTCCCCACATCTGTATTTATAAATATTATATTAGTTAAAAGGGGTTTGGCGGCCTCTGTTTCACCTAATAGCCTTTTTTGAGAGACTGGTCCAGCCTCAACTGAAGTGGCGGCATCTGATTGGCCAGAGCGCCATTTATGAGTGTCTTTAACCTCGTCACCCTGTCAGGATTTTACCAAATTCTCTTGTCTCTGGAGATTCTACTACATTGATTCCATCAGCTTCATCAGAAGGAGAGCTTAATTTATCTCAATCTATCAACGTTAATAAGAACGATCAGCTTCATCCCAATCAATTGATTGAAGATTTGATCGCTCAGCAATTAATTAGCACTGATAGATTACAATAAAAATCAAAACCTATAAATGTCTCATCCTTTCAATAATAAAAATTAGGTCAAATTATAACCTGTATTTTTACTTAAGTTTATCACTTTTTGTAGATTCACTCAAAGTAACTTTAAGAGAAAACCTGCCCCATTGGAAGTGTTATTCAAAACTTCAAGAGTGGTACTCACTATAGGGGTTACTCTGAGTTACGCGCTGTGAACAAGTCTGTCACTATTATGGATTCTCAATTTTTGCCTGAAGAAGCTCAAGACCATGAGCAATGCATTATTTTATAATGAGTCCGTTCATCTAGAACCAAAATCCTAAGAGTCTGTCCACTTTAGAATACTGTGCCAAATATGAAATTTTATAATCCTAATATCAGGTTTACAGCGAATTTTCAAATCCTTCCTGAGATTTTATTAATATTATTGATCAAATGCTTGAGGAATCCCTGATTCCTGGAATTCATTCCTCCTGATCTCGTTCTAATGTTGTACCCTCTATCTTAAGAGAAGTGTTGCAAACCTCCCAAATGCCAGAAAAAGCACTGAGCAATACTTACATCAGCTAGTACACCCTACCCTATACCATCTATTACCGGTTTTGGGAATGCATCATCAAGGGATGCTCAATTTAGTAGAAGGACTTCAGTCCTTGAATAATTATGTTATTGAATTTTTTAAAATCTGCCTCTGAATTTAACAGAAATAATTGAGATGACATAATAAATAATCAAAATTTTTAAATGAAGTACATCAACATACTATTCAGCTTGGCTATGGGATGTCCAGCTTTGTTGAATCACAGTTTCCACAATGAGTCCAGAAAATCTAGTAAAAATGGAAAATGGGACTTTCTCAACTTTCTGAGCAGAGTTGAGCAATGGAAGAAGAAATCAGAAATCATCTTTCTCAATTGGAGCAATTGTACTTGGGAATTCAATCCTGAGTCATTAAAGTAGAGAAATCTTCTGGCGCTATGGGTCCTCTGGGGGTTGAAGGTCCCCATGGTCCACCTGGGGGCATAGGTCCACGTGGACCTCCTGGTGTTGATGGCCCCTGAGGACCCCCCGGTGTTGAAGGGCCCCATGGACCGCCAGGTGCTGATGGACCTTGGTGGACCCCAGGCGCTGATGGGTATTCAGGATCCATTCAACAAGTTGACTCCCTATTGAGCATGATGGACTGCTTACATGACAATTTTACAAAGTGGCCAAGGAATGTAACTTAACCCCTGAAGGGATAATGATTGATCCCTTCCTGTCGCTTCAGCCTCTTTCTGATGAATTGAGTAATCTGGGTAAATGGACAAAGGACACTGACATCCTGTTTCAGGCCTACAAATCAAAAGGTGAGATGCTCAAAGCTAAAATTGAATCATTGAACTTAAGCACAATGCTCAGCAGGAGCAAATTTATGAAATATCTCATTGGGTGGATGGAAAAATGGGGCATGTTAAATTGAATTGATGGATTGTCAATATTTGTACTAAGACTGTTGGTGTCAGGTGACTGGAATATCTTTATTTAGTCTGGCATAGCAACTCGTGAACTTGCCATGCCTGAGCTAAGAGTCCGGTATAACAAGGGAAGGATGCGGATAAAAAATATAAAAGCTGTGAATAAAGGTCTGTTAGGCCCTAATATAGGTTGTAGAGCTTCAGCTAGACCAACCCCTGTTAGGGCCAAGATACCAGTGACAGTGGGTATTTGTCTTTTTGTGTTAGAGGAAATATTTGGATTTTCAGAGTTATTTAATTGATATATGCTTGATAATAAAGATCATTGTACTTTACTAAGGATCAAAAGCAAGTAAATCAAGTAAGTATTTAGAAGCATCTTAACCTTATTGACTGCAAGGAATGATTTTAGAAATATTCAGCTTATATTCACTTTTCAGACTAGTTGAACTAGCTTAAGGGCTTACTTGATTCTTATTTAGCTTTAGATTCTTTAGGCTCTTTCTGTCTTAGATAAACAAAGCTTAGACTAGTAGTCAACTGCCTAGTTAGGACTACTAAGACCTGGCCCCAGGTGTTCTGATGTTCAATTCAAATTCGATAGGCTTAAATCAAATTGTCTGACTCAGTATTTGTTTGCTATGTGACTTTGCTATCATCTTTGATTGTTTAAGCTGATTACATATATCATATATTATATCAATAAGAACTGATATTAGGGATATCTTTTATGTAAGGCTTTGCCCTGACAGTTGGCCCCTATCCTCCGTTTTCTTCTCAAGTTTCTGATTCCAACTCTTATGTTTCTACTCAATCTGAACATCCTGGGGTACATGTTTTGACGGCCAATGCTCCAATGAGTTTCAAATCAGTAATTAAAGACAAGGACTCTCCTGGTGAAAGCAGCATTATCTCTTTCCTCTACCCCTGAGAAGGCTCTGAGTGAGGCCACAGATCATCATAAAACGAATTACTTGCCTAATTGTCTCAATCGATTGGCCCATGATATCATGGTACCCCACTTAATGACTTGCACTACTTGGTCACATGTCAAAAAGTCATCAATCAAAGGATTTGGAAGTGAGCAAACCTTATCCTCTCAAAAACAGGCTTTTATGGGTATACAGTCCCTCCAAAATGAATCAATCAAAGATTTTGCTCATCAATTCTATCATGAAGCTCAAACTTTGGTGACCTGTGGTTGGTTAAATTTAGATGATTTGATTACTGCCATAATGGCTGCTTTTACTTCCAGGTCTCAGTTACAAGTAACTTTAGCGTAAAGAAGAATTTCAGAAGTATATTAGACATTAAGGAGGCCTTGTTGGATTTGCCTTTTCAATTTTTGGAGAAACCCTGAGTTTATGATTCTACAAGACCTAGTCGCCCTAGAGTTTTTGCTGTGCTTGAGAATATTAGAGCGATTCAGTGTAACTACTGTCAATAATATTTCCATACACAGGACCATTGTTTCAAGAAAGAAGCGGATGAGAAGAATAAAAGGGATAAAATCAATAAGATTCTTCATCTTGATAATGATATGAGTGTGCAACAAGAACTTCAAAGCCCTGTCAAGTATAATAAAGATAAACATTCTTTCTATTCCTTGCCCTCATTGTTGGCACTGTCCTCTCAGTTTGGAAGCACCATTACTTATATTGACTTCCGAGTGAATCAAGTCAATGCTAAAGCTATCATTGATACTGGATCTCTGGTGAATGTTGTTTCATCAAAATTTATTAAGCGAATCAGTTAATACCCAATATTTCCCATTTTGAAGAATCTGACATTGCAGGACCTCAAATTACTTGGTCAATTGGAGCTTTTTCGTCTTTCCAACTAAAAATTGGGAAGCTAACTTTTACCATATCTGCAAATGTCCTTTATAACTTGAGTTATAACCACTAATGGGGACTCAATTTTTACATGAATATGATGGAATATAAATTGCCCCAACTCATCACTGTCTCTCTTGGGGTTTAAAGTTCCCTTACTTTTGTCTGAACATGCTCATGTATGACGTCGGTTATGTCTGTTGGAGGTGTCTAAAAGGTCTTATTCTATTCAATAACATGTTGGCGACCCTCAGGTAATAGACCCCCTACCTCGGCAGATATTGAAGAAGGGATGCCTATTTTAGCCCCCAACAATCTAATTATCCACCAAAATTGCAGATAACTGTTAATACTTCTTTAAATTTTTTGATTCCCAAAGGACATTTATTACAAGTCCAGAGCATTTTCAACCCTTCAATTAAAAAAAATCTTGCCATGTCCTAGAATATTGGATTATGCTTATTCAGGATCGTTATCTGTTTTATTGGTGAACCTTACCAATGAACCCAAGATTGTGGATCAACAATACCCCATTGCTTATGTCAAGTTATTACCTGTACCTCAGATTTATGATGTTAAACCTTTTGGAAGCCTACAAGACTTTGGGTTGGGAAGTGATCATGAAATCCTTACTGTGGGGCCTGCTATTGGATAAACACCTCACTAGTGACCAAGAGAAACAAAAGCTTCAGTTGTTAGAAGAATACTCTGACATTTTTGCTAAGCATACTTACAAATTTGGTAAGATGAAAGGAGTAATGCATTCCGTTGAAACTGGTGATCATCTTCCTAATTTTGCCAAGCCCTAGCTTAATTCTAAAGTGGAAGAAGCCCAAGTTACCAAAGAATTGCATCAATTATTGGAGGCTGGGTTATTAAAACCCTCCAATAGTCCTTGTCCATATCAATTGCTGTTGATTAAGAAGAAGGATGGTTCTCATCGAGTGGTTATGGATTATTGAAGACTGAACGCTATTACTTGACAAGACAGTTATCCTTTACCTATTATTGCTGATTCTCTTAGGTTGTTGGCTGGACCAACTTATCTTTAGCCATGGACTTAGTCAGTGGATACTGAAAAATTGAATTATCCCCAGCTGACCAAGCTAAGTGTGCTCTAATATCCAGTGAAGGGTTATTTAACCAACTCAGAAGCCTCAAGGATTGAGCAACGCCCCAACCACTTTCCAAATATCTATGGATGGTATGTTATGGTACCTAAAGCCTACATTTGTTTTGGTATATCTTGATGATATTACTGTGTTTTCAAAAACCTTTGCCAAACATTTGGGCCATCTAAAAGAAGTTTTCAGGCGAATTCAAAGCTCTTCTTTTAAGCTCAAACCCTCTAAAATTCATTTTTTCAAAATAAAATGGAGTTTTTAGGACTTTAAGTATTGGCTAAAGGGTTTTGACCCTTTGTAGATAAAGTTTAAGCTATCCATCAAATGTCTCCTACTACATCTCTGCGGGATATTCAGGTCTTTCTCAGTATGGCAGGTATTATCAGCAATTTATACCCAAATTTGCTGATATGGATGAACCATTATTCTATCTATTACAAAAAGGAGTGTCCTTTGAGTGGAGTTCAGCTCAGGAACAATTGTTCAATTCCCTGCGAACTGCATTGACTAAGGCACCTGTTTTAATTCATCCTCAATTTGATAAGCCTTTTTTATTACATACTGATGCAAGCAATGTCACTATTGTGGATATCTTATCAGTGTGATGAGGAGCAGAAGGACTTTCCGTTGCATATTATAGCAAAACCTTGCCCAAAGATGGACTAAATTACTGTGCAACTGAGCGGGAGTGTTTGGCTGTAATTCTAGCAATCAAGCATTTATGTCTCTTTTTATATGGTAACCATTTTACTGTCATTACCAACCATTCTTATTTTAAGATGGTTGCAGAATATGAAGGATCCTGATGAGAGGTTGGCTCGTTGGGCCTTAAGATTGCAGAACTACGATTTTTCTATTGTTCATTGTTCAGGTGCTCAACATCAGAATGCTGATAAGTTGTCCTGACTGCCTATTTTGACTTTGGGAGTGGAGAAGAAAGAATGACTATATAACCTCATTGGGTGACCTGAGTTGTAGGATTGAGTGTCTGAAGAAAGTTGAGCCTATTTAAAATCTTTAACTAAAGATACTATGATTTGGGAGGGAGCTATATATAAGAAGGTCAAATCCAAGTGGTTACCCTTTTTACACCCAAACTCAAGATTTCAGGCTGTCATGGAAGGACATGAGCAAGTAGGCCACAGTGGGTTGAAGAAAGCTCAAAGATGGTTGAAGACCTGATATTATTGGGATAATATGGCCAAATTCATCTGAGAGACCCTTAACTCATGTCTTATTTGTAAAAGTCATGGAATTACCAACTCAACTTATCAGCATCAAGTTATTCCTCCAACTAAAGCATTTAAAGTGGTAAGCATTGATGTGGTAGGTCCTTTTCCTCAGGGATTACATGGTCACCAGCATATTATTATGGCTGTCAACCATTTAACTAAATGTGTTGAGGCCATTTCTATTGCCACTCCCTCAGCTAAAACTACTGCGTTATACTTATATCAACATATAATCTCTCAACATGGGTGTCCTAAGGTCCTTATGTTGGATAATGAGACAAACTTTACCTTGCAACTTGCACAGGAATTATCTTAATTATTTAATACTGCCCAATGATTCGTTGTTCCATACAATCCCTCCACAAATGGGGCCATTGAATGAGTCAATGGGACTCTATTTTCAATTCTAAGAAAAATGGCTTCTGCTGATCCATCTTGGTGGAATTTCTATTTGCCTAGTGCTTTATTTGCATATCAGATAGGCTATCATTAAACTATCAAGATGTTGCCTTTCAAACGCCTATATGGGCAAGACCCCTCAGTACCTTCTATTGTTCATGCCATACTTGAAGAAAGCATACCAGAAATTTCTTATCTAATTTTAAGTAATCTGGCGGATGAGATTATTTGTTTTCAAGCTCATGCTATGAAATAAATTGAAAAGCTACTCAAAGAGAGACTCAAAGAACCAATCAACGTAAACTCTCTTTACATGAATATCAAATTGGAGATTATGTTATGTATTACCACTCTTGACCTGGTGGGAGAAATGAGAAGTTAGGAACCAACTGGTCTGGTCCTTATTGAGTTATATTTCGAAGAGGACTAGAATACTTGATTGTTCACGTTGATACCAGCATAGTGATCAATCATATCCACCCTAGGTTTTAAGACTTCACCCTCCTCTGTAATCAAATCTTGAGGGGGTAAGTGTCAGTATTTCACTGAATTCTTTTGTCTCTAGGAAATTCTACTCCATTGATTCCCCCAGTTCGTTAAAAAAGAGCTTAATTTATCTCAATCTATCAACATTAATAAGAATGATCAGCTTCATCCCAATCAATTGAATGAAGATTCAGTCGCTCAGCAATTAATTAGCACTGATAGATTATGAACCAAATCAAAACCTATAAATATCTTATCCTGTAAATAATAAAAATTAGGTTGAATTATGACCTTTAAATTTACTTAAGTTTATTGCTTTTTGGAGAATCCACTCAAAGTAACTTTTAGAGAAGACCTGCCCCATTGGAATTGTAATTCAAAACTTCCAGACACCCTTTTTGGTAATATTGTGTTTGGTGGCATCTTGTTTGCCAGAGCGCCATTTACAAGGATTTAAATCCTTGTTGCCACATTTAGGGATATCAGACTTGGCCGCATCTGGTTGTTCAGAACTTCATTTTTGAGGACTTTCTCCCTCATCACCACATTTGGTAATATTGTATTTGGCAGCATATGGTTGGCCAGAGCGCCAATTACAAGGATTTTCTTCCTCATCAACCTCGCAATCCTTATTTAATTTGATTTCAAGGCATCTGATTTTTCAGATTGCCGTTTACAAAAATTGTAACAATTATGCCCCTCACCCTTGGCCTTGATCATCGCACTAGGTTAAATTAGAGTAATGTGGTGGTCAGGCAACGCCTTGACCGTTACAATAAGTAAGTTTATTATTGGTAGCGCAATGTGGAGTATATCCATACAAAATTCCAAACTGGGATTTGAACGCTGCTACCTCCATGTTATAAATTGAACCTTGAAGTTAAATTCATTAAATAAATTTAGGTATGGAAGCCCTTTGATTCCTGCATCAATGGCTGTACAGAAACTTAATCAAATTTGAATAACTTTAATTTTAAATAACTATCAACTTGATTATTATAACAAAAAAATCAGAATTCAAAATCTGCCATGCAAACATTGCGTGAGATGAAATTTCCTATGGTTCTGCAATTAGGAAACCATCTCATGTGAAACTGATTGTTACAATAAGGGACCCAGTGAAAGGGTGTATAACGCTGTATATATGATTGGATGGCCAATAAACAACAAAACTTGGTTGGATTCCATAGGGGACTCCATAACATAGTGGAGATCTGAGCTGGGGAGCTTGGGTGCCTCAATCTAGAGGGGACACAGGGTAGCCCAGCAGTGCATCAGATATGATAGATAATTTAGTTAAAATAAATTGACATACTTTTTAGAGACCTCAAGGAGGCCTATGCACAGGTTCACCCAAGGAACCGAATTTAAAAAATGTAAAGCTAATGGTGATTTTATCTGAAAGTCAACCAATGAGAAAAGTTGGTCTCATGAAAAAAAATACTTAAACAATGGAGGTGAGTTGTCAATCTACGGAAGTGGTGTTAAGCCTAAGCAAACCAATAGCCATATGCTACCATCAGCCAGGGTCTTGTGACTTAAAATTGGTTAAACTAAAGTTATAGATTGTAACTGGATTTGCCCCAATTTGGTGATATTTAAAATGGAACATTTTGAAACCCTAACTTCATGCAATCATAATAAACCATCAAGATTGAGAATGTAGCTGTACATTTTAACGCCTAGGCTATAATGCTGGGCAAAACATAACGCACATTACCAGGACTAACTTTGGCATATTTAGCCTGTATCCATTATTGGTCCAGGGTATGTTTAAGGTCTGGAAGTCCTGCCAACTTAACTTTTTTGGCCTTTAGACGCCCAGTTTTATTCTAACAATACATGCTCTCAATTATATCATGGAGTTATACAACATCATTAATTGAGAAATCAAATTGAAAACCCTATGACAAATCCAATATATGGGTGATGTCCCCTTGGACATAGCTGATTACAGAGCCTTACTTTTAAAGGAATATGCTGCTGAAAAATGAGGAATTGAAGAGACTATACGCTCAAATATTACCCCTGATTACCTGAAGCTATGAATATCGAGAATTAATTGGGCTCTGAATCCCTGAAAGCACAGAAGACCTTAATTGCTACCCACAAATTCCCAAAGAAAGTGAAGATTGACGATTTAGTAGATGATGGATCCCCAATGATAACTGAAACCTATGGAATCCCAATGGAGGAATATGATGAGAATCTTTAAGTCTAATCAACTACCTAGAAATTTCCTCTACCCAACTTTATCCTAAGACATTAAACCAAATTAAAGGGATATGAAAACCACAATTCCAAACCCATATTTTCCAAAAAAAGCCTTGACTGTCCCTATTGAATCAACCTGGCTAGCCAACCAGTCCCAAAATTTTGCCTGCCCAGTATCCCTTATGTTGCCTTCAAAATTAGCCCAAGTTCAACCATTTACCCCTATCAACCCTAAGGAAATTTTTGCTACTAAGATTTTGAAGAAAACAGTTATATCAGTATCCCTTGGCAATTTATACAAGTTAAGCGCTACCTTACATTAAGATTTACAAAAAATATTAACCTTATGCAACTCCAAGCGTTTACATAAAGACCAAAACCCTGTATACCAAACGATGAGCATCCCACACTCAAGTATCCTTTTTTGATATGCCTTTTCAATTATTTGGATTTGGGATCACTCCCAACATTATCACTAATAAGTTTTTGCTCAATATTAACTACAAAGGTATCCTTCAAAGTGACCTTATCTTTCTGATGGCTGGCATCTCCCAACAGCCCTGTTGTAGCAAGGTATTTGATTTCCTTGAAATTGCTTGAAAATTATGATTGATTGATGCCATTGTCTTTGATCATGATTATTTCCTGATGATGCTATCATGTCAAGTTCTCAAAGGATTTGTGGTCATTGCCAACTTCAAAAATGATTAATGGTACATATAAACTGACCAAGGGATATAAAACTGGCTACCTGATATGCTCATGCCTTTTCAGTCTTATATCAATTCCCTGATGTAAGTCCTGGAGACCAGCCCCTACAGAGGATAGGGAGCAACGCCCCTTTTGAACAAAAAGAGGTACCAAGGGCCAAGTGGACCCCCTGTCACAGTTGAGTTGCCTGGAACACCTGGTAGATGAGCTCTGGGTGACTGCTCTCCCCCAAGAATAACCAGTTCTCACCCCATCCCCCCTCCTCAACCCTGGTAAATTTAATAGAGGGGGTCTGCAGAGAAATTGCGATACCAGAGGCCATGGGCAGGCCTCTGGGACCCCCACTCCCCAGGCAAACTATGTAAAAATCTTGAGGAAATACCACTTACCAACATTGGAGCCTGGTCTGCAAATTCTGGTCTGGGGGAGCTGGTCTGGACTATCCAGTGCCAGTGCCAGAAATCAGGTCAGGGCATGACTCAGAGCTTGAATCAGGCACCAAATGACTCAGACCAGTTGCCCCAACTCTCCAGGACAGATCCAGGAAGTTCAGATCTCGCAAATAGCCCAATTTTAGAGTTTGAACCAGGTTTTGAACAACTCTGCCCAGCGGTCCCTGCCTCCAAGGACAAATCTGGAAAATCCAAATCATGCAAACAGGCCAACTTGGATAATCAGGACCTGGATTGGCATTATTGACTTGGTTTATTCCCAAAAATGAAAAAAATTGCAAAAGTTTTTTTTTGATTTTTGCCAAGATTTTGAGCTTTCCTCCACCTCCATCACTGCCAGCCAACAAAATCCCAGCTCTGAACCCCAAACGACCAATCTTATAGTACCTCACCTATGCAATTCACCCAGTACTTAAGTCAACTGCCCTTCCCAGGGGCGGTTGTTGCTCCATTCTCTTATTTTCTCATGCTTTAAATGCAATAAAACCTCAACTACACCATATAGCTTGCCACTGCCTCCATCCACTTTACTTTTAATTAAAAATTCCGCCAATTGATCTAGCAAAGCGCGTTGTCACCTAAGTCCTTATTCTGATGTTCTCTGACTGGATCATCCAGTTGCTTGACCCTGCCACATGGCGGTGGATCACAAACGTAATAAACCAGCTCACCCCCCAACAATAAACTTGCTGTCTTATTTGATATTGCATGTCCATTTAATGCAAATCCTCCTGTCAGAATCCGCACCAAATCCAATAAAAAGTTGAGTTGGGTCCTTTGAATCTCACTTAAGGTGGCGGACAGTCTTGGATTTTGCACTGAAATCCAATATATGTATATATAGGACTTAACCTTTATTAAAGGTTCAGAGATCCAAATAAATTCCCTAATGTTGGAACTTAACCAGTTGGCGATAATTCAGAGGTTCCTGCAGCTTGAATATAATAATCCTTGGATTTTGCACTGAAATCCAGATATAAATAAGCCAAATGTACTTCAAAGAGTAGATAATACTGAAAGGAAAGTTAATTTACTATGGTAATTTTTAGTACTACTTATAGTACTAGCAAAGTATATTAGATGGGAGTTAGTAAAATATCAAGGTTAATATATAAATTAAAAATCAGATAGATCAGGATAATCAGGAATATTCAAGGCTTGCATCGAGCTTTCTTAATCCCACCTGTGGATCACTTGATGAGTAATTCAGATTTGTTAACTGATTCGTTAGTTCATAAGTCCAGTGTAATTGATGGGAATTGCTTGCTGCTTCATATGATAATCTTAGACTTAATATAATATAGGTCTAATAGTATAGTTAGCTATTAAAGATTGTTAATATTAACTATAACTAAATAAAAAACACCTAATTAAGGCTTCACCCTTACTAAGGGAAATTCAACACCTCCTGTCTACTCTACTGCTGAAATTTCTGAAACTGCTCCCCAGTTGAAGATGAACCAGAGCGGCCCTGCTCCATCTCTTGCAGCTATGGGGCCCACACCTGGCTCAGCTGCTAATGGTTCAGCCCACCTGTGGGGCCTGAGGCACCCTATTCAGGGGAAACTCAGCACCAACCCCTTTTGCAGGTCACATTCCTCCTCTGATCTCACCTTTGATTGCATGGCGCCCCCCTGTGTCGCCCCTCATTGGCATGCAAGCTCACTTGCAAGAATCTGAAGATCAGCAGCTGTGAACCCTGGAGGAGTCATCATCATCCCTGCATCTTCCACCCTTCAGGGTTGCCCCCACAAGACTCACAGTTGTCCCCATTGCAACCATCTGGTTTGCCTTAGGGCCTTCAGTAAATTAATGAACTTTTACTTTCCTCGCGTCCTCAATAGGACTCCACTCCTACAAGTCACTCAGACCACTGTGCCTATGGCATTCTGGGCTCACCACTGAGTGCTTGTGTACCCTGCCTGGGAGTCCAGTATATTTATTATCAGTTGAATCCATGACACCTGCTCAACTTGTTTTTTATCTCTGCACTGAAGTTTTCCATTGATCTCAAGGTCCTAGGCCTTTACAAGATCCCAATAATGGGGAGTGTTGAGAATTTTACATTATCAATACTAGGTGACTCCATTAGTGTGCCAGGCCAAACAGTATGAAGACTACTGGTCTTTGCTTTTTCACAATCATTGGTGACTTTTACCTATAAATTCGCAGGGAAACCAACCTATCCAGCAGACCAAACAACTTCTCCTTCTGGGGGCTTAACCACTTATTATAGCTCAGAGGTCCTCTTTGGAACTTGTCCAATAATTGTGGTTCAGCGGCATTTATTGACTCCCTCAGGGTTTCTTTCCTTCAATCTTTCTAGTTCATCATTGTGGCTGCTAGTTGCTTAGGTTCCCACGGGGTTTCCATCTAGTTTAAGGTTAGAGTTGGTTGCACCAACCACTCTAAGTGTTTTAACCCAGCACCTAACAACTGGGGATCTTGAGTCCCATTTCTATAAGCTAAGCTAACTACTGTTAACTAAATACTTAATAAATATGGGAAGATAGAAGATAGATTTATTAAGAGGGAGATAAAACTATTTATAGGCATTTCTTGCATGTCCATATAATTGGCATTTATGCCAGCATCATCAGTACTCACTGGTGATTCTCCCTGCTTAGTACTTGTCAGCACTCTCACAGTCAATACTCTTCATCCTCAAATGTCCATGATTACATCAATTCTTGATTTGTCATAATCTTAATTAATTAAATATATTGACATCCTTGGAATAAGTCGCCAGTGTCAAATTAAACCTAAATTACTATTGGGGATTCTGCCCAATACTCTCACAAAGTCAAAATGTGATTTGACTTTATTTGATTAATATTAAATGGATTAACATCCTTGGCATAAGTCAACAGACCTCCGAGATTTGACTTTCTTCTAGAAATCCCACAATTATTTTTTCACATGGAGTTGGTGCAAGGATAAAAGCCAAGCTTAAACAATTAGTATTAGTAGTTTGACATCCTTGGCATAAGTCACCAGTGTTGAAATTAACTGAAAAATATTGGGATCAACTCCCAATCACTTTTTGGTGTCAAATATAAGCAATTTGTAAGGGAGGATACCCCAGTGGTAGAGTATTAACCCTCTGCCGCTGCCTCCCGAGTTTGATCCTGGTAATGGACTTTGGGTAGGGGACGATTTTGACTGTGTTGGTTTTGTGCACCAATGCCCCGAACTGAGATAGCAAATAGCAAAGGCGATCCATGGAGTTCCTGGCCTATCATACACTGCGCATGGAGGTTTTCCGGGTTTTATCCTCCTTTCCCATTTTCTTCACTTCCCTAATTGGTGCGGTATCATCCCAGGTCGGCCCACCTCGAATAAAATTTAAATTTAAATTTAAATATAAGCAATTTGTCATCTTAATTGATAATATTAAATATCTCAACATTCTTGGCCTCAGTCACTGGTATTGAGACCCACCAATTTTCTATTGGGCATGATGCCCAATACTTTCTTAATCCTGCAGATCAAGACAGCTCAACCCAACTGAATGGAGAACACAAACTTGGGGCATTATCATTAATCAAAAAAAGAAAACTAATCTGCAATCATCCTCAATTAATTATTATACTAATTTTATTAATATGTGAGGAATATCACCTGGTTAAAAATCCAAAAGGGAGTTATGTCTATTAGCCCAATTTACTAGGACATGTTTGAACAAGATGTTGATGCTACTAGTTTACAAAATAAGGACCAATGCTACCTTAATTTTGTTGCACAGACCTAGTTACCTTATTCCCTACCAACTATCTTCTGCCTTTGGACATTTATTTGAGACTGAGAAACCTCCAGCAGGCTGCATCACCCTTCTGAAGTGCCTTGGTCATTTCTAACAACCATGGCGCCCAAGAATAAACACCAGTTGCTTTCAATTGCTAATACCCTTAGAGCCCTGGGGAGAGTCAATTACCTTCCATTGCCAATATTTCCTTCCAGTATTACCCAATAATATGTTAAAATTTGAACGCCATGATTACCACCTGGTGCACCTATCAAGTTTTTAGTAATCATCGCTGACACCCTCCCTACCAATTTTTATTAATAGTTACACCTCTTCCCAACTTTATTCAGCACTTCAAAAATATGAATACAGCTGAAACTCAAGCAACCACTAAAGAAACTCTAAATGACCCTAATTTCACTATGGGCAACATAGTCTTAATCGTCTGAGACCACTCAATCTCAATAATAATAAAAACAGCATAAAAATGAATAGGGGAGTGGCATGTTACTGTCAAAATCATCAATCCATCAGTGGATATCACCTCCCTTCTTTTATCCCTGTCACCATTTATTCTAATCTGCTTTACCTTTAAACTCTTCAAAACTTTTTCCTCTGTAAAGTTTTGATAGATCAAGTATATAAGCTGTTAAAAATTGGGAGTTGCTACTCTTCTCATGAGTGCCAAATTTTACAATCCTGGGTTCTTCACCAATTGAAAGCTCCCAACTGTTAACTACACAGGTTTCTATATGTGCACAATTTGCGTTGTCTGACATCAGTTGATAGTTGATTGATAATAGTATGACTAATATCCATAGTTGAATTGATAACACGTTATGGTCCAACGCTAGATCAGTGCTTCTCCACAAAACACTGTTGATGTTGACTAATGGAACTTATTCAGTATCCACCTCACTTGATCCACTCTCAGATCCAGAAGCTTATGGCCTTTTCTCTTTGTGACATGAAGTCTGTGGAGAATCCCTTCTAAGTTCAGCTTTTCTTCTAAGGATCATCAATCCCAACTCTTTATATGACAAAAGATCCTAAATTATTCTACACAACAACAAATTCCAGAAGATTGATAGGACTTAAAACAATTATTGATCATAAGGTTAAGGTTTTTTTTAATTTTTTTTAACTGAGGTAAGCAACCAGGGGAAGGACATTACCAAGCTCTGTAGAGCAAAACTTATACTAATCTAGAATTTAATGAACAGAAAGAGATGAGCATACCACTCAAACTGAATTAAAAAATAAAAATAAAAAAACTAAAGTTGAACCACCCAGGTCAGATGAGTAAACTGCTATGCATTCATGGTGGGGGTGAGTCAGGATCAGGAGGCTCATCTTCTTTTTATGTGTTGGACAGTGTATGGAAGAGCGCTGAGAGCATGGTCATGGGTGCATCCTCAAAATGGGGGTCAAGGTAACAGAGTGGCTCAGGAAGCTCAAATTTTGCTATGAGGAGGGTTGTGATATATTTGGATAAGGCTTTTTCAGCCTCAAGGCGAACTTTGAGTAGTATGATTAAGGTGGTGATGTTGTCTCTGGTAATGTGAGTCTTGGGGCCAAATTTTGCAACCATCACAACTTTTTGTACTGCCTTTCGGGCAACTTGGTAGAATTGAAGGAATTCTTTTTTATGCTTTTGTTGCATGAGGGGAAGAACAGGGGTGGGTGCCCCCTTGGCCAAGACTGCAACTGATTTTGCTACAGCCTTTTGGAGGGGGCAACAATCAGGGGAGGCAATAGCTTTTTGGTGAGTTGATGATCACTTCAGAATTCATCAGCATCTGAGTGCAGAGCATAGCATTGAGTTGGGAATTGAGCTGCATAATATGCGTTTAGGTACATTTTGAGGCCTGGGGCCTCGACTGAGTCAGGGATGGGATTTCCCACATCATCAACTTCCTCCAAATAAACCCAGGGATTTTGGTTGAAGACGTTAGGCTGATTGGCATATGGGTGGTCTGGATTGGGTAGCTATGTGGGTTTTTTTGAATTTATTGGGGTCCATGCTGGCTCTTGATTAGTTGGAGTAGGAGTGGTGGTTTGGCATGTTGGTTTCTTATTAGTTGAATACACGGCAGTTGAATCTACATTTTGGGTGGAGGGGAGGGAGGATTTTGCCCATTTTGAAAAAGTTTTTATGTTGGCTATAGGAGCATCATGGGGAGTCAATAGTGTGGGCTCGAGCTTGGGCTATGGTAGGGAAGCGCCGCTTTGAGTGGTACAGGTCAAAATATATGGGGCAGACTGTGAGCCCCTTATCTACTCTGGCCCAGAAGGGGTGGTCAGGTGCATAGGGGACAACGGTGTGAGGGGGAATCAAAATGGCAATTTTTTGAGGTTGGGCATATGGTTGCAAAGGTGTGAGGGCCCACAAGTCAGTTGGCTCCATTGGGAAACACAAATTGTAAAATGAGGTCAGCGCTATATACTGACAACCCAGCTTTTATTTAGTTGTATAAAGTTTCAGGGGGAGGTGAGTGGGGAGGCCTGCAATTTGAACCACAAGAGTGGTGTCATCAGGCAACCAGGTGTGAGTGGTTGGGATGAGGGTTTCCTGGAACACCAGGGGAATGTTGGCTGTGATTGCACCATCCGCTTTGCCAGTGAATATAAGGGCAAAGTACCCCTTGTAGGGGCAGAAGTTGATAAAGCCTACAGGCTGCATAAGCGCCTGAGCTAATTCTATTATTTGTTTGTTATTGTGGGGGAATAAGTTGCCATATTTGCCCCAAAGGCCAAATCACACCTTTCTTCAGGGGAGCACAATGGGGCTATGAGGCACCGTTTGAGAACATGCAAGGTGAAGGGCGAGATCCTTGGTGGAATGTATTGACCCAAGGAATTGGGGAGCTAGTCATTCTGGTTTGAAATCATTTCCCTGCTGGGTGGAAGATGCTAGTGGGGGTTTGCTGCTGCCCCATTTTGGAGCAGTGGGTGGTTGGGCTGAGGACATTGGTGTTTTGCTGTGTGTCATTTTTCAGAGTTGCTTAGTTCTTCTGTAATTTTAAATTCACTCAAGTGTTATCATTAAGGTTTTTATTAATGCGAATTATTAGGGAATTTATAAAGGGAATTTGGTGCCCAACTCTTGGTTGGCGCCTCAGCCATGAAATGGCAGCCGTTGCTGTTAAACTTCCTTTCAACCTCTCACCAACGATGATCTTCTCCATCTGGTTAGGATTCCTTCATTGGACATCCTTGAGACTTAAAATGTACAGAGTCAGAAAACGTATCCCCAACATTTCCCACTCAATCTTAGTGAACCAACCATAGATAGTGAGCAACCAGCTTAGGTAATGGTACTTGTTACCCATTATGGCAGGTTGTAAACCAACTGATCAATTTTCTAGTTGAAGGTCGCATCACTAGCCTTGCAACTGCTCCTTAAATTCCCAATTGGTTGGTGATGTGACCCAACCAATACTAATCAATACACCTGATAGTTAATCAAAAATCAACTATCAGATGCCCCATTTGGTTAGCAACTTTTCCCAACAAAATCTTAAGCATTCACCCAGATTGATCCTCAATGGATCCAAACATGGCGAATTACTTAAATCCTCCAAACATTATTAACCTAAAAATCAGTGTCAACCAATATCCAATTTATTTGCCATTAAGAATTATCCCCTAACAATCCACAGGTAATCTATGGAGTTGGAATGTGGGCAAAATTCCAACACATCCCTCTCTTGCCTATATTTCCAGCAAGAATAGGATTAGGGTAGGAGTATACCACCTCAGAACAGGTTGAATATCTTAGTTTCTAGCGGAGCACAGTCAATCTTCCCTTAATGCTGCTCAAGATAACTTTAGGCATGCAAATCTCTTCCTTTTCCTCCTCACTACTGCCTCCTCAGAGCGTGATCCTCATGACCCACTGTCATGCTGGGCTAATCAATTTATTTGTGACAATGCCAGTCCTGGAAAGCTGGGCTTCCCCTGGTAAGGGCATATGACCCATTGTTATATTCAGTATTTTGGTCTGGCATCCTTGATTTCCTGATCTCCCTCCTTGTCCTTGACAGAAGGTTCCTACCATCAATGTTGATCTCACGGCATAATTAAGATTTATTAATTATATTTGATTTTTTTTATTTTCTCTCAAAGACTTCTTTGGCCCATATTGTTCTTGCATTTTTTTCTTTTAATAGAGCTTATCTCATTAATTTTTAGATTAATTTCTCCTAAATTAGATCTTAATTTATACTGAAGTGGATAGTATCAACTATTATAAAAAGTCCAATATCCCCTTTTTTGTCCAGCTCATTTGTCAAATTTGGAATCTTGGTACCAGCAACTGCTCAACAGCCTGTCTGATAAAGATGCTCAGCTCTTTCAACTGATGAGACAATCTTCGCAAGTAAATCTCTTCTATGGCCCCCATAAGACTCATACTCCCAGTCAAGCACCCATGGGCAGTCCTTCCATAGAACTACCATAAACGGTATCCAATCCTGATGAAATCAGAGTAGCGACCATCTCAAATGACTCAAAGCCTATTCTCCCTTTGTCATCAATTTCTGAATTAGATTTTGATACTCTTTAGGATTTGGCTCCTTTTGCAGATACTCCTACCATCATCATTGAACCTCCTGAAGCAATGCCATCCAATATTGATCAATCGTTCCTCACTGGATCCAACTTGCTTCTGGAGTTCCTTTTATGACTCAGCTAATTTTATAAACTGGCTGTTCTTTCAACAAAATTAGCCATCAAAAATTTCAAACATTTTGAGCTCACCTAAGTAGAATCGAGGACCTGAGTGACCAAGGCTCTTTCCATAGCTATGAACCCTCCAATATTACAAACATTCTAGATTGAGACGTTTCAGAATATGCCCTTTGTTTCACAGCCAAGTTCTTTAAAGTAGGCCATGAAGCTTTAAGCCTTTCCCAAATTACATTGCTCATTCTGTTTTCACATCCAAGAAGCTCATAGTTATCATCTGCTGGATGCTGTCTGCTCCCTGAATAATTATATTGTTTCTAGCTCATCCATTTGATACCTCTCCCTCATGCCTTTAATTGGGGGCATTATTTGGCAACCCCCACCTAGTTTCTCTTGCAAAATGCCAGCTCATATGTCCAATGTTCTTGATGAAGCCCATTGGCAAGCACTCAAGACCAATATTCTGGCTCTGGTACCATTTTGGGATTACTTGGGTTATTCTTTGACTGCCTTTTCTTGTTCTGTTGCTTCCCTCCTCAATCTGGGGTATCAATTTTTGCAAGTACCAATATCTCCATCTCTCTTCCCCTCATCACATTCTCACAGGGATCAGCCTCCGCCAACGAACTTGGCTTTAAGTAGGTCTAGTCCTTGCTAGCATCTGATCTCATATAGATTTTGGCGGTTTATTTACTCCTACTGTAATACATCCTCCCTCCCCGAGAGGCAACTTAGGTGGAATCATCCCCAAGTTGAGGATAACCAATAAAATTATAAAAATATGTCTTTTTTTATTTTTATCAATTTTTTTATATGGGACATGACCTTCACTCAGTTCAGCAGTCCACCTTTTTTATTTAAACCCCCAAACTAATTACTAGGTATACTCTGACCTACCAGTTTTCATGTTTCAGAAGTCATATTTTTTAAGACTTAACCATTTATTTTGGTTCAGCAGTCCTTTTTCAGGACTAAATAAAAATTATCAGGACATAAACATATCAACGGTTCAGAAGTACTTTGGCAACACTCTTTTTTTCTTTGATCCACTGCTTTAAATATTTAACATGGATCAATTTACAATCCTTCCATCCAAGAGGTTCTTGATGTAATAGGAGTCCTTTATTGTCTTGTCAATAATCTCAAACAGACTTACCACAATGCATCCAATTTGTTCCTTATTCTAAAACCATTCATGTCACAATAGGCAACCTTATCATCTACGTTATATTCTGATAATGCTGGTCAGTTCTTATCATCCATAATTTTGGCCTTGATTCTCCTCTTCATAGTTATATCAAATGCTTGCAATTGCATCTCAATCAGGTTTTACAAAAATCGGATTGGGTACTGCTCGGCACTCATCCTCTGATGTTGGTTCAACAACCAAAAATAGAATTAGCAGCGATGCGGCCTTCCTTCCATACATTGATTCAAATGGCATCTTTCCCATTGCCATATGGTGACTTATGTTATATGTGAACGTCACTAAGTCTGAGGTATGTTCCCCATGCGGAAGTTCTCCCTGTGACCTGATTCCTCAACGTTGTGGCCATTGTTCCAATGACCCATTCTACTGATCCATTTTTCTCCAGCTGGTAAGGTAATGACATAACTCCTTGGATCTCCATTACCTCATTTAATTTTGGGATCACAGGACGTGAAATTTGTTCCATTGTTGCTTACCAAGACTTATGGTCATCCATGGTGGTATATGACTTAATCCAGGATAACTCTTTCAATGCTTGTAGCATCCACTTTTGACAGGGCCTTTGTCTTGACCCATCTAGTCAGATGATCAATCACAACTATGATTTATTTGACTCTCCCTGTGCTAATGGTTGATGGTCCCATCACGATGATGGACATTGTATGCCAGGAAAATCCAAGGTGAGCCAGTTGATATCTGGTTGTGTTCTTGTGAAGCTTGTGCAACTGGCACTCCACACAGCAAGCCAGATAATTGGCCACATAGTAGTTGATAGACTCCCAGTAATAGTACTGGAGAATGTGATTGGTAATCTTTCTCAGGCCTCCATGCCTGACAACCTTCTGCGCAGCTTGAACAATTGCCGCTCGTTCTGAAAGTCTTGGGAAAATAATCATTTTACATTGATCATCTTAAACACTTGTCCATCCTTGGTCTTGGTGTTTTCCATTGCTTTCTGAAGCACACCTTGGATCTCTCAAGGCTCATTCCCAATTTCTCCACTGACCATCTTCTGGAACAGTTCATTAGCTTGTTGGTATATCACTTGGACCATTGGTAACCTTGATAAGCCATTCACATTCTGGTGAGAAGCTCCCACTAAATGAACTATCTCATAGTCATAAGCCTGAAGCTTTAATGCCCATCGTGCCAGTTGTTCTTATGGTTCTCTTAAATTATGTAGCCAATGCACCAAAGAGTGGTTCGTCACCACTTTAAAGTGCATTAAGTGATTATACACCCAAAAATTGTTTACTTACATAAATTACTGCAAGGTATTTATGATCAGCAATGGTGTAATTCCGTTCAGCTGCTGATAGCGTACAGCTCACATAAGCTACCATATGCTCATCCCTCAAGCTCATCTACTAACTCAGGATGGCAAGAATGGCCATTAATGAAGCGTTGGTCTGTATTATAAATTCTCAATCAAAATTAGATATTTTGATATCGAAGATCCTATCAGATACTGGCGTAACTCATCAAAAAGACTCTGGGCCTCTTCATTACAAATGAATCCTTTATTCGCAACTTTCATCAATTGAAAGAGGGCCTCAGAAATTCTTGCAAAATCCCATATAAAATTTCAGTAGTACTTAATCATTCCAAGGAACAATTGAATTTCGGAAACTTCTAATGATGGCCATCCACTCTATGGCCTCAATCTTTTGGGCTTGCAGCTGCATCTACTAGAATTGATAACAATTCCAGATCGCCAACTCTTTCTTGAAGAAGTGGAAATTCCTCAGCTTAACCTTCAGGTTAGCCATGGATTGTCTCTTGAAGACTTCTTCCAAGTCGTGTAAATGGTCAGTAAAGTACTAATGAACACATATATATTGTTTAAGTACACCAGGACGCATGACAAATTCAATTAATTTAATATGGCGTCCATGGCCGTCTGAAATGACGCAGGTGCAATACAAAGACCTTGGGAAATCCTATTAAGTTGGTATAGCCCCTGCGCGGTAATGATTGCGCATTTCTCCTAGTCTTCCTTTGGAAAATTGATTTTCCAATATCCCAATATCAGATCCATCACAGAGAAAGCACTTCACTTCTACCAATTGATCTAATGCATTGCTGGTTTGTGGTAGTTGGTATGAATCCTTCTTAGTTATTTTTATTCAGTTTTTTAATAATCAATTACCACCCAATTAGAGCTGACCTTCTTCTTCAAAATCAAAATAGGGCTTACCTAGGGATTTGACAATGATTCTAGAAGACCATGCTTCAATAGTTTGCTAAACTCTTCTTCTACTCTGCCTAAGCAGCTTTTGACTGTCAAATTGGTCTCATCCTTATTGACAAGTTTTCCCGGTGTCAACTTTATGGATGACACTCTTCACACATCCTAAATCATGATTGTCCTGTAAAAATATTTCCCAATACTTTTCAAATAGTTAAAGCACCTCCTCCTGCTATCTTTCCATCAATTCAGCGAGTTGCTTTCGCTAATCCAATAAATTGATGATCCTGGTCACCCCTACCAGTAATCCCATCTCTTCAAGAGTCCCAAAATCATGAAATTTCCTCAATTCTGCTATCAGGATAAGATGAACAAATGTAATAATATGATTCTTCTTGATCTTCATCAGTTTTTCCCTCAAATTCACCAGGAGAGCTCAAATTTCTCCACGACCTGGCATAACTATTCCAGGAGCCACCTAAGGCTCTACTCTGGACTTCTTCCATGAGCTGCCAACTTCTCCATACAACGGCTCAGGTATCTCCAACATCAAACTCATATTGACTATACTCTGCAATCCTGGCGGTATGGTCCTCGCATTCTTGATTCACAATGGAATTCCCCAATTTTCCTGAGTTTCTGTTGGCATTTCTCTTTGTTTTTGCCCAGCCAATTGGTAGCAAAATGGGACAATGCCATCATTGTAGATCAGATTTATGAAGTTATTTCTCTTTGTCAGTGGAGTTTCCCATCTCTCTGATAAACTAGTGGTAACGTCTGACCCAATATGGTCAATGTATTATCTTCAAAGTTACAGTTACCTACGTACTTTATTAAGAACTTGGTCCAATCATAATATCATAGTTTTGTTTTGCCAAAACTACTGCTGGGGCGGATAACACTAAAGTCCCAAATTGGATTGATAAGGTGCCTACGCCTCACAGGAGATAGTTGTATATGGCCTGGCAGTACCATATTCTTTCTTGTGCTCCAAATCAGGTGAGATTCTCACCTTTTTCATCATCTTGGTCAAGACAATACTAATAGGCGCTCCATTATAAATTATTTCCCGCACCCATACTTGATTTATCCAGTATATCAATATATGTACACTCAAAGTATTGTAAAATTGTATTTACTGAGTGTATAGTAGCATTATTTGCCAAATCAAGGGTGTGAATAATTTGCACCAATAAATCAGAAAATGATTCCTTAATTGCATTAATGGGGTTAGACAGGTTTGCCTCTTTAATCTGACCTCAACCAGATCTTCCAGATTCTCTGTGGCTCAAATCTTGTCCGCTAGTTGTCATGCTCATGGGAAAGCAACTTCCTTAATTATTTTGGGGTCAATCCCCTTTGCTCCAGATCTATTACTGCGTTGACATATATATTGAACACTTGATAAAGTTGATCTTGTGCATTATAATTGACAAACAGATCACTAATGTCAATTTTTACATTTAAGATATTGGGGGAACAGATTTAGCCACAGCTCTAGACCGTTCCCCATCTAGGCTGCAGGTCCTTTTCTTGAATCTTATGCAGGTTTGGCCTGGTTTTCCTGGACTACGTTAACCTTCTCCTTTGGCTCCTTGCATTGAGCACCAAAGTGTCCATTTCCTCCACACTGATAAAATCATTTGTCTTTCTTATCTGTCCGCTTGAACTCCTCTGGCTTATTTCCCAGCACAGTATAAAATTGGGCTCTTTAGCGCTCTCAGTCCCCTTTTTAGGATTTGAATTTTGAACTTGAATTGGCTTGAAGCTTCTATTAGGGGACTCAAATGTGGCTCCTAGTATCTTCAAATGATCCACCATTTGTGAGGCGGTAATTTTTGGTTGTGAACACAAAGACATCGTTTGATATAAATTGCAATAGAGCTAAGGGCTGCTTGCAATGCGATCTACACATTTAAATTATCCAATACTTTTGTTACAACCAACATCTACGATTCTTGGTAGAATCAATTGGCAAAACTTGCTAAGGACTCGTCCTTCTGTAATTGGATTCCCATAAATTACTATTTTGCGCTTTAAAATTTTCTTAGACTTCCAAATTCTTTCATTATGGAAGCCTTGTCCTTCAAGTATGGCCAGCTGTCCCCCTCTAAATGGGGTAACACCAAATTCTGACTGTTGGTGTCCAAACAGTTCATCATTGTCAAAACTTTTTGACAATTGCCATACCTGCGCATTGCCATGTCAAACAATTGGAAGAACGCAGGGGCGTTATCCCAATGAAATATGAGCAATTTTGGTGTAGCTCTAAATTCCTCCAAAGTTTCTCTAGCTGCCACCTTTGGTTCAGCTACTTGACTGACTTGAGGAGTGATTTGGGAGTCATCTCTGAAATGGCTGCAAATGCGGTCAAAATATTTCTTAGAATAGTCAATTTTCCAATTAGAGTTCTTGGGGTCCTTTCTTCAGTGTCAGTCGCCACATAGGACTCACATTCGCATCTATGAGGCTTCAATTCTTTGACTTGCTTCATTATTCTCTCTAAGTTTGCACTGAATGAATGCAATTAATTGTGCTCAGCTTCACGTTCAGTTTGCAAAAAAGCTTTTCAAACTAGATCTTCTTTCTTATTTAATGACGTTACTTTCACTAGCAACTCATTGCCAAAATTGGAGACATCTTCAACTCCTTCCTCGATCTTGGTAACTCGCTCCTCCAAGGCAGCATACTCTCTGATTGCCAGAATTCAATGTATTCTTGTTGACAGTTGCCAACTCCATCCAAAGTTTTCTTAACTCGTCCTTGTATGAATCTTATACTGGTGTATCCTACTAAACTACCCCTGCAGTGAGCACCAATTGTTAAAATTGTAGTTGGCTACTCTTCTCATGAGTACCAAATGTTACAACCCTGGGTTCTTCACCAATTGATAGCTCCCAACTGTTATCTTCACAGGTTCTAAATGTGCACAATTCGCGTTGTCTGATAGTAGTTGATAGTTGATTGATAATATCATGACGACTATTATCCTTAGTTATTTAGATAACACGTTATGGTCCAACACTAAACCAGTGCTTCTCCATGAAATACTATTGATGTTGACTATAAGAACTTCTTCCCTTATCCGCCTAACTTGGTTCACTCTCAGATCCAGAAGCTTATGGCCTTTTCTCTTTGTGACACGGAGTCTGTGGAGATTCCCTTTTAAGTTCAGCTTCCCCTCAAAGGATTCTCAATTCTTACTTTTTATATGACAAAAGAGTCTCCAATTATTTTACAACAACAATTTCCTGAAGATGAATATAATTTAAAACAATTATTAATCTTAAGGTTAAGTTTGTTTATTAATGTGGATTATCAGGGAATTTATAGAGGGAATTTGGTGCCCAACTCTCAATTGGCGCCTCAGCCATGAAATGGCAGCCGTTGCTGTTAAACTTCCCTTCAACCTCTCACCAACAATGATCTTCTCCATCTGGTTAAGATTCCTTCATTGGACATCCTTGAGACTTAAAATGGACAGAGTCAGAAAACGTATCCCCAACATTTCCCACTCAATCTTAGTGAACCAACCATAGATAGTGAGCAACCAGCTTAGGTAATGGTACTTGTTACCCATTATGGCAGGTTGTAAACCAACTGATCAATTTTCTAGTTGAAGGTCGCATCACTAGCCTTGCAACTGCTCCTTAAATTCCCAATTGGTTGGTGTTGTGACCCAACCAATACTAATCAATACACCTGATAGTTAATCAAAAATCAACTATCAGATGCCCCATTTGGTTAGCAACTCTTCCCAATAAAATCTTAAGCATTCACCCAGATTGATCCTCAATGGATCCAAACATGGCGAATTACTCAAATCCTCCAAACATTATTAACCTAAAAATCAGTGTCAACCAATATCAAATTCAATACCATCAGGTTTTTTCCTTAGAGATCCACAGATAATCTAGAAGGCTGGAAAGGTGGGCAAAAATCCCAACATAAGCCTACTCTCAATTCTCAAAAACTATCCAAATTTTTATCATATTTTTCCTGTTGTTTTTTATTAGGCTTTATCCTTGATATTCTTATTTTGATATCATGCAATATGTCCTCTTGTATGCACCAATATCTGGCCAATGAATTAAATGATTAAACTGAATTTGGAGGTGTCATTTGAGCCTTTTGATGTGATCAACCCAAGGTTCTCAAGCTGTTGCAACACTGTGAAGGGCCCAGATTTCCAGATTCATCATAAGTTGAAGGGTTATTAGCACTCTGAGTATTGCTAGTATCAGGCATGGCGTTGTCCTCATTAACAGGCTTAGTTGAGGATTAAACTCAATTATATAATTTTAGTCAAATTTGATAAACTTGGAAAAGGTGTTATTGTGAAACAACCAAGATGGGCAATCCATTAGTGGATGTTTTCTCTCTGGATTTACTCTTTGATCCCAATTATTCAAATTTATCTGATCTTCCTTTGATACTATCAAAATCATCTTCCCTTTGTATATATTTATATTAATTAGATACAATAACCTGTTTTTCTTTCTCATAAAAATCACTTTAGTTACTATGATTCAATTCAAACAGAAAATTTGGATAATCACACACAGGAAAGATGGGCGACTCTATCAATAAAAATAATACAACATGGGCGAGCGTCGCAGCGAGCAGTGCACTTAATAGTGCAACTAAGGGCAAGAAACGCCCTGGAGGGGGACCAGGAACCCAATCTGCAAATAAATCGCAAACTCAGACACCGTCTGGGTTTATGGTATTCACTGTAAAGCACGCGCAATATATGTATATTCAGTTCAACCAACCTTTATCAAAGGTGGAACATGGGATCAGACTCTTCCTTGGGGATGAGTCACCGACCCTGTGGGAGAAAACATGTGAGGCATAGCCCTCACTTTTCCCTCACGCGGTGTATGTAGCCACCAACAACATGGGCTGCAGCTGGATCAATATTGGTTTTTAAACAGCTGATGAAGCTGATGCTGTAGCAAAAATCTGCATGGAAATTGCCCTCCCTGAGGCAAAAAAATTGTGCGCACCGCGCGCACCAGATGGAACAAAGAGAAAACTTTGTTCATCTCCTTTGACTCGCTCCCCACTAACCTTCCTTGTAAGGTAATTGAGGAGGAGCTCCGCAAAGGTCTCATGGCCTATGGAGAAATTCAGCAACTCGAATTACAGCAATTTTGCCTGATGCCCAACCTGTGCATGGGCAAAGCTATCACTGTAATCGATCCTTCCCAGAAGTGGAAGAGGACTTATACAGAATTCCCCACACAGCAGAATTTCACTTGAAGATGGGGGCCAGTCAGCCACGTTCTGAGTTACACCGGAGCGCGCACCACCCATTTGCAACCACTGTGGCTCACTGGGCCACAAGGAACACGCATGTCCTGTGAAAGAGGGCTTAATGGAAAACGACTATTGTGAGGAAGCAATGGACGAAAATAACGAAAACTTTGCCAAAATGACTGATGGTCACCACCCAATCCGCTGGGGTGAAGATGGACTATACTCCATCGTGGACCCAGTTACAAGCAAACAACGTAAAGCAGCACAAAAAGCCCATAAGCGAGCAGCAGCTGAAGTGGTAGCACACGCGGAGTCTGCCATTAACCCCAGACAAATTTGGGAGGATATTTTGGATATTCACCGAACCAACCAATCAGAACAATATGCCCAGGTCAAAAATTTTCACAGTAACCTGAATGAGTCACGAAGCGACATCAGTCATGCACATATTGAGGAACAATGCAACCGCAATTTGGGCGAAAATGAGGTGCACAATTTACCAAAGTTGAACCTCAAAAATACAAAATCCAATCAACAATCCGCATCAAATCAACATGAGACCTGTGCAGGAAAAGTTGACGCAAATGCAAAAAATGCAATTCCATTGAATCATTGGGTCAGATCAAAGGAACCAACAATGGCAGTGAAAGAATTGGAGTACAGATGCGGAGCATGGCCAAAATGAGCCGTGGTGGGATAGGGCCAGAGGGCCCTCCCAACCGCTCCTGAGGCGCCGTGGGCACCTCAGTGTCAATAGGGATGCTAAACATCGCAGGAGCCAGGGCTCATATGTCCCAAGGCAAAAAGCTGGCATTCCTGCAAAAACCCCTTGTAGACATCTTGGCCATCCAAGTAACCCACTGTCTACAAGGGGAAGAAGAATCCTGGTCAACCAGGGTCGCACTATCACAATCAGTATGGACGTCTCACTGTGGGGTGATCATCCAAAACAACAAAATTTTTAAAATTACAATTTCATCATCACACTTACACGGTTGAGTCCTGGTAGAAACAATCACATGCCAAGATGAAATAATTTCGTTAGCATGTATCTACGCACCATGCACTGCAACTGAGAGAAAACAAATTTTTGAAAAAATTTCTACCCTCACCCTCCCACCAGATACCATTATGTTAGGCGATTACAACTGCTGGGATAACCCCAATACAGATCAATGGCCTAATCCCAGGGGATATCCATCTGGACACATTAAATTCCGCACAATGAAGGCATCTCTTGGCTTACAGGATGCTCTCCCCCCAATTCACCACTCCTACCCCACATGATGCGGCCCAATATATGCGAGGGAGCACTCATATCAATGAGTCGCATTGATCACATCCTCATCCCACAATCCCACCGCTCAAGAATATCCAAATTTATACAAAAAAGATTAATTTTTCTGACCACCGATTAGTTATGGTGCAGTTAATGCCAACCCAATCCCACACAGATGTCGCCTTGGAGAAAGCTTCACCCAGAAAATATAAAATTGCCTGAGATACCCAACTGGGTTGAAATCAAGGACATGAACCCAGAATTCACAACCCCATTCACTTCAGATCCCATCAGAACATGGGAAAATTTCAATAAGGATTTAATCAACAAAACCTGACATATTGCATCACGCAAGTACAACGTGGACACAGCCACAATCAAGTGTACCTTGGTGGAACTAGACCACCTGGAAATAAATACTCCGAGATCTGGCTAGAGCCCTAACTGGGGATGCAAATGGGCAGAAATTTCTGCCTGACTTAACAACCTCATCTTCGAACACCAACACAGAATAAAAGTATCAAACAAAGGTAAGTTCATAATGGAAGGCAAAACCTGTTCAACATACTTTTTCCGCCAATTCCACTCCCGCAGAAACCAGCCCACATGCACACAGGTCTGCAAGACCAATGGCACCATGGCAACTGACCCTGAGGAGGTCAGGTGGAAGTACACCGCTACTACACCAAATTATATCGTGAAACACCAACAGATTCACAAAAAATTAAAGAATTTATACAAACTGCTGAGATACAAAGTACACCACCAAATTACAATATAATATCCCTTATTACATGGGAGGAGCTTCAGGAGACAATTCGCGGTGCACCACATAGGAAATGCCCAGGGCCTGATGGGATACCCTACAAATTTTACAAAAAATATTTTCAACAAATTGCCCCCCTCCTATTGGCGTCTATGAAACAGAGCTTATTTGAAACACGCCTATTACCAGGAGGCCATGAATCCTACGTTATAACCTTGTATAAAAAGGGTGACAAGTTGGACCTGGCCAACTGGCGCCCAATTGCACTCTCCAACACTGACAAAAATTCTAGCAAAAATTTAGCAGCTAAATTAGGCGCAATTGCATCTGACGCCCTATCACCCAACCAGTTTGGGTTTATACCAGGGCGTTCAATCTGGAACAACATACACCCTGTTGCAAACATTTGCCAATCCAAAGCAACTGGTGCCATGATCTTCTTGGATCAGGAAAAGGCGTACGACCATGCTAGCTGGCCATACCTAAAAGAATGTCTACATGCCTTCAATCTCCCACCAAGATTCATAAAATGGGCGATGCTCCTAACAGAATCTGCAACCATGGCTGTATGCGACCCTGGATTCCTAACAAACAAGATCAAACCACACAGAGGGCTAAAACAAGGGGATCCCCTCAGCCCATTGCTATACAATTTCAGCTTTGACCCGCTCCTCCAAGTAACTGACTCACGTCTCATGGGGATAACCGCACAAGGACAACCAACAGTCAAGATACTGGCTTTTGCGGATGACTGCGTAGCAGGTATAGCAAACAATGAAGATGCCCAACAGCTGGAACGCACTCTAGAGAAATACTCCAAGGTGAGCAATGCATCGCTCAACAAAAGGAAGACAGAAATCATCCTCTTAGGCAAATACACAAACAATTGGGCCACAACATCGAACCTCATACCAACACACAAAGAAAAAACCCAATCGTTTTACCCTTTGCAACACCTCCCACCACTTCTGTCCGACACCTTGGAATCTGGCTAGAATCAGGGGGATATGCTAATGAAACAATGGAAAGCAACCTGTTACAACGGGTATCCAAACGCGTTGCCTCCCTCAAGGGAAGAACCCTCAGGACTAACAGGACGAGTTACAGTTGCTAACTCGCTCATCCTCCCAATACTGTGGTACCAGGCCCATGAGATCGCCTTCTCACCTACCTTTATAACTTTAATCCGCGCGCTTATTCAGGGCTGGCTGTGGCCTGGCTCTCACCCTCCTATACGGATGGAAACAATATTTGGCCCATGCTCAAGCGAAGGCATGGGACTAATAGATTTTGAGAGCCACGCCAATCAAATCCTAGGTACCTAATAAAGGAAGTCCTTGCTCCAGACCTCCCGCAACAACATTGGTCCAGAGCAGCAAGGACTAACTTTGCACAGGCGCTCAAATTAACCAACCCACATAGCCCACCCAGACTACTCTCATACCTTCCAAACACCCTACTGCAACGGGTCCGCATGGAACCTCCCCTCATTTCAAACATATCCTCTGAACTATCCACCGTATGGGATGGACCATAGAGAACATGGGTACTATACAGGGAAGGGGACGACCCAGCCCCCAATTCAAATTAAGAAACCCAGAAAACCACCCCCAAAGATATACTGCAACAACCCCAAACATAGCTAGGATAGAATACCTAGATATGTTAGACATCCCCTATGACTTAACCACACAGAAGACAGTGTGGAGAATGACTCACCACCCACTCCTACAGCCGAGGATAAGAGCAAACGCCTTGCGCTGTCTGAGAAGGACCTATAGGATGGCGGACCGCTCCAACTCCCTCCACAAAACATGTGCAGTATGTGGAGGGGAGGGATCCCTACATCACCGCCTAGAAACATGCCCTCCAACCAAAGCTATATGGCAGGAAGTTGCACGCCTGCTTAAGTTCCAAAACGAACAAGGATTCTCAGTATCAAAGAGCATCTTCGCGCTCCAGATTGAGTCACCAATCCCATCTACCCTCCATTCCCTAATAATACCCATTGCAATATGGACAATCCACACAATTGCATTAGATGCGTTCAAGGGCACGGTCCCAACCATTCGTGGGGTTATTAACAGATTCCATGTTCACTTACTGGAGCACTTCCAAGCCTGGCTCTATGGATATATGAGACCAAGGCAAAAAGCGCTCATAGAATCATGGTTCCCACTCTGGTTCCTCCACACAGACCCTTTCCTTCACACCTGTTCCATAGCAGGGGAAACCCCCTCGGAATAGTGCACCAACCTCCCATACCTGGCAGTCCCGCTGGCAACAGGGGTAACTTGAGTACCATGGGGTGCCTAATTTTATGTTTGTCAGTTATTTCCTTAGTTTTACATATATTCAGTAATGTCCATTCCCTGGTCAGCTTACCTCAGTTAAATAAAATAGATACAAAAACCTGCCCTTGATTCTCAGTAATTTATAAAGTATCTACCCACCTTCAACCCTATTTTTAGTTTAAAAAAGATTATTCCCCATTTATCATCTACAATATTATGGTTTTAACTATATTGTTGATGTCTACCAGAGACCACCCAAATGCTTATAATCCTGAAGTCTAAGTCGTCACCCAAAATCTCAGGTCATTATCAATAAGGGGTTCCTGAGCCTTCACAACAGCGTCATCAAAGAGAATTATGATAATGAACTTGACTCTGATAATAAAAAGGACCTTATTTTATATACAATCATTTAAAAATTGTCAAAGGGATAGGGGACAATGGGGTCCTAATTGGTTTGTAGATAAGGATGAACCATTTGCAAAACATGGGATATTCTCATTCTGGTTATTTTAACGAGTTTTTTATCTTTACAATAATGGAAACTGGTGAATTTTTATGCTATCATTCTTGCAACTAAATAATGTTGGACTTTAATGACCAATCCATAAAAGGTATAATTCAATTGTATTCAAGCTAGAATTTATATCTTGAGGTGTGTCAGAGGGCTGTTCATGCCTAGAATTATGGTGGTAGTAAATAGTCAACACCCTTTATTAGCTATGGTTCAGGAGACAGTAGAATATCCTAGGGCTTGAAATATATGAAATAATTGAAGGGAACAACATCTGAAGAAAAAAAATCTATATAGAAACTATATTTATAAGATAGAATATATAACTTAAAGCCTTTTAGGGTATGTTTTATTAGTACACATTAAGAGAAATATTTAAAAATAAGAATAATTATGGGATAATCTATATTCAATTGTAACAAAAGCACAGATACATCAATTGTGGGTCAGACATTGGTCACAAGGCATAAAACTATAATATACTAGAAATAAATATATGGATCTTTTCTTTCTCGTTGCAATCACTTTTGCAACCTATTCAATTCAAGACTGAATCTAGTTTGATAATCTCACAGAGGAGATTAGTCTGCACCCATGTCAGGGAGCAGTTGGGCAAGCAAGGTAAGAGGAGCAGGTGGAAGGCCCGCGGCCTCCAACATTCAAAAACGCCCTGGAGAATCCAGCGGAATAGACAAAAATCTTAAAAACCGGCAGTCACAATTTCCCCGGAGATACTTGCATGGCAAGCATGATGCAACCAGTACATCAACACGCCACACTCCCAGCCACTTTCATCAGTGGAATTCGGAGTCCATGTGTATCTGGACATCCAAAAAACGGCCTTATGGGAAAAATTTTGTGAAGATGTGCACAAAATTCTCCTGACCGCGGTATACGTTGCACCTCACTCCATGTCACATGGTTGGCTGGACCTAGGTTTTGAAAGCAAAAAGGCAGCAGATGAGGCTGCAGTGGTTTGCGTAGTGGTCAACCTCCCTAAAGGGCAATGGGTCATCAAAACCAAACGCACCAGATGGACAAAATCAAACCAAATTTTCCTCACATTTGACTTTTTGCCTACTATGGTAAAACTTGACATTTTGGAACAACACTTGAAAGATGGTCTCACCGTATATGGCAAAATACAATTTTTTAAGAATGCAACGCTTCACACTGATGCCACACCTGTGCACCGGCAAAGCCATTGCAGTTCTGACCCCAACTGAGGAGATCGCAAAGGACCTAACCCAGATCCTGCACTCCACTTTTATTGATATTGCAGGGCATACCACCCACCTATTCCAGGTGACCGTGGACAGCGCGCCCCCCATTTGCACCCACTGTGATGCGTTTGGCCATAAGGTGCAGGTATGCCCCATCAAGGAGGGCGTCACATTCCAAGAGCACCCCTCAGCGGCCATGGCCAATGGAGAGGCGCACTACAAACCAACTGCAAGCACCAAGGAGGCTTTCCCATGGGGAGCACAAGGCTGCTATCTATTGGTAAAGCCTATCTCCCCGCAAGAGTGGAAGAAGGCTAAGCAGGCCCATAGGGCTGCGGCCAAGGAAGCGGCCAAGGCCACCACTGCTATCCCACACTCACAACGCCAGGAGGACATGGAAACCTTCATGGTGGAAGCAACTCGGGAATCCATCAACCAATCAGATTGGGAAGCCCATGCTGAGTGGGCCACTCAATCTGAGGATCTGATGGGAGATTTGATCTCACCCAACCATTGCACCCAAGCTCCAGTCAAAACCAACTTGAGACCTATCCCAACTGAAAATTTTTTTGACCCACTCAATGGTGCACCGAACTCATCCGCACCACAAAAAATTCGTCCGATGTCAGGAAAACAAAAAGCGAAGGCCAAAGCCAACGCGACTCGTTCCACAAAAATCAACAAAAACTCCAATAGTGTTGCTGCTAACACCCATGCTGCTGTGAAAGCCCGTGGGGACCTAGAAGAGGCTGGTGGGCCTGGGGGCCCACCCTTGCACCTAAGGTGCGATGGGGGAAACCTTCACTCTAGGGATGCTGAATATTGCTGGATTCAAGGCCTCCCCATCCCGGGCTAGGAAACTGAGTTTTTACAACACAATTTACCCATGGATATCCTAGCCATCCAGGAGTCCCACTGTCCACGAGGTTCCAAGGAAACTTGGAAAACAATGCTCCTCCCATCCCTATCCTTTTGGTCAAAGCACTGTGGGGTGCTAATTTGGAAAATAATTTTTTCAAATTTGTATCCTCAGAAACATTCCTAAATGGCCAAGTGCTCATCGTCACTTTCTCATGGGCTGACGTAGCGCATGCAATCATCAACATCTATGCCCCAAACGGTGCACACAAGCATCAGGAATTTTTCTCATCAGTCAAATCCCTCCCACTACCCCCAGATTCTTTCCTAGTCAGTGACATGAACTGTTGGCTAATCTCACCAACGGACCAGTGGCCTTCCTCACCCCACGCCCCACAGGGTCACATAGAACTACGTGTTCTAAAAGCCACCCTTGGGTTAATAGATGCGCTGCTGCGACATGCCCTGCTGCTCAAAAACATGACGCGTCCCCACGTCCACAATGGCCAATTAAGGTCCATGACCCGCATCAACCTTATTCTAACACCAGCGAAATTCCAACCCCACATCTCCCACTTCAAAACAACGAAAATGAAATTCTCTGACCATCAGCTGGTCTTGATAACCTACCACCTACCTGTCACAGTTGCTAAGGCCCCACATTGGTGCAAAATCCGCCCCTCCCGAGCTCACGTCACCAGGATTTTCCATGTGGGTGGAAGAGGCAACTTTGGCAAAAAAGTTTGTTGCACCGTTTTGTGTGGACCCCATTTCCACATGGGCAACTTTCAAAGAGGACACCATCCGCCACTCTCACCATCTCTCCTCCAGATGCGCACAAGCCACATTGGCAGTTATCTCGCGTGCTCTGGCAGAATTGGCACACCTGGAGTCCAACATCCCAGTTACAGGATATAGCCCTGCATGGGGCTGGAAGTGGGCGGAGGCAGCCGCCCACCTCAACGCACTCAAAAGGCAACACAAACATTGGGTTTGTGTTCAATACAGGGCCATACGCATCACAAAAGGCGACAAGTGCACCACATATTTCTTTAAAAAAAATTTTGCACCACAACAGAGTGTGTGGCCTGCACACAGGTGCAAAGATCGGATAATTCCATTGTGGATATACCAGCTGAAGTGGCAATCGAAATGCAAATTTATTACTCTGAGTTGTACTGATCCAAACCAATTCAGCCAGCTGAAGTGGCGGGATTTCTTGACCGAGCTCATATCTGCACCATTTTCTGATACCCAGAAATAATGACTTTAATTACTCCAAACGAATTATACAGCCATTCACGGTGCGCCAAACCAAAATGCCCAGGCCCAGATGGCATTCCATATGAGTTCTACAAAAAATATTTAAATATATATCCCCATTGCTGCTCGCCTCACTTAACCAAAGCCTGTTGGAAACGCGCCTCCTACCAGGAGGACATGAGGCCTTTACTGTCACACTCTTCAAGAAAGGGGACAAGCTAGACTTAGCCAACTGGCACCCCATTTCTCTAACAAACACAGACACCATAATTTTAACAAAAATCATGGCTAACCGTTTAGGGACTGTAGCATCTGCCACCATCTCCCCAGAACAATTCGGTTTCATCCCCAGAAGGTCGATTTGGGATAACGTGCACTCCGTGGCTAATGTATGTCAGTCCACAGCCTCTGGGGCGCTTGTATTCTTGGACCAACAAAAGGCCTATGATAGAGTAAATGGGAATACCTAAGGGCCTGCCTCCATCAATTCCGCCTACCCCTCGCTTCATCAACTGGGTGATGCTGCTCACAGAATCTGCAACAATGGCAGTGCGTGGCCCTGGCTTCCTAACGGAAGTAGTCCGCCCTCAAAGGGGCTTGCGACAAGGGGACCCCCTCAGTCCACTCTTATACAACTTCAGCCTTGACCCACTACTGCGAAATGTGAACGCCCAACTTACTGGGGTCCATGTGCCAGGCCAAGCCCCAGTCAAGATATTGGTGTTCGCAGATGATTGTGTGGTTGGGGTGTCTAATAGTCAAGATGCACGCGCGCTTGAAGCTCTCATCCAGGAATATTCCCGGGTAAGCAACGCGGCACTGAACGCCTCCAAAACCAAAATCATCATCCTTGGTCGGTTTCAGAACTGCTGGGCCCCAGCAAGTAGTTCCCAACCTGGCCCATCTGCTCGCCTATGTCCACGCCTTACTAACTCAACACACACCGCTCCACTGGTGCTCCCCTTTGTACCACGTCCTACCATAGGACCAGTGCGCCATCTGGGCATGTGGATGGAGGCAGGCGGATATGTTTCAGCAGTAATGGAGAGCCATATTCTGGACAACGTGACAAAGAGAATCGCCTCTCTCAGAGCCCACCCTACTACCTTTACTGACAGGGTTGTTTTAGCCAACTCTATGCTCCTATCCAAAGTCTGGTTTGGAGCCCACGCCATCCCCTTCTCCCCAAGCTTCTTCAAATCCTTGTATGCCTTGCTGCAAGGATGGCTTTGGTCAGGCCGCCCTCCACCAGTGCGGCTAGAGGTCATGTTTGGCCCTCATCATCATGGTGGCATGGGCCTGCTTGACTTCAAAGCCCATGCTGCCAAGATCCTGGACACCTGGATAGCGGCCGTCACCGCTCCTACACTCCCATCCCAACACTGGTCCCGTGCAGCCCGCTCCAACTTCTCCTGAGCCTTGGGCCTCAATAATCCATCGAACCCCCACTCCCTGATGAAATACCTCGCATCACACACATCGGCCACAGGTCCTCACGGGACTAAAACCCACTACAAATGAATCCTACTCTCCATGCGGAGCGCAGAGTGGAGAATTTGTATTAGCAGACATACAACACAAAGAGGCCGCCCCTCTCCTCAGTTCACACAAGAGGTACAGGGGCTACCCATCCATGATGGCGTGATCCCCATTCATCCCCATGTCCTATCCAGGGTGGACTACCTGGACATGATGGACATCCCTTATTCCATTGAGACCCAAAAACAATCTGAAAATATGTACATCACCCTGTGTGTGTGTGCAGCCTCAAGTCCGCTCCCATGCGTGGCGCTGCCTGAGGCGGGTGTATCGTACATCTGAGTGCTCTAACACTTTACACTCATCCTGTGTCGTGTGTGGCCAGTATGGAACGCTGTTCCACCGCCTGGAGAAGTGCCCCACCTCTAAAGTGATATGGCGCAAAGTTCAACGTCTGCTGGGCCAGGATCAAACGCATCCCTTCAGTCTGTCAAGAGATATGTTTGCTCTATCAATGGCCTCCTCCCTTCCACCCTCCCTCCGTGCTCTGGTGGTTGCAATCGCCATGTGGACCATCCACACGATTGTCTTAGATGCCATCACAGGCTCCACCCCCACCCTCCCAGAAACTGTCCACAGATTCTGGTCTCATTTGGTGGACCACTTTCAAGTGTGGATGTTTGGATACCTCCCACCGCGTCGCCAACAGCTGGTCTCCTCCTGGTTCCCATTCTGGTTCATCAAATCAGACCCTTTCCTCCACACGTGCTCAATAGTGGCTACGGCCCCTTCACACGTTCCCTCCCCTCCCCATAATTGGCGTTCCCGCTGGCAACAAGAGATAGCATTGCTTCTCTGGGGTGCCTCCCCTGGTACTAAGTTTGTCTTTCCTGAGTCATATTTGGAAAGTGTCCGTCCCATGGTCGGCCTTCCCCACAATAAATTTAAATTTAGAAATAAATATATGAATTTTGTAACTTTTCTCTTTCTCGTTACAATCACTATTGCAATTGATTAAATTCAAGACTAGGTAAGTTTGATAATCAACATGAGGAGATGAGTGTGCACCCGACATCAGTTAAAGGTTGGGCAAGTGTAATAAAGGGAACAGGATCAGTATTCACACCATCCAAAGTTTATAAACACCCCAGAGACACTGATGGCCAATATAAAACAAAGAAAACAGCAGTGAATATATCACCATAAATTTTAGCCTGGCAAGCCAAGTTCAATCAGTTCATCAAAACTCTGCATTCCCAGCCCTTGTCATCAGTGGAGCATGGAGTTCAAGTTTTTCTGGATTAAACTTAATGGCACTTTGTGAAATGTTTTGCAGTGATGTGCACAACAACTTTCCAGCTGCTTCATATGTTGCTCTGCACTCTATGACCCACGGATGGTTGGATCTTGGGTTTGAATCTGCACAAGTGTGTGGAGGTCAATCTCCCAAATGGTTAATGGGTGGTCGAAACAAAGTGCACGCAGTGGACTAAAAACCAACCAAATCTTTGTCACGTTTGACTACTTCCCCACAATGATAAAGTGTAAAGTGTTGGAGCACCACCTCAATTTTTGGACTTAAAAGCTAAGGGGAACTTTACTCCTTAGAAATGCAATGCTTCATGCTTATGATAGAGCTGTGCACGGGCAAAGTGATTTCAGTGATTACCCTATCCATGGTCATTGTGAAGACTTAACCCAAATTTCCCACACCGCAGTTATCAATATTGATGGTCAGGAATCCCACTGATTTCTCTTTATAGTGGATAATGCACCCCCTATCTTCACCTTTTGCCGTTCTTTTGGCCATAATGCACACCTGCCCTTCCAGAGAGGGCATCAATCAAAACAAATCCTCCCCAATACAATGGGAAGCAAGACTCCCAGTACAAACCAGCCATTGACACTGAAGCCACCTTTCCATGGGGCGCACAGGGGTGTTACATTAAGGTAAAAACTGTGTCCCCGCAAGAGCGCAAAAAGGCCAAACAGGCCCATAGTGCGGCGGCCAAGGCAGTGGCGTTGGCAGCATCTGTGATCCCGCCTTCCCAGACCAAGCTGATATCAAGTCATTTACTGGGGAAGCAGCTTGATAATCTTCTCACTAATCAGATTGGGCCCACCAATCTGCAGAACAGATGTTTGAGTCAGATTTACCCGTGCAAAATTACCAAGCACCAAACAAAACCAATCCTACCAACCCAATCCCCATCGAGTTTTTGTCAACCTCCAATGGTGCACTGCAGGAGCACACCAAAATCAAAAGGCTGATTAAATCAACAAAACCTAAATCCAACAATAAACCCACAGTGAAGGCGATCCCTAAGGACAGTTACACTCCGCCGCTGATCTATGCACAATTCAAGCCTGCTGAGAAACCTGGCAAAGCAGCACAGGAAGGGCAATGGGGCCCTTCCCATTGCACCTAAGGTGCAATAGGGGGATCCTTTACAATAAGGACGCTGAACATTGCTGGACTCAAGGCCTTGCTGACATGGGCTAGGAAACTGAGTTTTTTAAAAACAATATACCTGTGGATATCCTGGCCATTCAGAAAACCCACTGTCCACATGGTGCCAAGGAAACATGGATAATCATGCTACTCCCCTCCCTTTCTTTTTGGTCGCCACACTGTGGGTGCTTATACGTGCAATCCATAGCTTTAAATTTATTTCTAAAAACTTGTACTCAATAGACGTGTGCTGGTTGTGTTCTTTTCATGAGACAATAAAGTGCATGCTATCATTAACAAATATGCTCCTAACCTCTGTGTGGGCTTGCCAGGAATTTCTCTCAGCTGTAACTTCCCTTCCACTTCCACCTGATCCATTTGTGGTAGGCGACCTGAACTACTGGGCAACCCAGCCACTGACCGCTAGTCTTTAACGCCTACCCCTGAAGGGGCACGTCAAACTCTGCATTCTAAAAGCCACCTTGGGGCTTTTTGATACCCTCCTCAGACATGCACCGCTGCTTTCCAACATGTTCCTTCCCCATGTGCACAACGGTCAGCTAGGTCTATGTCACACAATGACCTTATTCTTGCCCCATTGATCTTTTGGTCTCTGGTTGCACACTTTACAATGGTGAAAATTGATTTTTTCTGTCCACAGTATGGTGTCAATTTCCTTCACTTTGTCATACCCAGCAGCACAGGCGCTAAAGTAATGCAAACTTAATTCAGCCGAGATTGCATCACCCAGGTTTTCCTCATGAATGGACAACGCAACTTTGGCAATGGAGTTCACCAAACCATTCCGTGCAGACCCACTTTCTAACTGGTCAACCTTTAAAGCAAACACCTTCCTTCAGGAACACCACCTTTCATTGCATCACCCTAGGCTGCCTCGGCGGTCATTAAGCGCATGCTTGCAGAAGTAGACCACCTGGAGTCTAATGTCCCTGCTACAAGCTACAGCCCAGCTTGGGGTTGCAAGTGGGCAGAATTGTCTGCTCATATCAACGCACTGGTAAGACAACACAAACATTGCGTTTGTATTCAGTTTAAGACAAAAAATATTAAAGCGGGTGACAAGTGCTCCGCCTATTCTTTCACAAATTCTTCACACTGCAACAGAACTTGTCCTGCACACTGGTGAGGCAGCCAGACCACTCCATCGCAGAAACTCCATCTGAAGTGACAATTAAAGTTCAAAACTATTACTCCAAATTGTATCAATCTGATCTTGTCAAAAAGGCCAAAATTGATGAGTTTCTCAATGGTGCACATATCTGAACCATTTCCCAATACCTGAAGTTGATAAATCTATTTAGTCAGGATGAACTCTGGTATGCCATTTGTTGTGCACCGCACAGGAAGTGCCCAGGTCCAGATGGGATTTCATATGAGTTCTATAAGCGATATTTCTATTATTTTTCCTCTTTGTTGCTTGCCACAAAAAAACAAGTTTCTGTTAGAAACGCGTTTCCTTCCTGGGTGCCTGGAGGCCTATTTGATAACGCTGTATAAGAAAGAGGATAAGCTGTATTTGGCCAACAAGCGCCCCATATCATTTACTAATACAGACACTTAATTAATTGCTAAAATTATGGCCAACAACTAGGGGAAGTTGCCTCTGATGTAATTTCCTCTAAGAAATTTGGTTTTATACCCAAGTGGTCAATATGGGACAACATATACACCGTAGCCAACGTCTGCCAATCCATGGCTACTGAGCACTTGTGTTCTTAGACCAACATAAAGCTTATGATAGGGTCAGCTGGGATTACCTCAAAGCTTGTCTCCACAAGTTCCACCTCCCCCATCATTTCATTAATTGGGTGATGTTGCTTATGGAATCCGCCACAATGGCTGTGCGTGGCCCTGGCTTCATTACTGATGCGGTTCACCCTCAAGGGGTCTCCGCTAAGGGGACTCTTTAAGCCCACTCTTATATAACTTCAGCCTTGACCCACTTTTATGCAATGTGAATGCACGCCTTGCTGGTATCCATGTGCAAGGTCAAGCACCAGTAAAATGCTGACATCTGCTGATGACTGTGTGGTTGGGGTGTCTGACAATCATGATGCATGAGCGCTGGAGGTAACTATCAGGATTACTCCAGGGTCAGTAACGCCACCCTTAATGACTCCAAAAACAAAATCATTCTCCTCAGCTGGTACCAATCCCATTGGTACCAGAGCCCCATAGTCAGCCTGTCCATCAGCTAGCTCTCTGGTTTGCTTTCCCCAGACACCCCATACTGCCCCACTTGTACTCCCTTTTGTGCCGAGATCCACTGTTGGTACAGTGTGCCATTTGGGAGTGTGGCTGGAGGAGGGAGGGTTTACCTCGTTGGTATTGGAGCACCTCATTCTATACAATGTCCCAAAGCGCATCGCCTCCCTTAGAGCTCACCAGACTAACCTCATTGGATGGGTTGTGCTTTCCAACTCTATGCTTCTGTCAAATGTCTGGTTTGAGGCCCATTTCATCATCTTTTCCCACTCTTTCTTCACTCTTTCTTCACCTCTTTATATGCCCTCCTACAATAGTGGCTTTTTTTCAGGCTGCCCTCCCCCTGTGCGCCTGGATGTCATGTTTGGCCCTCACCATAGTGGTGGTATGGGCCTGCTCAACTTTGAGGCCCATGCCGCCAAAATACTTGGACATGGATTGCTGCAGTCACCAGCCCCACAATCTCAGATCAGCACTGGTCACATGCAGCCTGATCTAATTTTGCCAGCACACTTTGCCTCCTCGATCCTACCCACCCCCATTCTCTGCTTAACTATATGTCCTCTCATCCCTCTGCCACAGGTCTGCATGGGACGCCGCCCCACTTCAACCATATTCTCCACTATATGTGGAGCGCTGATTGGAGAATTGACATCAGTGGATATACCATCCATAGGGGTCGCCCTACTCCCCATTTCAAACAAGGAGTCCATGGGCAAGTCTCTTTGAACAACATGGTACCCCATGTCCCCCCCTCATTGCCCATGTGGACTATCTTGAGAAGATGGACATCCTGTACTCTTTGGAGACCCAGAAGGACATTTGGTGGTACGCACACCATCCTCTGTTACAATCCCAGATTATCTCCATTTGTGGAGATTCCTTAGAAAGGTGTACCAGACTGCTGAACAGTCCAATGCCTCTCAATATTCACACATTGTATGCGCTCAGTATGGGACATTAGTCCATCACTTGAAATATTGCCCACCATCACAGGCAATCTGGCAGAATGTTATGCAATTCTTTTGCCAGGAGCGAGAACCAACTCTCAGCCTGTCTAAGAACATCTTCGCCTTTTCCATGACCTCTCTCCCTATCCTCTCTCCCTTCTCTCCACGCTTTAGTCCTATCAATTTCATTATGGACAATCCACACTGCCAGGCATTTGCCTCCCAGGCTTCAGAATAAGAATGTTGCGGGTAAAACTTGGACAAATAGAGGAAATGTCATACATTTAAAGTCTGTGACAATGAGGAAATCGATTTTAATAATAGTAATAATGATTTAGTTGGGCAAAAGACCCTGGCCAATTTTCAGTGGAACCCCACAATTGGGGTAACATGATTTTGAAGCCTCTAAGGACAACTAAATCAATAACCAGTAGTCAGATTACTCTGACCATGAAGCAGACCATGGGTACTCCATCAGACGGTGCTTCCCCAACCATGCCCAGGTACATTCAAGCACCTACGTGGGGACCACCCCCTTTTATAAGTGTAGAGGGGGTCCTCAAAGATTAAATAATTTTATTGAATGGGTATTGGATGGATTTTATCAAATTGTTACCCCATGGATACGTTTTAGCTAATCATAATTCCCCATCTATTGCTCCATCTAAGTGAAGCAAGTTTTCTGAGCTTTTATAGGCTAAAATTGTATTTCCCTAATTTAAAATCCCTCAAGATATCTGAACGTCGAGCCTCAACACTTTATATACTATTATTCAATTATTATATGTTCTCTCTTTTACCCCATGTGGTGCCTAATAAAAAAACTATAAATTTAAACTTTCTTATCTCTTCTAGTTTTCTATTATTTTCCTATCAGCGGTAAGAAAAGCCCCTGATTTAAATTGTTGGATTCAAGGCAGCAAGCACCAGAAAGCCAATTTCCAAGCCAAAATCTAACACACACTATAGTCCTTGACGCTCTTTCTGGAACTACCCCAACCCTCCATAAAGCTGTGCATCACTTTCATTTTCACCTTATGGAGCACTTCCAAGCTTGGCTGTTTGGCCACCTGCCATCCCACCACCGCCAGTTGGTGTCATCCTAGTTCCCCATATAGTTTCTCTCATCGGACACTTTCCTTCATTAGTGTTCAGTTTTAGCCCAGGCCTCCCCTAACACTACCCCTCTTCCTTCCACTGACATTCCTTCTGGTAACAGAAGGTAGCTTTTCCTCTGGGGTGCCCCTATGTTTCTTGGTGTTTTGTTGTTGGTGTTTATTGAAAGTGTCCATCCCATGGTTGTCCTTCCCTGAATTTGAATTTATTCAAGGTAAGCTGGCCAGGGGATGGACATTACTGATACAAAATATTGATTAAAAACATAAACCAAATTCCCTAAATGAGTGGCGGAACACCAAAACAAAAAGAAAAACTAAGCCAACCAGGTTAGCAGTTGTGGACCGCTTATTTCACCATGGCGGAGGAGGGGAGTGGGTATCAGACAGCTTATCAATTTTTTCTTCATTAATGAAGAGATGGACTAAAGCTGAGAGCAAAGGGTTGAGGCATCCGCAGGATGCAGGTTGAGGAAAAATGGAAAAGGGTTAATCTGTTTTTCAACAAGCTGGGCCTGGAGCATAGCCTCCAGGAATTTAGCAACATGGTGTTCAGCTTGTATGCATGCATCGGGAAGCTGAGAAAATTTAGTTATCTTGGCTCTGGTGATGCGCGTGGTGGGGAAAATTCTGCCAGTGCAACAACTTGCTTGACAGTAGAGGTGGCAGTTTCCCTTAATCGTTCAATTTCCACCTTTGCAACCTCAGGGAAATTGGCAGGGTAAAAGATTTTATGTAGTCCCTCATTAAATTGAGTGACAGATTGTGTCACAGCTTCATGGAGATGGGGACTTTCAGGAGAGGCCACAGCAGCTTCAGCAATTTGATGGTCACTCAAAAATGGGGTAGCGGTGGGTTTGGGGATATATTTCTTAGGTGGAAATATAGCATCAAAATCTGAAGGTAAATATGGTTCCAAGTTGGCCTTCCCTAAATAGAATTAAAATTTAATTGGGGTTAAAGCAAAATATGATTGTTATAATTTATCTACAAATGTTTTATTGAGACTAGTGCTTAAAATTACTCTTAATCTTAATTTTCAAGCACTAGAAACTTCTCTTAATAAAGCCTAGTTTCCAACCTAACAAACTCTGGATAAATGCTCCATTTTTGCGCTGCTGGCTAATGTGATAAGTGATAGTGCCTGAGATGAGTTATATTCATCCTAATATTAGTTCTGAGAATATATTCAGTGTTTAACTCCTCTACTCATTCCAATCACCCCATGTTACATATTATGACTTATCACATTCTTGCTAATAACAGATAATGGAAACACTTAATTGAGTTACAATTATCTGATCTCAGTCCAGCCTTCAACTAGGATCCTGATCTCCTGAAGCTCTGAACATGGACTTTACCATTGCCTCCTGCATCCCTAAACCTCTTTTCACCCTCATACTTGGTATTTGCCTGTCACTCATCACATTCCTGATTTTCCCTTGGTACTTTAAATGGTACATATCTTTTTTCTTAATATACTTTTTAATCTGTAATTATCTTCAGTTTAAAGTACAATCCTCTAGGACTAAAGAAATATATTCTGCCACAATAATTGTTAAAAACCTCTATACCTCTAGAGAAGGTTAAGTTTTACTCAAGTTGTCCTTCCTGGAACATCTGAGTAGCAATTAATAAATCATTTACCCTTTGCTTGTTGCCAAGAGAGTGCAAATACAAGAGTCACCGCCACAGAAAGTAAGACATCCTGTTTAATGTCAGTTAATCCTTCTTATCCATTTTACAATTAGGAGACCTCATTCTCTTTTATCACTATTGACCTTTGGTTGACAGAATAAGCTTAACATTCTTTGATCCAGACCTTGTAAGGTCATTCATAAGGTGAGTTCTTAGTAATTTATTGCTGACAGCAATCAGGGGACAGTGGTGAACTGAGTACATGGCTGTCTCATCCAGCCTTATACCCTCCTTCAACAGGATCTTGAGGGGGCGTTGTCAGGATTCAAGATGATGAGCATAGAAAAATCCCTACTACTAAATTTTGCCTTGATAAGGTGATTATCAAGCCATTTTCAATGAAACCTGTCCCTTAAGGAATCAATGAGAGTTTTGATCATAAAAGATCACGTGCATATTAATTGATGGAGATGCCTTCCAGATTTTTATCCCCGCTTCCAAAACCTCAAAAGGAGTGACACGTACCACGGTGGATTTGAGAACTTTGCAGAACTTTGAATGCATTGACCAGGTAGCCGATACAAAAGGCTGTGAAAAATCCTGATTGTATTGGGCTTCAAAGGTCCCATAGGTGCCACGTCCCCATAATTACTATAAATATCAATGCTTTCTAATCAATAAAAATGGTCTATTTTGCCCATCTTTTCATCTTTATTAGTATCTAATTAGTTTATAACCTTGAGCCCATTATAGTCTTTGGCTACAGTCAAGAGAACTTTTACGCCAAGACAGGGGTAAAACCTCTCTGAGAAGGGGCTTTAGCATTTATATGAGGGTAGTAAAAGTTCAGCAATGTACCAAAGACCCTCAAGGCAAACCAAATTGCTGCAATGGGGGCAACAGCGGGTCTTGCAGGGGCAACCATAGTGGTGAGGGAGGCAATGAGGACGATGACTCCTCAGGTTTCTGAAGTTGCTGGCCTTTGGGTGAGATACCTTGATAACTGGGAGTTAGATTAAGCTTTGTTTTCCAGTTGGTATCTTTCAGAAGGTAAGTTTCCATTAAAATTGATCAAAATGATTTGGATGAATTGAGATAGGGCATATTGAATTCCAATGGGGACCCAGCAAGGCCCCAAAACATTTACATGGTTCAGGTTTCTGCACAGGGTCAGTGGCAGGAACAAAGTGAAGTTGGAGGTTTTGTATAATGATGGGTATGATCTCCCCTAAGGGGTGGTCCAAATCACCCTTGAAAATGAAATTTTTGGTGGATTGATTAAGCGTGTACATCTGACCTGCTGATGATGGGGCAAAATATGCATGTTAATGTAGAATAGGACCAAAAGGTTGTGCTAAGACAGTGGTGGGTCACTGGGGCTTATTCTGAATGAGCGGATACAAGTTTGGTACAGTAGATGAGTAACCACCATCCAGGGCTTATCTTTGTAGAAGGCTGGTGCTAGCCATTGTGTAGCCAGTTCAATTAATGGAGAGCCCAATTGACAATGATTAGGGCTATGATTGAACAACGGTGTGTTTGACAGATCAGTAGAAAGAATTTTGAGATAACATGGTAGACAGTATTTACAATAGAATGAATGTGTCAAAGAATTTTATTTAAAAAACTAAGTCCAAAAAGGATAATGAATCAACAACAGACCCTAGGGGGTCTTTGTCTTAAAAATGAGAGGAATATTGAGGAGGAATATGGCTAAATTGGCCCAGGGGTATCAGTGGCATACTCCAATTGACTGGAAGCCAGTGGGCATAGGGGTTGTCAAAGATTTAGACAAACTCATAAAAACTTTGATGCCCTCCTCCCAGGTTTTAGGCCAGTTCAGACTGATAGTTCTAACCAGGCACCAGTTCATTTGGGTCAGACCTTCTGTGCACCCAGTTCTTCCTGAATCCATTCTGGCAGATTGGCCCAAATGCATAGATTTGGGGGTGATTGACAAGATAGGGTTATTTATTCTTGATCTGTTAAATTATAATGCGTGACCCATACCACTCTATGACCCTTTATAGAGCAATTGGGTCTTGGAATCATTTGCTCTTTTTTGGGGGTCTTTAAATATTGGGACCAGGGGTGGGGGTTAGTCTCTAGGTCCTGCTGGTGGCGCTCTGGATTGCCAAATCTCTACAAACCCATTTTATCATCTACCATTCTATCATCTCCACCAGAGTAGAGGAGGAAGTGGGGCAGAGAGGCGTGATCCCTGGGGGTCAGGGCAGTAACCCATTGCTTATCCACCACATGAGCCAGGTCACTCAGCTGGAACAGGGGGTTTACTTGGGACTTGGGACCCCTCTTGCACCTAAAGGGGTGCAATACTGATCCAGGTAGAGTGGCTGTGCCTCAGGACATAAAGTGGCAGTCACAAGATACCAATTGACCTATTTTAGGCCAAGGATTAGCCTAAATAAAAATAAATTATGAAAGTAAAAGTTAATGAATGCTTGACTAATTTCAGGAGAGCATCTAAAGTTCTATGACTGCTTTTGAAATAATGCACTAAGTATCATCACAATGTTAAAATGTTTCTTATTCAAGTTTAAGGAAACATACAAATATGAGTAGCACTAAAGATTAAGCGGAAGAATTATATATAAATAACAGGAAAAGTACAGACAAAATCAACAAATGCATGGGAATAAAGGGAAAAATAAGTAATCAAAAAGTGAGGATTATAACTTACAAGGGGCCCTAATACTTAGTAGTGTGACTTCCTAAACTATGGGATGCCATTAAGATACAGCGGAGGCTATGGGATACACTAAATCATATAAAATTATATAGTAAACTGAGGATAAGAACTGCTTAAAGTAGCATCATCACTATTTGATAGATAATAAAAACTTCATTGAAATTATTATCAAAAAAGCAGATTGCATAAAAAAATATACTTTTGATTTGATAATTTTAATGGCCACAGTTGGCACTGTTCACAATGGAGCAACATATGAGGATTCCTCTACTAGTCATTAAAATTCTCAAATAAACTTGTTACATTGCTTAGATGGTAAACTAAAAGAGCTCTCATTATTGGTCACATATTATACTTTGATATTTGACTCCATTTTGTCTACTAAAAAAAGTGGCCTATTATCTTCAACTTCGACTTTTGAAAAAATATACACAATCTTTGATTTATAAAATATTCATAGATGGTTTTATCTTTTCTTTAGTTATTAGTTAAGCTGCCTGCATTATAATGGCAAGCTTTAATATCATTCCTAATCTGTTCCCCTTATTTCCCCATTATTTTTAAAAGGGGATGTCATTTTGGCATAAGCATCTTTTAGCTTATAGCTAAAAATACATATCTATCCATATAAAGCTTACATTTTTACTTTCATTTGGATAAGCATGCCATCATCATGTTTAAATTTTATAGCTAGTCATGTAAAAAAATCTACTAACTAAAGTGAAGGTCTTTTTTATAGCGCAGTGTTGGATTTTTGGCCTTTTTGTAGGCTTGCTGGTGCAGTATCACCTTGAATCCAACAATATCGCAGGAGCTGCTCTTAATACTTATTATTAAAAATAATGTAAATAGACACTTTAATAAAATAAATAGTTTTATATCTTTTTGTCCTTTTATTTGGCGCTGCGCAGGGGAAAAAACTAAAATTTGATGATTGTGCAATAATAATAAATTAATGATTCATAGTTTAGGCTCAGATTGCTTGGTGCTTTCTGAATTAGAAAATATGTGGTTTTAACCTATTAGTTAGTTTGAGACTCACAGATAATTGTAATTTAGACTTTTTATGCCTCAAGTTCAGATTGATTGGTGCTGTCCAAATTAGGTATTATTCAAAAGCAGCCTATCAGTTAGTTTGAGACTCGCATTGCTTCAATGTGAGGGCCAGCGGGGCTGTAACTGTCAGAAAAACAAAATTATTTGGAAGGGATTTAATTAATTGGACCCAATCAGAAAGGGGGAAATCTTTTCGCCCTGAGGAGCCCCCCACCAACCCTATAAAAGAGGCTGGTCATTGTGAGGGGATGTGAACTAAACTGACGGTGGCTGGGGAAAGAGTCCCTGAGGGTCTCCCCTGAATTTGCCACATAGTCAGTGCAATCCGATCAGTCAAACCCATGGTATTTGCCCAAGCTTTATTAATATTAGTATTAAAGGTGTTACCCCAATCAATAGGGTTACACTGAGAATCAACCAAGGTCTTTTGGCTGATTTGTTCTTCACTTACCTCAAAACCACTCTTTTCCATACCTTGGACTTGTAAATGTCTGACACGCAGGTTTATATTAACAGTCATACAGACTAATATGTTTCAAATCAATATAAAGTGATAACTAAGAAATAAATTTAAATTTTTAACTTTTATTCAAGGTGGTCTGACCTGGGATGATACTGCACTGATTAAGGGGAATTGAAGAAAATGGGAAAGGAGAATAAAATTGGAATTTCCCCATGCATGGTGTATGATAGGCCAGAAACTCCATGGACTGCCTTGCCATTTGCTATCTCAGTTCAGGGCATTGGTGCGTAACTCCAACACAGTCATAGTCATCCCCTACCCAAAGTCATGTACCAGAGTCAAACTGGAAAGGCAAATGGTATAGCCCATATTCTACCACTGGGGTATCCTCCCTTCAAGAATCTTATTTACAAACAATTATTTTATGGTATAGTAGTTATCTAAATCAGTCATAATACTTTTATAATTTGGTATATTCATCTATTTTATAATATATAAATTAAGATATAAAATTAGGGTACAACTAAATAGAGTTAGTTTACCCTTGAGATAATAAGTATATATAAAATGCCACAATAGCTTAATTTTACTTTTTTAAAAAGCGTACTTAATATGAAGCTTTAAAAAATATAGCATATACCAATTCTATAATAAAACCAGATGATATCATAAAATGGGAACAATTTTATTTATAAGGAGTAGATATAAATCTTTAGTAAGATTATAACTTAAGAAATATGAAAAACTCTTCAAACGATAGCTTTGTAGTTTTAGAGATATGAAACCTTTCAATATGTGGTTATTATATATATATACTAGTGGAGTTACCTGAAATTGCTTAGGTTTATTTATTATCAGCTGATTTGAACTAATTATTTTAATTTCTTTATAGCTAGCTGTACCCAGACACACGTTGCTGTGGCTCAGTTTGGTTAAATGGAAAAGAAAGAAAAGATAAAGCATATGTTTCTAATAGCAGCATTACCTAGCGTTGCTTGGGTTTATTTATAAGCTCACATTGCCAGCCTAAAGGCTGTGCCAGCACTACGCTTGAGCCACTTAGACTAACAGCTTCGCTGTTACCCTCACGGCTGGTGAACTGGTTATCTTAATCTACTTAATAAGCTATAATAATCTACTTGAAACTTTAACACTAATTTTTATTTAGTTTTGTGTAACCAATTTGGTGAATTATTTGATAATATTTTCTAATATCACCCACTTGCCTAAATAGATTGAACCCTAAAACTTGATAGTTTCAGATGTCACTCAGTACATCAGTATGTCAGTGAATTTGTTTTTTAAGTAGATAGCATTCATTACCTGTGCTTCACTACGGTGTCTAATGAATTTCAGATAAATTTATTAATTTAGATTTTATACTATATATAAATAATAACCACTAGCCAAATTTAATTGCTCAATTGAATCGACCAAAAACCATTAACCAATCATTTATGTTTATTCAGAGGAGGAGGAGAAGGTGTGGTAATGAACATTATATAGATGTACCATAACACAAGCAATGTTAAGGCCAATCTGTCAAAATCCAGGGCTTGGCCCATCGGCAGAATGGTGATGTTGGGTGTGGCACCAAAGAGCTCAATCCCCTGGATGGCAACAGGAAAGGAGTTTCTGTACCTAAGGTGTCCCATCCCTGGGTGGGCGTCATTGTATAAAATTTGGCTCAAACTTGAAGTGGACCTTAAAAAAGTGGCTTTGAAGTGGCAATGGCTCGGCTTATCTTACTGGGGCATGGCTATTGTCATGAACACTATCATTCTTTTCAGACTATGGTACATTGCCGGATTTGTTCCACCACTGGTATCTTCCATCAGGAGAATACAGAGTTCAATCATCCAGTTCATTTGGCGATGGTGGGCATCAAAAACCAGTTTCTCTAACTTATGTCAGGAGGTGAAGAAGGGGGGCATCAGTCTGATTAACTTCAGAAGTATGATCAAAGCACTGCAGCTGAAATGGATCACATGGGTCGCTTGGGAGGGAAAATCCATCTGTTGGTCTCCAATAATGGAGGACTACCTCTCTAAGGCTTGCAAGGACAGTTCAAACAAGGATCTTGGTGTCAGCTGGGGCATCAATCAAAGGGCCGTTCCAAGCGTGGGGAACCTACCAGGCTACTGGAAAGACTATTCTAGAGCTTGGGCGGACATCAAGGGTAGATTGGAGGGTGGAGAGTGGACCATCAAAAGGATATGGGCGATTTCCCTTTGGGGAGGAGCTTGGGTACTGGATATGGAACCTCGTCTGTGCAAGGCCTTCAAGCACTTTATTGGGGCAGTTCACTGGGGGGACTTCCTTCATGGTGATGGCTAAAGGGTGATTAGGTGGAATCAGTTAATAATGTTGCCAGTACCTCCAAGGTGCTGGTAAGGAAGGCATGGGATGTTGTTGAAGCAACTGAACTGCCTTCTTTCTGGAGGAAAGCAATTCCTTCTCTGGCTGCATTAGAGGCTGGGGAAGCCTGTTCAGAAGGTTGTGGAGGGCAGGATCGGTGGGTGATCCCATGGGGAAGAGAAGGCTGGAGATACCTCAGATGGGAAAGCCTCTTTGTACTTCAGGACTGGCTTAAGGTGGGGGAAGGTAGTGGTGTCTGCCTCTCAGATTTCACAACCTCCAGGTTCCAGAAGCTACAAGACAGAGAGCTTTGCTCAATGTACTTGTCCTGGATCACTTGCAAAATGTGACCCAGCCAGATGAAACTGTGGGGAAGGAGAGTTAAGGGATGCTGGTCTATACCAGTTCAGAACTTTCTCTTCCAAGTCCGCAGTAACATATTGGTCACTAAGGCGACTCTGCATAAGTGGAGTAAGCATAAGGAGTATGACCTTCTGTATGCCTGTAAGGTATGTAGAGGGGAGGAGACAGCAAAACATATTCGCGGAGTATCCAGCAGCAGATGCTGTGTGGAGTAGTGCTCTCCTATGGTATGAAGCATACCAACCAGGGTGTAAGTTATCCTCTGGTCATTTTGCATGGAAAGAGATCCTGACTGCGTATGCCCCACCAAGTCTTCTTTCAGACAAGGAGTGGTTCAGGGCTGGTGCATGATATGGAGGGAGGTGATTTATGGTCTATGGCTTGCCAGAAACCAGCGTTGCTTCCCTTCAGAAGGAATCAAGCCAACAAGCTCCCTGACCATAGTCAAGCGACAGCTAGAAATAGCAGTAGAAAGCTTGGAAAATCTCATTCCTCAAGTAAGTCCAACTTGGGGGTCAGTCTGGTCTCATTCCTCACAGTAATGTAAGGAGAGTGTCTATAAATCTCCTGTTCCCAGGGTGGTAGTGCATGGTGCACAGGGCCAACGCTAGGGAACAAGTCACCCAAATAAAAATTACTAGAGCTCTGCAGAAGGTGCTGGAGCAATAATAACTCAAGGAAAGGAGTGTGAACGTTAGGGTAAATAACCAACCAAAAATGATGTGGTGCACAAAGGGAGAAGTGGTAAGTATCCCAGGTTGAAGGGAACATGGGTGAACCAATGGTGCACTAGGGGATAACCTAATTGTATATATAAAATGGAATGATTAACATAGCACAAGACCTCCTTAAAGAGGTCTGTGCACAGGATCATCTGATATAACATAAATAAAATAGGAAAAATGGGATAAGTTTATTGTGAGAATTCGACCAACAAGAAATGTTGGCCACAAAACCAAATTTAAACATTGCTGGGGTAATTATGGATCCACCAAAGTGGGCACAAACCTTGACGCTCCAATAGGCAAACACTTCCATCCAAATTGGTAGAATAGATGAAATTGTCTTCAATCAAATAATCAAGTGAAGTTGTATTCTACCTAAACGCATAATTTTGTAAATAGAATGGGTTTGAACTCCCATTTTCCAACCAATTAAATCAAACTGTCTTTGTTTGTTAAATAGCTCATGAAGTTACCGCCTGGGCCAATACAAGGGGCTGGACGTTTTGCACCTCACTAGTACCAACCTGGGCATATTTGGCTTGTACCCAGAGTTGGTCTAATGTGTGCTTGAGGTCAGGGAGGACCTGAAGTTTCACCTTTCTGGGCCTCCTGCCACCAAGCCTTATCCTTAGGGTTGGTGCCTACTATCAAGTCATTCAACCATGACAAGTAAGGGATGGGAGGCATATTTCTGAACTGGCTGGGTAGCCTTTGCTACCTGGTATACCAAACAGTGAGGAATATGGCAATTTTGGGGTAGTGTGAGCCACCCCACCTGCGAATTGCCCAATTTGGTGGTGCTTAGATTTGTGCAGCCCCAGTGCAGCAAGGAGCAGTACCTCAGGTTTCATCCCACAAAGTTGCCTGCAATGGGTGCCCTAATGGGCACACAAAAACCACCAACCACTCAGCTAAACCTCTGACTTATCAAATCAACCAATAACTAATTACCCCTCAAAATTAAACTGTGTCCTATTGATTTGACCAAAAGCCATCAACCACTTTGCCAAACAAAATAAACCTATCAAATCAATCAAATAACACCAAAATGGTACCCAAAACGTCTCTATATAATTAAAATCATTGTGTATGACATGTCTTTCAAACTACTTAATCAACTACTTAACCTATCCTTACATTTTACTATATTGACTCATCATTTTATTAGTTTTACTTACATCTAAAATATTAGCTTTAACTATATAAATAGTTTAAATGATAAGAAAGTAATTAAATAAAAGTGATTGCGCTAGGATTTGAACAACCAACCTTTATAAAATTTTAGAGCCAAAAGCTGAGCTGATTATGCTAGAGGAGGTTTTTAAAATCAATTGGGTTTTTGATTCAGTTTTGATTTGAATTAACTTGCTAATTAGCCAAATGACCACTAACTACTTAAAAAAATTTTGGGAAAAAGAACCTTCTTTAAAAAAAGCTCTAAAAAAGTATGAAATAATTGAGAAATTATGCCTCCTCAATAAAACCTTTTTTAAATTCAGTGTCATCTTTCAGCCTGACTTATAAAACTGCTCACAAATAAAATTTATACCTTATGTCTGGATTGGGTCCAAATGTAAACTATAAGCAACTTAGAATATACAGTGCTGAGTATATATATATATTATAAATACCTATTATAAGTCAGTTAAAATATGGTGCCAACTTCAAAAGGGTTTTATTGAGGAGACATAATTTCTCATTTATTTCATACCTTTTAGAGCTTTTTTAAAGGAGGTTCTTTTTTTCCCGAAAATACTTTACCCCCAGTTCTTCCCCCCACCCAAAAAAATAGTGCATTTTTAAAAGTGGCATTTTTATCCTACTTTTTTTATTAAATATTGAAATCTCTATATATCCTTTTTGACCCCTTACTATTTTTCTATAAAAATAAAACTTATTGTATGTATATATTATATATAGTATCTTATAAAACAATATACTAACAATTCATTTTAATAAATTTAGTTGATTTTATTGGTCAAATTATATTAAATTTACTGATTGCCATCTACAATACTTCATTTTTTTTTAGTACTAGATGGTCCCCATCTACAATACTTCATTTTATTAACTTTAGATGATTTTATTGGTCAACATATGCTGAATTTTCTGATTATCATCTACAGTACTTTATTTTATTAGATTTGGTTGCGTTTACAGTCAATCTATGGTAAATTTATTGATTGCTTTCTAAATTAATTCATTTTATCAAATTTAGATGAGTTTTTTGAGCAAATATGCAAAAACGATAGCCATCTATAATGATTTAAGCTTGTCCCACTATGATCTCATACTGCCCGAACTTTGAACATACCCCCAGTCATAGGACTATCAAAAGTGCTTCGAAGCTATCACTTAACCACGCCGGAATTAATTTTATCCGGAGTTGTATTAGTCCCATAATTATCCATCGCTTCCGAGCCCATTTTGATATACTTACTAAATTAATGGGCAGATACTTTAATACTTACAAAAGTAAAAAGGGACCTAAGTTGGAGCATCCTCTATTTTTAAAGAAGATAATCATCCAAATTGGTCCAGTATTTTCAGAGCTATGCGCGAACAAACAGAAAAAAAGAAAAAACATACATACAGGTCAAATTGAGAACGTTCTCCTTTTTCAAAGTCGGTTAAAAATCATTTAAAATCGAATCAACTGTATCTAACTGCTCAGTCATAACATTATACCGATTTCCATCAAAAACATATAGATTTTCACTTGTTACATATAAAACTTTTTATTTTACTATGAAATTAATAAATTTTAAATTTATAAACCTTCTCCATGAAAAAATACTTATATTTGTAAACTTTCATGGTGACTGGTCAAACGGTGTCAGAGTCTATAAAGCACAAATATACCAATATACCAATATACAGATATACTAACATCCATTTTATATATATAGATATAGAGGAGTGGTAGCATAGCAGGGTGGTTCCTGCTCCACTCTGGGTTGGGTTTTGAAACAGGTTTGAAACCAGCACAGGCTTAAAAACTCGGTGTAGTATATCTGTCCCAAAGTTGACCCTCTTTGTTTACTTTATATATATAATATATATAATTTTTCTTATACAGAGGTAATTAATATACTGTTTGTTAGCAATTTCTAAATATGAGATTTAAAATATCTCAATTTAAGTGGTGGTTAGCCTAGCGGGGTGGCTCCTGCTACTACTCTGGTATGGGGTTTGTTCAAAACAGGTTTGAAACCAGTACTGGCTAAAAAACTTGGCATGGTATTTGTCTCAAGGTCAACCCACCACCTTTAAAAAATCTAATTTAACTTCTATAAGTAAATATATAGGATTAAATAGCTAATATGGTTTGAATTGACTAAATAATATACTTAATTACTATGGCTCAATATCTTGGCTAAACTTATATTATTCCTTGGTTAGAGCCAGTAATTATCTAGCAGAGCCTGATAAAAAGTCAATAATAAATTTAGGGCACCTAAACCTAAATATAAAAAGTAAAGCATGGCATACAAAGTTAATTTCTAAATAACTGGATAAGCTTTAATAGCTTACATAATCCTTTATCTATTAAATATACTTTACTCAAATAAACTATACTATATGACATATTTTTAATATAATCTGATCTACTATAATATTCAGATGTTAAATGGCTCAAACTCTAGAATTGAAATCATAAATTAGAGATATGTACAAATATATAGCTGACTTAAGCATAAAATTATCTCTTTAAGAATACTAGTCAAAGATTGATACAAAAAAGAATTATAATTATTATCCAAATTTGGCCAGATCAAATTACTAAATTGCTGATTGAGATACTTTTTTATTAAATAATTAGAATAGTAATTATTAAAAAGTTGGTTAATTTGTCAGCTTAAGTATCTGGATAAAACGAGATTTATTTCATCGATAACCTAATTGGGCTTTGTGGGCACATGCCAATTCTGAAAACTGCACTTAAGTTCAGCTCATGTGTTTAGTACGGAGCACAATTTTTGGTACGGCCAGGGCCAATTTGAAAGTTGTTCAAAATATTGGCTGCTCATTTTAAATTTAGCCTCAACCAATATATCTATACCATACCAAATAGTCTTTCCCCTCACCATTTTTATCCTGATAGACTTTTGGTTTTCCCTGTCCAGTTAAACAAGGTAATCTTTTCGTTAGCTATTCATCCCTTTGTTTTAAAAGCTAATGGGAATCATAGTACTATGGATCAGGATTATAAAGTTGGTGATTTGGTTTGGGCAAAGTTGAAAGGGTATCCATGGTGGCCCGCTAGGGTAAGGCTTGTCATACCTTTTTTTAACTTAAGATTGAAAATGAAACCACGCTATCCCAAAAAGTAGTCTCGAAAAAGCCCAAGAATCCAAAACCAATTGGCCGGTATTCTTTTTTGGTTCCAATGATTAGTACTTGTTTTTTCTATATCGCTTCTAATTTTTTCCTCCAGTGGGTGGTTTGGTAAAGAATGCCTGCGGCCTTTTTTAGAAGGGCTGGCGGAACATGGTTCAGTGAGTAAAAAAGGGAGCCTTTTTGCAACCGCTATGCGCCAGGCACAAGATCCTCAGTTGCTTAAGGAACTAAATAACCAAGATCTTTCCGAAATCAAGGACTCTTCCAAACCTTCCTCTGATCCGCCTAAAGAAAGCAGTCTATCCAAAAAGGATAAGAAAGCTGATTCGGCTGGGCTTTCTGCACGCAAGAAAAAACGTCAATCTCTTCCTGTCGCATCCCCAGACGAACTCCGATCTAAACGAGCCAATTTAGAAAGTTCTTCTCAGAATGGAAGCGAGAACGCCGAAAAATCCAAGGCATCCCGTTCTTCGGAAAGTGGGGCTTGTCCCAGTTCTGGGGGTAATGATCTTTCACCTGCGGATGCGTCCAAGTGCAGGACTATTTCTCCATTGCCCTCTGCAGATCTTCAAGAGGAAATTGGAATAGATGGTAATGAGTTTCTAACCGTGTGGGCTGATTTTGGTACAACAGAACTCAAAACTATTCGCCAATCTCTCCAGAAAGCAACACTTAAGGATGGATATGACGTAAAGAGATTCAAAGGCGGTTTTCTCAATTTTTAGGACGTTGAGCTTGTTGACCAATATCTTAGCAAGCTTGAAAACACGCAAGTTACAGCTGCTCTGATTCGGGTACGTTGCTTTTCTTTCATCTTCTCATCGTAATACAGGAGTCCAAAGTGGGGGAAATTGATGCGATATTTGGTGGCCAACAAAATCCCCGAGAATGACTATGATTTTAAGGGCCGGTTTCGGGCCTTGCTCACTCGATATAAACAGTTTACAGTGGAGGCTCAGGAGGCCGAAAAATCCTCCCCGCACAACGGCGAGGCTCGGGGTAAGGCTTATTAATATACCGGTATGTTACGTCTCGGCTTGGCGAGTAGCTAAAGTTGACGGAGAAGTTAAATGTTGATATTTCTTACATTCTGCGCATCCATTATAGTATTAAACTTATTTTATAGCCGTTCTAGAAGAAAACGACCAGACTGCGAGTAATCCTGACAGGCTGCTGAATTTATCCAAGACTTCGTTCAACCAAGATGCAGATGATGCCAGCGACTTACAGTCTAAAGAGGAACCAGTTGAAGAGGCACCCATTCCCTCATCAAATGGCGCTAAGGAGCATTCGCCGGCCGTAGAGCAAGGGCTGCCCCGCGTTTATGCTGAAGATTCGTCGAGTCTTATAGCTGAGGGCATATTGCCTGAATAGAAAATGGGTTCAATCTTTATGAAAAACTTGCTGCTCTAATTACCAGTTCGGCAGATGCTTCTGTTGATAAACTGGCAGTTATCTTTTGCACTAACAGTTTTCCCAGCCGCACAAAAATACCCTCGGAATTTGTCAGTTTTTATTGATTCAATAAAAATTTTCCCAGCCGCTTAGTTGTTTAGCTGGTGTTGTGCACCATCTTTATTTGCCTTGGGATAAAATCTATGAATGGTTTAAAAGGTAACCGCTTTTACTTAATTTAGAGTAAACCATGCCTATCTACATGCATTGATCTATAAAGAATGCTATTAGGTATTTTTCGGCTATTTTTGATTTTATGCAAATCTATATACCGTTTGCTTGATGTGCAATTGTACAAGCTAGTCCATGGACTCTAGTATGAAACTTAAATCTTACATATGGGTCAATCAAGGAACCACGGTCTAAGTTATAAACAGAAAGAAGAGGAAGAGCCACACAAAGCTATTGAAGAAAGAATTACTTTATTTGCAATAAAGTGCTTTTTCATTAGCACTGAAAACAATGATGCAATTAGTAAGGCTGCTTTATGAATACTATCAAAGGATCAGTAGGTGAACCTATCTGAGTTAATAAACCTTATATTTATAAGCTAGATCTTTAGAAAAGAAGTTAAAAAACTGGGCTTCCAATACAAGTTTTATATTAAAATTTAAAGTACATAGTTGTTAAGATCTACCTAGTATGCCTTACAATTTTGGTTTTTTCTCTATTATTATTTTTGTTGGGATACCTTTTAGAACTTATAGGTATTTAATAATTATATAGGTATCTAATGATTTTACTTTATAGATATTCAATGAGGATATGTAAGCCTTAGGGAACAACCCCTGTAGCTGAATCAGGACAATTCTCATTTTGAACCAAAAGATGGGAAGAAGCTGCAGCTGCCCCTCTCATTACATGGGCAATTTAGCCCATGTTTTAGATGAGAGATGGGTAATAGTGTGTCCCCCACAAATTGCTTATCTGCCACCTCTGCTCACCACCTAAGAGTTAGTAAGTAAAGTTCATGAGGTGTGTCAGGAGGTGGTAGTAGTTAGAAGTTATCACCAGTGAAAATTGTTTAGCACTTGTCCCAGAGAGGTGCCCTCCACTATTTCAAGTTCTGCCAGCAGAAAAATCAAAAACTGGCAGTTAAATTGATTGAGTCATTCTTGGACTCAAAAATTCCTAACAGCTTTTCCTCACCATTGGTTTTATAAATGAGCCTATCCCTGACAGGTACAGGCACAACAAACCCTTTCACTACTAAATGGAACTAACTATATAGGTCTAGCCATAGGTGCAACCTGCTGTCTACCAGAGAAGTTATTACCATCATGCTAAGCAGATCATGGCAGAATAAATATTCTTGCCAGAAAATTCAAAACTAATCTGATAGGCAGGTTAGATCTAAGTTATGATCAAAAATAGTTAGAATGTAAATCTGCTGTAATCAAATCACAAAATATTCTCAACAGTAGTGCACTTAGTCCCAGTTCTATATTCAGTGAGCATATAAAGTAGCAGTCCCTGATAGGGGGCTGCTGTCACTCTATTTTTTCCTTTTTCTACCATCTCAGTTTAAATAAAAATCCTTAAAAATCTAAATATATTTATAAATTTAAGAAGTCTGCTGGATATCTAGTAATGATTCTAATTTTGGGAATCCCTGGCTAGTACTTGCAGTGGCCCTACTCTTGTTATATTTGTCAATATAGATAGCTGCACCAGAGGAATACTGGCCAGTATTTTGGGTGGTAATCTATCCCAAGAGCCAGTGAAGACCTATTATCATCAGCATGCTCCAGATATAATGGAGCAAACACAGTTTCAGGGGTTTACACCATTTTCTTTAAAAAGGATGCTGTGTTAGTTTTATGTTATGAATAGATAGGTCATTTTCTGGATGATAGTTTTTATGCTATGGCTAGAAAGTATCTCCTAACCTAGACCACACTGAGGTTTCCTCCCAGATCTCATGTACATGAGCTTAGTCCCACTTTACACCACACCCTGGCCATCTTGGATAGGTCATAAGTGTGGGTACATTGTTCATCCCTGGGCCCACTTCCCAGTCTCCCAATCTGCTGTTTTGTGCTTGGGTGATAGTAGTCATATAGTAGCTGTGGATGCTCTAGGGGAGCCAATGTATGTGAATCTGTTGGTGCCTTTGTTGTTCGCTGGATAACTGCCAGAGGTGGAGGTGGTTCAGGTGGCTGAAAAAATGGTTATGTTTTCTCTGAATGGCCTGGCGAAAAATCCAGTGATTGCCCCTTTCCCCATATATATTACATATGGTTGCTAAAACCCAAGGTTATTCTTATTTCCGTTATTAGTATAATATTCAGTTGGGCTCATGGTGGTATCCATTAAGGCTCTCTTGGATACTAGGGCAGCTGGGAACTTTATGAGCTTACAGGTTGCTCAGGATTTGGACCTAAATCTGGACACATGATCCCCAGTGTTGATGTCATGTGCACATGATATAGTGGGGACCAACCCCAAAGGTAAGGTTGGGCACCAGGAGGCCCAGAAGGTGAAGCTACAGGCCCTCCCTGACCTGAGGCATATCCTAGACCAACGCTGGGTATGAGCAAAATATGCTCAGGTTGGTACTATTGGGGTGCCAAATGCCCAGCCCCTTATGATGGCCCAGGCGTTGAAATGAACGGTCTACATAATGAATGCAGATGGTTCAGTTTGATTAGTTGAGGAATGGGGTTTCAAACCCATTCCATTTACAAAATCACACGTTTGGTTCAAATCCAACTTCAATTGATAACCTGAGTTAAGTCAGTTTTGGCGTATTCTACCAATCTGGATGGTAGCATGTGCCTATTGGTGGGTCAGTGCTTGGGTCTACTACTTATGCAAATCCTTTATTCCCCTGTCATTGTTTAAATATGTTTTCCCCAACCAACATTCCTTGTTGGTCAACTTCCCAAATAAACCTTTTCCCCGTTTTACCATTTTATTTATGTATTTCTAACAATCATGTGCATGAACCTCTTTGAGGAGATCTCACGCTCTGTTAACCTTGCCATTTTGGACAAAATCAGATTATCACCTTGTGCACCTTTGGTCACCCAGGTACCCTCCAACCTGGGTCATTTACCCCTTATTCCCATGTGCACCATGATGTTTTTGGTGGGTTACTTATTGCATTTCTTTGCTTGAGCTATTATTGCTCCAGCACCCTTGGCTGGGCTATAATAACTTTAGCACTAACGGCTAGTTCCCTGGCATTGGCCTTGTGCACTGTGCACTACCATTCTAGTAATGGAAGAGTTATAGACACTCTCCTTACATTAGTTGACCAACCTTTTTTCCTATGTGCATGAACTTTTTCCGTGTGTAACTTTTTCAAAGTGGAAACTGTGGGCGCCAGCTGTGGGCTTTGGCTGTGTTAGCCACACCACTGTTTCCTCTTTTTCCTGAAGGTTGGAGCAACTCAGCATTATTATGGTTGCCTCCAACTGGAAAATATCCACCCTTCTTGCTTGTACCTGGTGGATACAGATGCTTCAATGTCCAAAAGTCATGATTCCCCGACTTTCCACTGAAATAATCAATTTCCATTCCAATAAACAAGTTTTCCTTCAACAGCGCATTCTGATGGTACTGGCGGAATTGGCACAGATGGACCTGGGGGCGTTGGCCTTGGATAACGCTGGTCATTCCATTGCAGATAGGGGAATAGGGACATTCACGTCTGAAAACGCGTTTTGTAATGAAAATTTTATTCAACCCTTTGAGCCATTTCTTAGCTTTTATGGCTTGGATGAGACCTCTATTCCAAAATATCAAATAACCCCTGAGAACTATCATTTGACCCTACCATGATCTGGGGTACTCAGGAAGCAGAGAAAGAACTGTTTGAAATATGATAAAGTATATGCACCTGCAGAAAGCATGGTGGGGTATGTGGCCTCAGTATTAAGAGTAACCAACTATCCCTCCCCCTTTTTGATTCCAAAACAGATTCTGATGGCTTGCTTGAGCCAGAGGAAAATTTTTTTGGTGAGGTGTTGTCATTGTCTACCATAAATAAAGACCATTCCAGGTATATTCTACTGACTGCTACCCTCTCCTCCCCTTTAGGGAAGCTCACCACTACTATTTTTATGGATACTGGCGCCTCTGGAAACTTTATGACCAGTACCTAGCCGACTATCTTGGACTGAGTTACTTGCCAGATGATATGGTTAGGGGAGGTCGTCCCAAGGTATTACCACCCTGAAGATCATTGGGACAGTGGACTATCAGGTTGGCAAGTACCACTTGTCTGATCACTTCAGAGCGGTCAAAACCTCCTGTTCCCTATCATTTTGGGTGTGAAGTGGTGGTAAAAGTTTGACGTTAGAACCAACCTGAAGGAGAATACCCTGTCCATCACCATGAAGAATGATCGCACATGCATTGTGCCTTTGTCAGAAGAGAATGCATAGGGCGAATTGCCCCACTGGCCCCACCTTCTCACTTATCGCCTTGCTTCATTGCGGAAGCCCTCTTTGGAAATTCCTATACCTTCTTGCTTGGAGGGTTTGGAACCCTCTTTTGATGCAGCATCTGCCAATGCACTCCCTGAGCACTCTGAGTTTGATTGTGACTTCAAGCTCACGGTGTATCTGGTGCATATATCTTCCCCCATTTACCCATTGACTGTCCAAGAGGAAGAGGCGTTGAATGTGGGTGAAGGAACAGTTAATAAAGGTGCGATTTTTCAGCATACACTCCCCTATATGCTCCCCACTTCTCTTTGTGGAGAAGTCTGATGGTAATTTACACCCGTGTGTGGACTACAGGAACTTAACAACGTCACTGTACCAGACCTCCATCCCATCCCTTTGGATTCCTGAGATTGCTGCTATGTGGAGAAGGCGAAGGTCTTCTCCAAGCTGGATTGCCTCAATGCGTTTAATCAGATCCGGATAAAGAGGGCCAAGAGTGGTTAACCGCCTTCCGCACCAGAAAGGGAATATTTTAGTTTTGGATCATGCCCTTTGGGCTTAAGAATGCCTCTGTTATCTTTCAACGCCGCACTGATGCAGCGTTGGGGGACCTGTTAGGGGTTTTAGCGGTTGCCTACATGGATGATATACTAGTGTTTCCCCCTGATCAGGAGTCCCATGCAGTCCACCTTTGTCAAGTGATGGAGCAGTTAAAGGCAGCCAGCCTTACGTTGAAAATAACAAAGTGTGAGTTCTTTAAGTCCCAGGTCACGTTTCTGGGCAACGTCATGTTTGACCATAGGACACATGAAAACTCCAGACAAGGAGAAGGCGATTTATGAGTGTCCTACCCCCACCTCGGTCAAGGAATTGAGGAGCTTTTTAGGGACGTGTAAGTTCCTCAATAAGTTCACTCCCAATCTGTCTGAGGTGGCGGCTCCCTTATACAAGGCTAGCGGTGCCAAGGTGCTTTGGTGGTCCCCCATTTTGGAGGATGCTTTCCAAGCTGTGAATTGCACCCTGTTGTCAACGTCTTTTCTTTGCCATGTTAACCCTTCAAAGGAGTTCATTGTTTACTGATGCCTCCAACTTCGCCATAGTGGCCGCCTTTTTACAAGTAGGCAAAGATGGGATAGAGCATCCAGAGAATATTTTTCTAGGAAAATGTCTCTTCCAGAGTTGAATTATGCAGTTTATAATAAGGAGTTACTAGCAGTGGTGGAGGCGCTGACATATTGGCATCACCACTTACTTGGCTCTACCCAACCATTCCTCATATGTACAGATCACAGTGCCTTGCTGTACTACCATGCCCCTCATGTCCTAACCCCACGTCAGACCCAATGGCATGAGACCCTTGCCCAATTTGCATTCACATATGAGTTCACCAAGGGCAAGGATAATGGTTTGGTGGATGCTTTGAGCCACAACCCTGCTTTAGCACCTGATCCCAGGGAGGTAGAAGTGCACAACACACAGGTGATGATTCCTCCAAGTAAAATTCTGTCGCAACTTTCCTCTCCCTTGGCCAACAGGCCAGTTCTTACACCTCTGGAAAACGCGGAGGAATATGGTATGTTCAGAAAGGTCGTCCTTTCTCAGCCGCTTTCAGGCAAATAAACTATGGTACTTGCAAAGAGCGCTTCAAATCAAGAGGATCTATCCAGGGGTTATCATGCAAAGGATGAGATGGTGTGGTTCCAGGGCGCCTTTGGGTACCTGCGGGACCACTGCGCCTGGAAATCATCTGGGACCATTATGATGGAATCACCATTGGTCATCTGGGGAAAGCAAAGACCTTGGAGTTGATATGTCGCACTTACAATTGGAAGGGCTTGCCTGCTCAGGTGGGGCGGTATTGTAAGGAGTGCCTGGTATGCAACCAGATGAAACCTAATCATCAACCTTTAGCAGGGTTGTTGGGACCCTTCCAAAAGGTTGATGAGCCCTGGGCTTCCCTCTTGGTTGATTTCATTGTGGAATTATTCGCCCCTGATGGTTATGATGCCATCATGGTGGTGGTGGACCAGTTCACAAAGTTCGCCTACTATATTCCTTGCAGAACTACAATAACCATGGCTGAGATGGCTAGGCTCTTCGTAACCCATGTGTATGCGCTCCATGGGGTTCCCCAAGAGATCATTAGTGACCGGGGACCCCAATTCACCTCCATCTTTTGGAAAGAGTTGTGTAAGACTCTTCATATTTTCCCCTGCCATTCAGCTGCCTATCACCCCCAATAAGATGGGCAGACTGAATGAGTGAACCAGTGCTTGTAACAAATGTGCAGTGTTAAACTGCTGTAGATCATTCAGATTGGGTTTCTCACCTTCCTATGGCCCAATTTAGCTACAACACTTTGCATTCTTTGATTGGTTGACCCCTTTTTTTGCCAACCATGGTTTTAATCCCGCCTTTAACATGGAGCCCAGCTGTGGATCTAAAGTTGAAGCGGTGGTGGACTTTGCCAAGACTATCAAGAAGGTCCACCAGGGGGTTTCCACAAGTTTGGAGGTAGCAAAGTAAGTGTATAAGGAGAACGCTGATAGTAAGTGCTGAGTGGGTCCAGCATACAAGGAAGGGGATATTGTGATGCTTGATGCTTGTAACATCCCTATCAAGCAGCCATGCAAGAAGCTGGGACCAAAGAGGATTGGCCCCTACCGCGTTGTTAGAAAGGTGGGCCATGCCTCATACCAGCTAGATCTCCCCTTCATTCCAGATCTTCTCTGTGTTTCATGAGAGCAAACTGACGTTGTTTGAGGGCCCCCACCAGAGACTCCTGATGCCTATCTCGTGGATGGGGCGCCAGAGTGGGAGGTGGAAGAAATAGTTGCCTCCCGCCGCATTAAAAGAAGCTTAAATACCTGGTATCCTGAAGGGCTTTGATGCTGCAGAGAGCAGTTGGGTTCCAGCGTGCGACTGTGTGCATGCCCAAGATCTGATTTTAGCCTTACACAAGCGTTTCCCCCAGGCTGCTAGATCCCAACCTAAACTGACTTTTTCCGCCATGAAGTTGGCCCCTGCCCACAAGAACATTTCCCTTGCGCAAGCCCCTGGAGGGGGGTTGAGCCCCATCAGGAGGAGAGGATAATGTCATGTGCACATGACATCATAGTGAGGACCAACCCCAAGGATTAGGCTGGGCGCCAGGAGGCCCAGAAGGTGAAGTTACAGGCCCTCCCTAACCTGAGGCATACCCTAGACCAACGCTGGGTATAGGCAAAATATGCCCAGGTTGGTACTAGTGGGGTGCCATATGCCTAGCCCCTTAAAATGGCCCAGGCGTTGAAATGAACGGTTTACATAATGAATGCAGATGGTTCAGTTTGGTTTGTTGAGGAACAGGGTTTCAAATCCCATTCCACCTACAAAAACACATGTCTGGGTCAAATTCAACTTCAATCAATAAAACGAGTGAAGTCAGTTTCAGCATATTCTACCAATCTAGATGGTAGCATGTGCCTATTGGTGGGTCAGTGCTTGGGTCCACTTATGCAAACCCCTTATTCCCCCGTTGTTGTTTAAATATGTTTTCCCTGACCAACATTCCTTGTTGGTTGACTTCCAGTATAAACCTTTTTCCCATTTTACCATTTTATTTATGTATTTCTAACAATCCTGTGCATGAACCTCTTCGAGGAGGTCTCACGCTCTGTTAACCTTGCCATTTTGGACACGATCAGATTATCACCTCATGCACCACTGGTTCACCCAGGTACCCTCCAACCTGGGTCGTTTACCCCTTATTCCTGTGCGCACTGCAACGTTTTTGGTGGGTTACTTATCGCATTTCTTTGCTTGAGGTATTATTGCTCCAGCACCCTTGGCTGGGCTATAATAACTTTAGCACTAATGGCTAGTTCCCTGGCATTGGCCTTGTGCACCGTGCACTATCACTCTAGGAATGGAAGAGTTAAAGACACTCTCCTTACAGTTGAGCATATCATCATCATCAATGCCTTGCTATACTGTGAGATGGGACATACCATACTTGGTGCATGTGTTTGGGTTTTGTGACCAGTTCACTGCAGTGCCAGATCTGATATTTCTTGTTATCTTTAGCTGGTTGGTGGCAGCAGCAACATGTTAGTATTAATTTGGAGCATAATATTTTGTCATTTGTAAATCTGTATGTGTTTGTAAAATTTTGCTCATTGATATCTTTTTCTCTGCCAGGGAGGTAAGGTCAATTGTGTCCATTCCCTCCCCCACTGTGTTGCCGCCAGATTTTCCTCCCAGTTTGTTGCACTATAAGTATTTTTGACATGGAGAAAGTCAATCGTCTTCTACTCACTCTGAGTATGGTCTAAACTTCTAGCTTTCAATGAGATTAATCAATATTTGATGTACTTTGTACCCTAATATCAAGCAATAGGATAAGGCCTAGGAGGTGTGGTTGGATGGCATGCTTAAGAAGCAGCAGATAATGAAGATAACCTCTTTAATGCGTCTCCAATCATTTTCACTCAAAACCTGATGGTACACTATAATTTTGCATGGAGTATGGTCGTGTGAACAGCATCACCATGCACAATACCTATCTGCTCCCCCTGGAGAAAACTATCAGCCAGGCGATCACTAAATTTGAGTGTTTTCCAAGGTCAACTTGATGAATGCCTTTCATCAAATCTGAGTGGCAGAAGATCAGGAGTGGCTGATAAACATTTATACCCAGTGGGTATTTTCCAATTCTGCGTGATGCCCTTCAGCCTTAAAAATATGCCGCTACTTTCCAGCAGCTGATTGATCCCATTCTGAGTGATCTTCACTTTGCATGTGTCACGATTATGATATGACTGGATGATAAGCCCTAAGACATTATGGTGGAATGGGTAAAATATGCCAATCATTACTTGAGCTACAATTATTTGAGCGCCTTAGGATGAGGCAATATTGGGTTGAAAGGATAATATTGGATCACCTCAATCAGTTGATAAAGTAATATTGATGAACAACAATTAATGAGATATCGGCATATGACAAATAATGAGTAGATCATCTCAAACTAAGGTAACCTTAAATTTAATAAATGATGAACCCTGTAAAAATAATGAGAATATGTCAGAATGTTTAGTCTAAGCAAAAAGGTTGGTATTGACTGAGGTCAATGAGATATCAGCAAGATGGGAAGATTGAAAGAAGGAGGTTGTTAGTGGAAGAGATTGAGCATAACTGGGAGTATCCGCTGAAAATATTTATTTAACTGAGGCAAGCTGACCAGGGGACAGGCATTACTGAAAGAAAGAAACAAAATAAACGATATGAAACCTGAACAGGGTCAACTCCGTTGAAGAAATTTTTTTCCACCTCCAGATTGGGACTCAAATTTTTCTGGTTACGTCATGGGTAAGGTTTTTGTGTTATTATACTTACTAACTGCCAATAGCTTCCTTTGGCTGGCACCCCGATTGATGTGTAAAGGGCGGAAATTGAACCCGCAACCTTCAGGTTGGTAGCCATATGCCCTTACTGACTTGCCTTCCACCCCCGCTGAAAATATTATATTAAATAAAATAGTGTCATCAGGGTAATTGTTACATATATATAAAAAGTTTATTACATTGTTTTGGTGATGATGATATTCATATCATTAGTCCTATTGCTCAGTGGACATAACCCTGTGCTGAAACCCCTTGGTGTATCCCTGATATAGTGCCAGAGTTATAGAAGCATGAATTATGGAATACATTGGCAATATCCTGGTGTATTCCTCTACCCTAAACATCATGTGAGGGATCTGAGGTGTTATAGGTGATGCTGAAGAAGGCTGATCTTTATGTCTAGCCCTTGAAGTGCAAGTTCTTCAGGGAGGAGGTTTCAGGGAGATGGCATATAAAGTTTAAACTTGCCTGCCAGTGGAATGAAAAAGCATCTAAAAGGTAATCCAGAATACCAGGGGAATTGTCAATTAAACAACATTATAATAGGCTGAGAGATTAACAACAACGGAGGGCCAATGGACCACAAATGTAAGAAACAACCCAGGAAAACAGGCAGTTGTGACCCCAGGGCCAATGGGCTGGGGTATGGGAAGTAGCAAGCTTGGGGAAAATCCATAAAGACCTTGACATTAAAGGCAAGTGACTACAGTGAGGGTCAAAGCTAGTAATATGACCAGGGCAACCCAAATGATATGTGGGCTTCAGGGCCTCATTGCAATTGTCACAGGGGTTTTGGCAAGAAAAATTTGAACTTATATAAAATCAAGCATGGGTAGATTTTTAATGGAATTTAAAATAAGAGAATCAACCATCAAATTTATCAGTGTTTTATGACTGTTTAAATAGGCAATCAATTTGAGAATAGCTTGGGAAAACATGGGATTGGGGCCCTCAAGATTTGTTTTAACTCAATGAACTTCAAGCGATGGGGGAAACAATTTTATTTTAAACCAACTTCGATATTATTGGTGGTGGGCCAAGTCACTGTAAGTTCATCCATGGACGCAAAAATTGCAGAATTTCTGCAGTTCCAATGACTGGAGTGATGGAATTTTGCCTGATGGGAAGCGGGAACCTCCCAAGGCCACCCTACATAGGGGAAGTCCCAAGAGGTCAGGAACAGGTTTGGGGTGCCCAACCCACCTGCACCCAGTCACTCCGGCGTTCATTTGACTAAGCGGGAAATTGGACAAAGATTTTGGAGTGTCCGAGGGGATTTGAACTGTCAGCTACATTTCCCAAAGGCTTGATGCCATTGGCGAGCTTTGCCAAAGATTCAACATTAGATGCTATGTTTGCCAAAACTATGTGCCTGTTGGGCTTTGTTGCCATGGGTTTAGGGCTCTCAGGCTTTGATGTGAAGGCTCATTTCCCTCAACTTTATTTGAACCTTTCATCCCAAGAGAATGCCATCATTCCAATAATTTAGCACAACTTCCCTTGATTATTCCTACTAATTCAGAGGATGTCAATACTGGGATGGGTGGCAGGGACTTTAAAGGGTAAGCTGTTACCCAACGCTCATCCATCACATGGGCGAGGTCACTCTGGGAGATGAGAGGGGTAGCTTGCCTTCTAGGCCCCTTTTTGATGGGAACGGGAAAGCCACCTAGTCCAAGTGGAGGGGCGCTTCCCTGGACTTATACTACCCTTCTCTTTTCCTGAAGGGAGAGTTCCACCACCGTGAAGTTGATCACAGGCCACATTCTTATGGGTCTTGGGCAATTTGATTGCCATGATGCAGCAATTTTTGGGGAAGGGAGGGGAGCCTCTGGGTGGAAAGAATGAAAAGCCTCAATGAGCTCCAAGCATTTAGCACAGTCCCATATGCCAACCCAGCTATTCTCATAAGTCAGATAGCCCTTCCATGTGACTAAATATTGAATTGAACGGCATTATTGTCAGGAGCCCAGGATGCCCTCAACTTCAGCTTCCTCCACGCCCTCAATCACAATGAGCTCTGGGCCCAATAAAATCGCCCCCTTGAATGAGGACAGCTGAGAGACATGGAATACTGGATGTTGCTTCCAGTGGGGTGGCAACTTCATATGGAAGGTGCCATTTCACAAGTCTTCCGCCACCAAATGGGAGCCTGAACGTTTACTTGTAAACTTGTGTGATGGCAGCTGCATGCGCAAGTGCCATGTGTCAAGCATGACGTGTGATATGACATTTATTTCATGTGCTGGGAGCCTCTTCCAATTTGAAAATTGTTTATAATCACTTATAGCCTTAGTCAAGTGCTCCTGAATTAAGGACTGTGTGGCACGATGTTCTGAGCGTGATAGACAGTGACTGGTACCTATGGGAGAAAGCATGGACTGACTGAAAATGATGAATTTTATCCCAAGGTCACTTCATATGTGGAGAAGCCCATGGACGCATGTGTTCCATTATTATACACGATTTGGGTGAGGTAAAGGTTGTCTGCCCAGGTATCCTGAGTGGAAGAATCGTAGCACCACAGGTACTGCTCTAAGATTTGATTGACTTGTTCAGTCTAACCATCTGACTGTGGATGGTACATGGTGGAGAGGCAGGGCGTGATATTCAAGATTACCAAGAGCTCATTCCAAAACTGCGCCATAATTGGGGCATGAGGTCACTGACAATTTCCTGCAGAAGGCTGAACATCAAAAACACATGGCGCACAAATAGATGGGCAGTTTCTTCGGAAGTAATAGTAAAGGAGCAAAGGATCAAAGGATAAATAGAGATAATTAATGAAGCGGTCCACAACTACCATGACTGCTGTGAACCCCTTGGAGCTGGGTAGCTCAACTTAAAGTCCATGGACACTAATGCCCATGGACCTTCTGCCTGCTGCAATGGATGTAAGAGACCATTCCTACCAGAATGGTCTGATTTGGCCCATGCGCAAGTTACACAGTCCATGATCCAATCTGGGACATTCTTTGAAAACCCTGGCCAATTAAAGGTATGTTTCACTAAATTGATGCATTTCTTATTCCCTGGGTGACCGACTGAAGGGGGATTGTGATGGGCTTGAATGACTTCAGCTCAAAGGAGAGGAGGAACTTATATCTGAGACCTAAACTGGATGATCCCCTCAGCCAAGGAATATAGTAATTCTTGGAATCTGGGAGGGACAACCAATCCATAAGTTCTACCCCCTCTGTCCATGCCAACTGTGCAGCTAATACCTGTGAAACCAAAGGAGAATTTGGAGCTAAAACTTCTGCCAAAACTTCAGAAGAGAAAATAGTCAGAATTTAAGTGGGGGAATGACCATGATGAGATCCGTTCCATCTGAATCTGTTGGGCAAAGTGCAGAATTGTGACTGAGAAAATTGAAAATGTCGTTCAGTGCTCCCTTCACAAACTCAAATTTGAAGTTAAAGCTGCACAAGTCCTGGTAGTTTGGGACTGATGGTGCGCCAACATCTGTGGCTTTCAGAAATATAATAGAGCTTGGTGATCAGTCTGCACGGTCAACACAAGCTGAGCACCTTGTAAGAGATATTGCCAGTGGGTCAAGGCCCACGCCATGGCTGCCAACTCCTTGTCATAGATGGACCAGGAATTCACAGTTGAAGAAAACTTGCAGGAATAGTAAGCAACTAAGTGCTCTAATCCACTGTGCTCCTGTAGAAAGACATCCCCTACCGTGGTGGAAGGCGCATCACATGCTACAATATAGGGTTCAGAAGGATCTGCATGCTTAAGGATTAGTGGCAACAAGAACACCTCTTTAAGAAAATCAAATGCCTGCTGTAACTTGGGCATTCATCAAAAAGAGACCTTTTTGCCCATAATCATATGGAGAGGGGCGGCTAGTTGTGAAAGCGTGGGAGAGATTTTTTAGAAAATAATGGTACCCAAAGAGCTTCTCAATTGCTTCTTAGTCGTTGGGGTTGACCACTCACAGATGGCATCCAGTTTGCTGGGCGGGATGGCATACCCATGTTTCAAGATGAGATTGCTTAAGAGGGTGACTTCTTCCAAATAAAATGCACATTTTGACGGCTTGACAAACAAACCAGCTTTATGCAAGACAGACACTCTGCCTCCAAGTTCTTTGCATGTTGCTCAGGAGAGGGAGAATGTACCAGGATATCATTGATGTAAGTGACCATGAAGATAAATCTAAGATCCCCTAGAATGCTACCAATCATTCTCTGTCATGTTGTGGGGGCGTTCTTCAGTCCAAAGGGCATAACTTAAAATTGAAATATGCCTTATCTCATCCATATAGTGGTAAGCCATTCCTGACCTTCCTTCACCCAAATTTGATTAAAGGCATTGACAAGATCGAGTTTTGAAACCCCTGAAATTTTGCAATTGCTTAGCCAATCATTTGTTCCAATGACAGTAGGTAAGGGTCATGGACCATAATATTGTTAAGGTGGCCGTAATCCATGATGAGACAAAGGGAATCATTAGCCTTATTGGCAAAGATGATGGGAGAAGCAACCAGGGAGGTCTTCTCAAATAATCAGCTCTTATTGATCATGTTATTCAAACATGCTTTGAGGGCAGTCTCCTCCTCCACTGTATGCAGGTACAGTGGACAATTTATATTCACCACCTCTACTGTTGTCCAGAAACTCATATAGAATTTTATATGTGGGGAAGGCAGTTAGCCTTGTTGGAGTCAAAAAATGCTCTGATAGCCCATCAAAGCAGCGGGAAAGTATGGCAGAAGACCTCGTAAGTTTTGAGGATTTTCTCACTTATTAAACATACTACTTCTTTGATAGTTGGGAAGAGTTTTGGCCAATATATCCTCAATTCTGCTATGTGTCTTACGGATTTCCTAACCGTTCTGAAGCATACAAAGCTAAAAGAATAATATTTGATTCTTCTGGTCTCTTCTGGGTATTTTTTCTCTCTCCAATCAGGAAATTTCCTGACACAGGTAATAATGACAAGCTTCCCTTGACGCTTGTATACACTTCTTAATATGAAGATAGGATTGATAGAAGCCAATATAAGACAGAAAAGACAATGATATGGTAAGATGCTTATTTTATTTCAAGGCCAGGCGCTGTTATTTTATATCTCTAGGGTATCTCCTGTCCATACTCATTTATTAGATGAGTTCATTAAAGCCATGCTAATACACAAAGGATTATGTCAGTGGTTAATAAAAATCCCCACATTAATTTGGCATTTAAATTAACTTAATTACAATTATCCCATCCTGATTGAAGGCACTACTACTCTCATTGTTATAAATTTGGTGAAATTGTTGAGATATGCGATAAGGTTTTTGTGTAGGGTCAATCCCACTGAGGTATGGATGGATGATATGGAGATCATCAGCCCACAAAACAAATTTTTAATAAAATATGAAGCAATTGCTTTAACCACACCACTTTATGTATCTATTATATAACAGCAGATCCCTTCTTCTCCACTTGCTTCTTCTTCCTAGAAATCCTCCAGTTTCCATCTTCATATCTCACTTAAGTCAGTGACTTCAGTTGATACTGACACTTTTTCTTAGAATATATTTTTCTGCCAAATTCTCATTGTTTATAACATTGTCTACTATCTATTAAATTCACAATTTCCTTAGTTTGAGACAATCTACTAATTTATTTGTTGTAGTCAACTTTGCCTTATCACCTAATTTTGTGGCAATTCAAAAAATTATTCATCCAAAGCTTGATATCAATCTATCACCTTATTTCAAGGCAATCTCACCAATTCAATTTTTACTACTCAGTTCAGCCAATCTCCCCCATTCCACCCTAGCTACTTAGGACTTATCATCCAGTCATACCAGAATCTCAACATTACCCCCTTGACTGGATGATAAATCTCCTATAGTTTATATGCCTGAAGGAACGTTTCTTGCACTTTGTTAATGAGCCAACTTCTCATGGGGTCCTTGATAGTGAAGGTGTCGATACCCATTTTCTCAATTATCTCAAATGGACCATTACATATGTTGGCCAACTTGTGTTTCTGCCCAAACCCATGCTGGTCATGATATAGAACCAGCTTTCATCTTTAAACTGAGCTAGCCCGCTACGCCATTCCCAACTGGTGGCCTGGTTATTTATCTTTTTGGCCAAGCTGAAAGAGTATGCTTTGGTTTGCAGCTTGATTAAAGTGTTTGCCAGGTTGGTCAAGTAGAGTTGCAGATCCATTCCACCAGTATCTTCCACACAGGCATAGAGGAGTGCCAGTAGTGCTGGATGCCATCCATATAGTAGCTGAAAGGGAATATCCCTGTGGCTGAGTTATAGTTAATGGCATAAGCAAAGATGGCAGTGGAAAGTAGAGATCTCCAATCAGAAGGTCGATTGTTACCAACTTTTGGAGTATGTTCACTAAAGTGCCATTAACTCGCTCAACCATACCATTAGACTCAGGGTGATATGGGGTCATTAGAAATCCACGGGTGGCTATCATCTTGTTTAGCTTTGGGAGAATGTGTAAGGTGAAGTTTGTCCCATTGTCAGTAGGGATTAACTGAGGGAAGCCATGTCAGTGGATTATGCTTTCCATGATGAACTTATCTACTGTGACCACCCGCAAATCCCAGATTGCCCATGCTTCTACCCATCTTGTCAAGTGGTCAATTGCCACCAGATGTATTTGGAATGGTTTTCAGTCAGCAGGGGCCCCACAGCATTGATAGAAATTGTATGCCAAGCAAAGTGCGGTTTCATCAACTGATACAAAGTCTACTGGTGGAATGGCTTTATCACCCAACACTGGTGGCAGCAAGAAATTGTCTCAAGCACGTCAAAATTTATGCTTTCCTATAATACTGAGGCCGCAACATTTTCAACGTCTTGCGCATTCCACCATGTCTGAATGCCCTAAGTATGCTCATAAAAATGGTTGGCCATGCTGAGGGTCACGGGAAGTTCACTGTAGTGTCTTCAATCTATTTGTACAGCTCACCATTCTGCTGGAAGATATTAGCTCGCATCTCATTTAACAACTTTATCACTTGTGGTTGTTCATCATCATATATTCCACTGATCATTTTATCATACAGCACATTGCTGAGATCCACTGTAACTACAATTGCTAGTAATCTCAATAAGTAATCTGAATTTTGGTGTTTGGCTCCAGGTTGGTGAAGGATCTCAAAATCATAAGCCTGCAGTTTGAGAGTCCATCGGCCTAGGCACCTTTCAGGCTCTCTGAGATTCTGCAACATTGTAACAAGGCATGATCTGTCATGAATTTAAACTTTACCCCATGCAAATATGCCCTGAATTTTTTATAAGCGTATATCACCACTAAGCACTATCACTCAGTCAAAGTGTAATTGCATTCATGACAGTTCAAGCTACAACTGCAGTATGCAACTGGGTGATCATCCCCTTCATCGTCATGTTGGGATAGAAACGCCCAATGGAAAAAAAGGACACATCTGTCTGTACAATATTTTTTTAGTACTAGATGGTTCTGTACAATATATTCCTTATCAAAATTGAGTAGCGTAGCACTGGCACATTGATAATGCCATCCAAAGCGTATCAAAGAAGCGTTGACGGCGGTATGTCCATCTAAACAAAGCATCTTTTTTTAATAACTCAAAATAGCAGTCTCCCCAATACAACTGAAGTTGAGGATAAAGCGTCAGTAGTAGCCGGCCATCCCCAAGAATACTTGTATGTTCCACTTACTGGTTGGCTGAGTCATTTTTTGAATAGCTTCAACCTTAGATAGTTGAGTATTCAGACCCTTAAGTCTACCACAAATCCAAGGTACTCCAACTGATCTTTGAAGAAGTGGCATTTACAGTGTTTGATCTTGATGTTGATTGTGCAAATCTAACAGAATAATTCCACCAAATGGGTAAGATGATACAAAAACGTCTGATAGAAGACGTTGATATCTGTCAAGGTCACAAGAATTCATGACATCTTCAAGTTGCCAAGGAAAGTGTCCATCACCTGTTGGAATGTAGCTGGGGCATTACACAGCCCTTGTAGCATATGGATCAGTTGAAAAGCCCTTTGGACGGGATAATGGCGCATTTTTCCTGTTCCACCATGGGCAACTCAATTTGCCAGTAGCCCAATATCAAATCCATTGCCAAGAAGTAGTGAGCTCCCCCAACCAATTCAGAGCATCATTGATCTGCAGCAAGGGATATGAGTCCTTCTTGGTGATGCTGTTGAGCTTCTGGTAGTCTATCACTACCCAGTTGGTACCGTTCTTCTTTTTGAAAATTATAACAGGCAAAACCCACAAACTATTCGATGGTTTGAACATCCCATGCTCCAGCAGTTTTTCAATCTCCTCGGTCACTACTTCCCCAGATGCCCTAGATTGGCAGATCAGCTGAGACCTGATGAGGGGATGATCACCAGCGTCCAATTGATGAACCCCCCATGCACACCCTAAATCGCGGTTGTCAACAGCAAAAATCTCCTTTATTTTTCAAATAAAGCAATCTCCTGATCCTTCTGTGCTTCCAGTAACCCCATTTAATTCTCACGTGGTACCACCACTAATACACCAGGCTGCAGGACAACAGGTAGACCAAATTCATCCAGCAACTTGAATTTGTGCACTTGAAGGACCTCCTCAACTGGGGTCAGGTGTAAATATGCCATTTTTGATGCCGGCGGATTTGCATTGGCTCATTTTTTAAGTTTGCTAGCAAAACTTTGATCTTCCCATTTCCTGAAAGTATAATGTCTGGAGCCACATGAGGCTCAAGCCGCAATTTCTGATAAGGCCCAATGACCTCCCCATAAAGCATAGCTGGCACTTCCACCTTCAACTCAGTGTTTACTATTAATTGATGTCTGGAGGGGATGGATATAGGCCCAGCAGCTCTGAGCGGCAGCCCTTGTAATTTATATATCTAAAGGGAGGGCTCAGGTCTTGCTCTTTAGTCAATGGTAGTGAACCAGAATCACCCCATCACCGTATGCCAGGCTGATATGTCCCATATGCACCAGATCCTTTGGCACTCCACTAGAGGTAAAGTATATTGGGATCCACTGCCCCAAAATCTCAAAGGTCTCCACCGTCATATTAACAACAGCCCCAAAGTGTCGCATGAAAGTGGTTCCAATTAACAGATTTTAATAGCTGTTTGGTAATACTATTGTCAGAGATACAGTGACAATCAACCCAAACTTCATGGGTAGCATGCTGTAAGCTCCATCAGAGGCCGTGCTATCCGCTCCAGTGGTCCCATATACCATCCGGCGTTCTACATCAGAACTTAATGTCAACTTTGCCACCAATTTGGTGGAAACTATGTTGACTGGGGCTCCCGTATCTATAATAGCGCATACTCAATTTTTTGCTACAAACATGTCGCAGTATGTACACTCAGAATAAGAAAAATTTGACTGTTTAATAAGTGGACATTTAAGGTATCTTATTTCCCAAGAAAGCTCATGATCCCCTCACTGACTTTGGGGTATTCTTTGAAGATAGCTTCTACCAGGAGTGTACCATTTACACCTCTCAGAGAAGGTGCATCTGATGCTGGGTCCATCTCGTTTGAAGCAGCTTGATCAAACATTTGGCAGGCATATGGTTTTGATTTTTACTGAGGTCCTTCTTCCACTAAGGCCTTAGCTTGCGCCCATGTCAGTACATTTACTCCTCTGACTGGCTGCTGGTATAAAAATCCCGTTGTCATACTGAGGGGCTTCCGCTGGATATACTACAATTGGTTCAGGTGAGATGTCTGGGGTTGAGATAGAAGAGGTAGATAGTCCCATCTTTACTCCGCTCCAACGTTTCCCTGATTGTAATGATCCAGCAGTATGTAATGGACCTGACGATTAGGGAAACCTCTTGCCATGTGCCCAGAGCGACTGCACTCAAAACAATTGACCCCATAGGACCTGCATCCTTGAATGCTGTAAGATAGGCCACACCAAAAGTTGAACTGGGGTTGAGTGGTGTAAACAGGCCCCGCCTAAAAGCTGAATTGCTGATGCCAACTCAGTTGGGAGTGAGGCGTGTAGTGTTAATAAGGCTGGGGGTTACTAAACGGATGCTGAACAGGGTGGGATAATTCCCCAAATAATAAAGTCTGGCAGCAGAGGCGGTAGGTTTTCACTCTATATTGGGCGGAGGGAAGATAGCGGATAGGTGGCGAAAATTTGAACAATTTTAAGCAAGGGTATGTCATCCTCTAGATATGGAGCCATGACATTGTAAAGGTCGTGGTACAGCTTTAATGCAGAGGTCATTGCTATGCATATGTCATATTAGATAAAGTCTCTGCCCCAAGTAACATATGATCTTCTGCCATAAATCAATCAGCAAACGTGGTGAGGGTCTCATTATGCTAAAACCCAATGATCAATAACTCATCCTTTCACTGTGACATCTTTGCAGTTCCCCCAATTACCGCAGAACAGTATCCTTCACTTCTTGATAGGTAACGGAACTGTTTGGAAAATAGCAAGTAACTTGGTCGGTGCTTCCAACACCCAAAATAAATAATATCAGTTTTCACTTTATGCCAATCAGAAGCTCTTTCTGTTGCACACTCAAATTGCTTAAAGAAACACTGGAAGTTCCCGTCATGATCAAATGGAGACAGTTCATTAATGTAAACCTCCTGCAGAAGCTCCTCCTTCCATTGGAGCACAGCATCCAAGACAAGCTTGAGTTCCGCATATTCAATTGGTGCAGCGTTTTGGGAAGAAATTTTATCAAAGCAAGCCTGATTCAACATGGCCAGCGACTGAGGAATTTTAATAATCTTTTGTGATTAATCAATTAGTCCCTTGTAGTAAGCACCACTTTTATAATTTCAGCAGAATTGGTGAGATATGCTGAAAGGGTTTTGCACAGGGTTAAGCCCACTGAGAAATAGGACTGATGATATGACAATTGTTGTCCTTGAAACAAAGTAATAAACTTTAATAAATAGGAAGCAATTGCCCCAAATACACTCTTTATTGAATTTGATATATATAGCAGATCCTCACTGTTCCACTCACTTATAAACTACTACAATCCCCCTTCATCAATAGTCTTATCTCACTTATATCTCAGCAACTTCAGACAATACTATGTTCTCAGCTTAGTAATTCAGTTTTACCATATCTCATTGGTTACATCAGAGTATGGTATTCAATTCTCTATCACCTTAGTTCAAGGCAATTCAACCATTATTCATCATTCATCAACGTTAACTTATTGCCTGATGCAGAGGCGATCCAATATTATCCTTATAACCCAATATCGCCTCATCCTATGGCATTCAAATAATCATAATTAGTATCATGGTTGGAAGATTCTCCCCAAGCTGCCATAATTATTTCAAGCTTATTGTCTAGTCATATCAGAATTTTGACAAAGGGGGTCAATTTTCATAATGATCTTAGGTGACATCATCATCTTCATTGATAAATCTGATGAAGCGTCAGAGCATAATTACTTTTCATGATGTCACACTGATGGTGGAAAAATTGCTTGCTTTCCCAAATCTATAAAAGGGGCTCATCCATCTCCATCCATGGCAGGTACGTTGCCCACACATCCAACAGTTTGGGGGGTGACCTCTACTCATTCTTCCAGTCAGTGAATAATCCGCTGATCCGCTCGTGGCCTCATCTGTGACAGGTGGGTAGCAATGGGAGTTTAAAGGTGGAGAGTGGTCCATTGAAAGGATCCTTGAAATTTCTCTTTGGGTAGGAGCATGGGGACTGAGATGGAGCCTCATCTGCGAAAGGCCTTCAAGTCTTTATTGGGGAAGTTCACTGGGGGACCTCCTTGATGGTGATAGACAAAGGGTGCTTAGGGTGGAAGCAGCCAATAATGTTGCAAGTGTTTCTAAGGTGCTGGTAATGTAGGCTTGGGATGTTTTGGAAGCAATTTAACTGCCTTCTTTCTAGAGGGAAACAATTTCTTCTCTGAATGCCTTAGAGGCTTTGGATTCTTGTTCAGAGGATCATAAAGGGAATAAATAGCAAGTGTTCACATGAGGAAGAGTTGGCTATAGATATACCAGAAAGGAGAGTCTCTTTGTTTTTCAGGTCTGTTTAAAGATGGGAGGTGGTGATGGTATCTGCCTCTCTAAGTTTGCATCCACCAAGTTCTAGGATCTTTATAATAAAAAGCTTTGCTCAAAGTTCCTATCCTGGGCCTTTTATAGCAAGCAACAAGGCATGATGTACATATGGGAAAGGAGGGTGAGGGATGCTAATCTATACCAGTTCATAACTTTCTATTCCAACTCTGTAGCAACATTTTGGTCACTGTGTCAACTCTGCACAAGTGGAGTAAGCATAAGGAGGATGACTTTCTGTAAGCCTGTATAGTATGTGGAGGGGAGGTGATGGTATAAACATCTATACAGAGTGTACAGCAGCGGAGGCTTTGTGGAGAAGTGTTCTTCTATGGTTTAAAGTAAACCAACCAAGGTGCAAGTTAAATCCGGCTATCTAGCATGGTAAGAGATCCTGATTGTGCATGATAATTTATGTCTGCTTGCAGACAATGAAGGGTTCAGGCCTTGGTGCACCATATGGGGAAGGTGATGTATGGTCTATGGCTTGGCAGAAACCATCGTTGCTTTCCTTCAGAAGGAATCCAAGCAATAAGTTTTTTGGTCTTGCTAAAGAGATGAGTAGAAAAGCCATGGAAACTTATGGCAATCCTCTTTCATCAAGTATGTCCAACTTGGGGGTCAGTCTGGTTTCATTCCTCACAACAAGGAATGAGAGGCCTATCTCTGATCTTGCTGGATAGCCTTTGCTGCCCAGTACACCAAACAGTAAAACATATGTCAGTTTTGGGGTGGTGTGAGCCACACCTTCAACAGTTGGGGTTCAATTATGGGCCTTAATTTGCGCAGACCCAGTGCAGTGGAGGGCAGTACCCTAGGTTTCATCCTGCAATATTACCTGCACTGGGAGCATGTCAAGATTCTGATATGACTGGACAATAAGCCCTAAATAGCCACAGCGGATTGGCCGGAATCTACCAACCATGATTATTAGTTATTATTATTCAAGCGCCTTGAGATGAGGCGAAAATGGGTTATAAATAGTTATCATTGGATCACCTCCAAATTAGGTGATAAGGTGATATCGAAATTTGACAAATATTAGGTAGATTTCCTTGAACTGAGGCGATATTAAATTTAATGATACCATACTCTGTCAGATTCAATGAGAATACGGTGGAACCAAATAGCTAAGCTGAGGAAGTGGTATTATCTGAAGTTTCTAATATATAATCAAGATGCGGCAATTGAAAGAGTACTGTTAGTAGTTTTGAGGGAGCATAACAGCAAGGACCCATTGTAATTATTAAAGGAAATGTCAGTGTTGTCAGGGCAATTCCTCCATATCTTTATATTTTTAAAGTGTGTCTAAGGACTGGTGATCGCCATATCATCCATCCAATTGCTCAGTAAGTTTGACCATGTGCAAAATCCCCTAGCCTATCTTAATGATTCCGCCAAAATTATAACAGTGGTGCTCACTACAGAGGGCTCATTGAACAACCACCAATAAAAACCAAAAAATTCTCCAATTTACAGCCATGGTCTTCACCAAAGGGGAATCATCCTGAATGGCTTGGCTGAAACCATGAAACTCAAACTTATTGTGGATGCAGTGATTAAAAAACAAGAGGAGCTCCTTCAGGAGCGCAACAAAGTAATAAATCAACTTAAAAGTGCAGCTAGTCTGCTGCAAGTACCTGTACAGAAGAACAAGCAGCTTGCCAATTGACTGGATGATGCTAATGAACGCCTACACTGCATGGAGATGAAGTTAACACCTACCTTTTAACCACCTTGTCCCCATTAGGAAGCGGAAGAACAAATGGTCACTTGAGAAGGATCTTTTTACAGTGAATATGAGACTGGATACCCCGCTGAAGAGCTTTTCTCTGAACATGCATGCATCAGGAGCTGCTCGAATCATGATGGCTGCTCTGAGGATGATTATGTTTTGACCCAACAAAACTCCCAAGTGATGGCAGTCCATCCTGCTAAAGAGCCCTACACTACCCTGAGAGCAGCTGGGCCTTCCAATCCAGCCCCTTTTCATGATCCCAGTTATGGGCCATGGACAGATCTGCAGTACACTTCTAAGGTTTGCAGTGATGAGCGGGAGGAGGAGGTCTGCATTGACAAGCTATCCCTGTTTGACTGCAATGGAAACATCCATGGGTTCTTCAAATGAGTTTATTTTGTGATGGAAGGAGCCTCCAATCAATGGAAGGCTAAATTGCTGATATTAGCCTTGGATGTCAGGAGCAACGACCAAGTCACCTGATACCTTCCAAGCAGTTCCATTGCTTACCACGAAGTAAAGGAAACCATGCTACGGTTGTTTGGTGGCACCTCAAAGATGTCACAGCGAAAAGCTGAGTTCCTAACCATTGGGTTCCAACATAATGAGACCCTCACTGCATTTGCAGATTAATTTATGGCGGAAGCCCATGTGTTATAGGAGCAGGCGTTCTAGCTGAATTCAACATGTGCATTGTAATTACCTCCACTATGAAGCCGTACCAAGAGCTTTACAATGTAATGACTCTGGTTTTGGATGACGCTGTGCCCTTGCTCAAGGTTGTTCAGTTTCTGCGCCATCTATCCGCTACCTTTCCTCCACCCAATGCTGAGCAGAAACATACTGCTGTCACCATTGCTGGACCTTATTATTTTGGGTAATACAACCATCTTGTTAAACCTCCGCCTAGTAACCCCCAGCCTTATTATAACTACACGCCTCATCCTCAGCCTAATTACCCTCAGCAGTTTAACTTTTGGCCTGGCCCTGCTTATGAAAATTGTCAGCAGCCCAACTACCAACCTGGACCTAATTACTCCAATCGTCAGCAATCACCCTACCAACCTGGCCCTGGTTACGCAGGTCATCAACAATCAAACTATCAGCCCAGCCCTTATGAGAACTAAGGACGTGGACCCTATGGGCTTAATTGTTTTGAATGTGGTCACGCTGGCCATCTGGCATGATGTTTCCCTAGCCATCAAGTTCACTACATACAGCAGGATCAGTACTACCAGGAAAAGATGGAGCGGAGTAGAGATAGGACTCTCTACCCCCGCTATCCCAACCCTGAACATCCAACTTGAATCTATTGTAGTTTATCCAGCAGAAGTCCCCCAATACAATGACAGAATTTTGTACCAGCAACTGGTTAGAGGAGTGACCGTACTGACATGGGCACAAGCTATGGCTACAGTTAATGAAGGACCTCAGGAGCAACGAAAGCCTTATGCATGTCATATGTTTGACCAAGCTTCCTCAGACCAGATGGGACCAGCCGCAGATGCACCTTCCCTGAAGGGAATAAACGTTGCCCTCCCAGTAGATGCTATTTTCAGAGAACACCCCAAAGTCAGTGAGGGGATTATGAATTTCATTGGGAGAAGAGATCACGTAAATGTCCAGATATTAAACACTCAATATTCTTTTTATTCTAAGTGTACCTACTCAAACATTTTTGTAGCTAAAAAACTGAGTTCGTGTTATAATAGATAAATGCGCCCCAGTTAACATAGTTTCTAACAAGTTGATAGTGAAGTTGACATTAAATCCTGATGTATAATACTGGATGGTATATGGTACTACTGGAGCGGATAGCACGGTCTCTGAGGGAGCGTACAGCATGCTACCCTTGCAGTTTGGGTTGATTGTCACTGTAGCTCTGACAATAGTGTTACCAAACAGCCATTATAGTCTGTTAATTGTAACCACTTTCATGCGACACTTTGGGGCTGTCATTGATATGGCGGCAGAGACCTTCAGAATTTTGGAGGCAGTAGATCCCAATATACTTTACCTCCAGCGGAGTGCCATAGGATCTGGTACACATGGGTCATATCAACCTGGCATACAGTGATGGGGTAATTCCAGTTCGCTACAATTGACTAAAGAGCAAGAACTGGGCCCTCCCACAACAGATATACAAATATCAAGGGTGCCTCTCAGAGATGCTGGGCCTATGTCCATCCCCTCCGGTCACCATGTTATAGTGAACACTGAATTGGCAGAAGTGACAGATGGTATCATGGTCACATGACATCATAGTGGGGACCAACCCCAATGATAAGGCTGGGCACCAGGAGGCCAAGAAGGTGAAATTACAGGCCCTCCATGACCTAAGGCATACCCTAGGCCAACGCTGAGTATGGGAAAAATATGCCCAGGTTGGTACTAGTGGGGTGCCAAATGCCCAGCCCCTAATGTTGGCCCAGGCGTTGAAATGAACGGTTACATAACAAATGCAGACGTTTGGTAAGTTAGTCAAGGAATGGGAAGTTAAAACCCATTTCATTTATGAAATCACACGTTTAGTCAAATCCAACTTCAATTGATTACACAAGTGAAGTCAGTTTTGGCATATTCTACCAATCTGGATGGTAGTGTGTGCCTATAGGTGGGTCAGTGCTTGAGTCCACTTATGCAAACCCCTTATTACCCCGTTGAAGTTTAAATATGTTTCCCCAACCAACATTCCTTGTTGGTCAACCCCACAATAAAATTTTTCCCGTTTTTCCATTTTTCATATGTTATCTTTAGCAAACCTGTTCGCGGATCTCTTCAAGGAGGTCTCGCGCTACATTGACCACCTTTTCAAAATTCAATAAAATTTTCATCTCATGCACCGTTGGGTCGCCCAGGTTCCCTCCAACCTGGGAAGTTTACCCCTTTCCACTTGGTGCACCGCGTCATTTTTGGTCTATTGTTTACTATCACAATCACTCTTTCCCTAAGTTATTATCGCTCCAACACCCTCTGCTGGGCTCTAGTAACTTTGGTACTAGTGGCTAGTTTCCATGCATTGGCTCTGTGCACCAAGCACCACCACGCTGGAAACAGGAGAGTTATAGACACTCTCCTTACATTAGTCAACCAACCTCATAAATTTATGTGCACAAACTTTTTCTGTGTGGGACTTTTCAAGAGTGGAAATGGTGGGCGCCAGCTGAAGGCCTTGGCTGTGGTCAGCCGCACTGCTATTTTCCATTTTTCCTGAACATTAGAGCAACTCAGCGTTAATATGGTTGCTTTCAACTAGAAAGCATACACCCTTTATGCTCGTACCTGGTAGATCTGGATGCTTCATTGTTTAAAAGTCTCGATTCCCCAACTTTCCGCTGAAATGATCAATTTCCATTTAAATAAATGAGTTTTCCTTCAACAACACATGCAGACAATGCTGTTGGAATTGGCACAGATGGGCATGGGGGTTTTGGCTTGGATAACATTGGGCATTTCGTTGCAATTAGGGAATAGGGTCATTCACATCTGAAAACGTGTTTTTGACAATAATTTTATCTAAACCTATGAGCCATTTCTTAGCTTTTATGGCTTAGATGAGAACCCTATTCCAGTATATAAATAACCCTGAGAACCCTCGTTTGACCCTACCATGATATGGGGCACTCAGGAAGTAGAAAAAAACTTCGTTTAAAATATGATAAAGTATATGCACCTGCAGAAAGCATAGTGGGGTATGTGGCCTCAGTATTAAGAGTAACCAACTATCCCTCCCCTTTTTGATTCCAAAACAGATTCTGATGGCTTGCTTGAGCCAGAGGAAAATTTTTTTGGTGAGGTGTTGTTGTTCTCTACCATAAATAAAGACCATTACAGGTATATTCTACTGACTGCTACCCTCTCCTCCCCTTTAGGGAAGCTCACCACTACTATTTTGATGGATACTGATGCCTCTGGAAACTTTATGGATCAGAGCCTAGCTGACTACCTTGGGCTGAGTTACCTGCCAGGTGGTATGGTTAGGGTTGGGCGTCCCAAGGCATTACCACTCTGAAGATCATTGGGACAGTGGACTATCAGGTTGGCAAGTACCACTTGTCTGATCACTTCAGAGCGGTCAAAAACCTCCTGTTCCCTATCATTTTGGGTGTGGAGTGGTGGCGAAAGTTTGACGTTAGAACCAACCTGAAGGAGAATACCCTGTCCCTCACCATGAAGAATGGTCGCACATTCGTTGTGCCTTTGTCAGAAGAGAATGCACAGGGAGAATTGCCCCACTGGCCCCACCTTCTCCCTTATCGCCTTGCTTCATTGCGGAAGCCCTCAGTGGAAGTTCCTATACCTTCTTGCTTGGAGGGTTTGGATCCTCTTTTGATGCAGAATCCGCTAACGCACTCCCTGAGCACTCTGAATTTGATTGTGACTTCAAGCTCACTGTGGATCTGGTGCGTATATCTTCCACTATTTACCCATTGACTGTCTGGGAGGAAGAGGCGTTGGATGTTTGGGTGAAGGAACAGTTATCCAAAGGCGCGATTTTTCAGCGTACCTTTCCTGTATGCTCTCCACTTCTCTTTGTTGAGAAGTCTGATGGTACTCTGCGCCCAGTGTGGACTATGGGAACCTCAACAACGTCACTGTACCAGACCTCCATCCCATCCCTTTGGACTCTCAGATTGCGCGCTATGTGGAAAAGGCTAAGGTCTTTTCCAATCTAAATTGCCTCAATGCGTTCTATCAGATTTGGATTAAAAGGGACAAGAGTGGTTAACTGCCCTCCATACCAGAAAGGGATTTTCCAGTTTTTGGTCATGCCCTTTGGGCCTAAGAATGCCCCTTCCATCTTTCACCGCCGCATTGATGCAGCGTTGGGGACTTGTTAGGGTATGCGCTGTTGCCTACATGGATGATATCCTGGTGATTTCCCCTGATCAGGAGTCCCATGCAGTACACCTTCGGCAAGTGGTGGAGCGGTTAAAGGCAGCCATCCTTACACTGAAGATAGGCAAGTGTGAGTTTTTCAAGTCCCAGGTCACGTTTCTGGGCAACGTCGTGTTTGACAAAGGACACATGATAACTCCAGACAAGGAGAAGGCGATTCATGAGTGGCCGACCTCTACTTCAGTAAAAGAGCTGAGGAGCTTTCTGGGGACGTGTATGTTCCTCAAGAAGTTCACGCCAAACCTTTCTGAGGTGGCAGCGCCCTTGTATAGGGCTAGTGGTGCAAAAGTACTTCAGTGGTCCCCCGTTTTGGAGGATGCTTTCCAATCTGTGAAGTGCACCCTGTTGTCCACGATCATCCTTCACCATGTTGACTCTTCCAAAGAGTTCATTGTGTCTACTGATGCCTCCAACTTCGCCATAGCGGCTGCCTTGTTACAAGTAGGTAAAGATGGGATAGAGCATTCAATGGGATATTTTTATAGGAAAATGTCTTTTCCAGAGTTGAATTACGCCGTTTATGACAAAGAGTTACTAACAGTGGTGGAGACGCTGACTTATTGGCGTCACCACTTGCATGGCTCTACCCAGCCATTCCACATACATACAGATCACCATGCCTTGCTGTACTATCGCGCCCCTCATGTCCTAACCCCATGGCAGACCTGTTGGCATGAGACCCTTGCCCAATTTGCCTTTTTGTACTAATTCACCTAGGGCAATGATAATGGTTTGGCGGATGCTTTAAGCCGCAACCCTGCTTTAGCTCCTGATCCAAAGGAGGTAGAAGTCCACAACACACAGGCGATGATTCCTCCAGATAAAATTATGTCACAACTTCCCTCTCCCCTGGCCAAACGGCTAGCGCATGCACCTCTGGAAAACGCGGAGGAATATGGTATTTTCATAAAGGCTGTCCTGTCTCATTTGCTGTCAGGCGAATATACAATGGTACCTACTAAGAACGCTTTAAATCAAGAGGATCTATCCAGGGGTTATCATGTAAAGGATGAGATGATGTGATTTCAGGGGCGCCTTTGGGTACCTGCTGGGCCACTGCGCCTGGAGATCATCCGGGACCATCATGATGTAATCACCATAGGTCATCCAGGGAAAGCAAAGACCTTGGAGTTGATACGTCACACCATAATTTGAAGGGCTTGCCTGCTCAGGTGGGCGGCATTGTAAGGAGTGCCTGGTATGCAACCAGGTGAAACCCAATCGTCAACCTTTAGCGGGGTTGTTGGTACCAGTCCAAAAGTCTGATGGGCCCTGGACTTCCCTCTCGGTTGATTTCATTGTGAAATTACTGGCCTCTGATGGTTATGATGCCATCATGGTGGTGGACCGGTTCACAAAGTTCGCCCACTATATTCCTTGCAGAACTACAATAACCGCGGCTTAGATGGCTAGACTCTTCGTCACCCATGTGTTTGCGCTTCATGGGGTTCCCCAAGAAATTATCAGTGACCAGGGCCCCCAGTTTACCTCCATTTTCTGGGAAGAGTTGTGTAAGGCTCTTCAGATTCGCCCTTGCTGTTCAACTGCCTATCACCCCCAATAAGATGGGCAGACTGAACGAGTGAACTAGTGTTTGAAACAGTTTCTGAGGTGTTACACTGCCGTAAATCAGATTGGGTTTCCACCTCCCATGGCCCAGTTTAGTTACAACAACACGTTGCATTCTTCAATCAGTTGCTCCCCTTTCTTCTCCAGCCATGGCTTTAACCCCATCTTTAACATGGAGCCCATCTGTGGGTCTAAGGTTGAAGCGGTGGTGTACTTTGCTAAGACAATCATGAAGGTCCACCAGGGGGTTTCCACAAGCTTGGAGGCGGCAATGCAAGTGTATAAGGAGAACGCTTATGGGAAGCGCTGAGTGGGTCCTGCGTACAAGGAAGGGGATCTTATGATACTTGATGCTTGTAACATCTCTATCAAGCAGCCATGCAAGAAGCTGGGACCAAAGAGGATTGGCCCCTACCGCGTTGTTAGAAAGGTGGGCCATGCCTCATACTAGCTAGATCTGCCCCTTCATTTCAGATCTTCTCTGTGTTTCATGAGAGCAAACTGAAGTTGTCTGAGGGCCCCCACCAGAGACTCCTGAGGCCTATCTCGTGGATGGGGCGCCAGAGTGGGAGGTGGAAGAAATAGTTGCCTCTCACCACGTTAAAAGAAGACTCAAGTACCTGGTATCCTGGAAGGGCTTTGAAGCTGCAGAGAGCAGTTGGGTTCCAGCGTGCGACTGTGTGCATGCCCAAGATCTTATTGAAGCATTCCACAATCGTTTCCCCAGGCTGTTGGATCTCAACCTAAATTGACTGTTGCTGCCATGAAATTGGCCCCTGCCCATAAGAGCTTTTCCCTTGCGCAAGCCCCTGGAGGAGGGTTGAGCCCCTTTGGGAGGGAGAGGGTAATGTCATGGTCTCATGACATCATAGTGGGGACCAACCTCAAGGACAAGGCTGGCGCCAGGAGGCCCAGAAGGTGAAATTACAGGTCCTCCTTGACCTGAGGCATATCCTAAACCAACGCTGGGTATGGGAAAAATATGCTCAGGTTGGTACTAGTGGGGTGCCAAATGTCCAGCCCCTAACGTCAGCCCAGGCGTTGAAATGAACAGTTTATGTAATGAACACAGATGGTTCAGTTTGATTAGTTGAGGAATGGGGTTTCAAAACCCATTCCATTTACAAAATCACATGTTTGGTTCAAATCCAACTTTAATTGATTACACAAGTAAAGTCAGTTTTGGAATATTCTACCAATCTGGATGGTAGTGTGTGCCTATTGGTGGGTCAGTGCTTGAGTCCACTTATGCAAACCCCTTATTACCCCGTTGAAGTTTAAATATGTTTCCCCAACCAACATTCCTTGTTGGTCTACTTCGCAATAAACCTTTTCCCATTTTTCCGTTTTTCATGTTATCTTTAGCAAACCTGTGTGTGGACCTCTTTGAAGAGGTCTCGTGCTACAATAACCACCTTATTCAAAATTTATTAAATTTTCATTTCATGCACCGTTGGGTCACCCAGGTTCCCTCCAACCTGGGAAGTTTACCCCTTTCCACTTGGTGCACTGCGTCATTTTTGGTCTATCATTTGCTATCACGATCACTCTTCTTCCCCTAAGTTATTATCGCTCCAACACCCTCTGCTGGGCTCTAGTAACTTTGGTAATAATGGCTAGTTTCCATGCGTTGGCTCTGTGCACCGAGCACCACCATGGTGGAAACAGGAGAGTTATAGACACTCTCCTTACAGATGGACTCTATGAGGAAGTTAATTGTTCATATTAGCACTGCACCTTGAGCCCATGCGGCTCCAGGCATTATACTACTGGGACTTGGGGAGATCAAGGTTCTACTAGTGAATCTACAAATGGAATCATTGCAAATCCTCCAACACCAAATAGTGGTGTACTAACACTTGACCCTGTTGAGGATGTCCTTTAAGTTCCAGAGTTTAGGACACTGGATGAATTTGGTCTGCCCATCGAACTGCAGCTTGGTGTAATGGCGGTGGTACCATGCAAATATTTAATGGGTTATTGGAAGACCAGAAAGATCAGGCGAAAGCTTTATTTCAAAAATACAAGGAGAACTTTGCTGTTGACAATCACAATTTAGGGTGCACATAGGGGTGGTCCATCAATTGAACACCGGGGATCATCCTCCCATAAGGTCCTGGCCAATCCGCTGATCTAGGGCAGCTGAAGAAGTAGTTACCAAGGAGATTGAAAAACTTCTAAAGCAAGGGATGATCATCCTTCAAAGAGTCTATGGGCTTTTCCTGTTCTGATTGTAAAAAAGAAGGTTGGCACCAACTAGTATAATAGACTCCTGGAAGCACAATAGTATCACCAAGAAGAACTCATATCCCTTGCTGCAGACCAACGGTGTTTTGGATTAATTAAGGGGAGCCTGTTACTTCTTGGCAATTGATTTGATATCCAGTTACTGGCAGATAGATAAACCTGCATTGGAACAGGAGAAATGTGCCATAATTACATCTAAGGGGTTTTTTTCAACTGACCAGTATGCCTCAAGGGCTGTGTAATGCCCCAGCTATATTCCAATGTGCGATGATTCCAATGTGCGATGGACACTATACTTGGTGATCTTAAGTTGTAATGCATCCTCGTGTACCTTGACAACATTATTGTATTCTCCCACACATTTTCTGAGCACCTTAACAATTTGGAGGAGGTATTCTGCCAGCTGGCTGAGGCCAACATCAAGATCAAGCCCCAGAACTGTCACTTTTTCAAGGAGCAGCTGGAGTACCTTGGCTTTGTGGTAGATGTGACAGGGCTGGAACCTCAAGCAGCCAAGGTGGAGGCTATCTGTAAGATGACTACGCCCAATAGTAAATGGGACATTCAAGTATCTTTGGGGATGGTTAGCTACTACTGCCGCTTCATACCCAACTTCAGTTGTATTGGAGGTCCAATGCTTGAGTTGCTAAAAAAGGATGTTGTGTTTGAATGGATGGAACGCCATCAATGCTCCTTTGACACCCTTTGGATGGCGTTGGTCAGTGCAAAGGTGCTACAATATCCAAATTTTGATAAAGAATTCATTGTCCAGATGGATGCATCCCTTTCCACCATTAGTGCAGTCCTATCCCAAAAAGATGAGGAGGGGGAGGAGCACCCTGTATTTCATTGCAGTCAGAGTCTGAACAGCCATGAACGCAATTATACTATGAACAAGCAGGAGTGTTTAGCGGTGATCTATTAGTATAAGCAATTTAGGGTGTATTTTTATGGGACAAAGTTTGAAGATATAATGGATCATGCTTTGTTATGCTGGCTGCAGAATCTTAAGGAGCCAGAAGGGCACCTAGCCTAATGAGCCCTCAAATTGCAGGCTTATAACTTTGAGATCCTCTACTGACCTGGAGCAAAACACCAGAATTCTGATTGCTTGTTCAGGCTACCAATGATTGCAGTTAAAGTAGATTTAAGTGACAATAATGTACAATAAGATGCTCATTGGAAAGTATAGTGATGAGCCGCCTCAAGTTATAAAGGCATTGAAAAAGATTCGAGCAAATACCTTCCAACTGAATGAGGAGTTGTACAAATGTTTTGGCAATTCTGCAGTGATGTTCTTGTTCCATTGGAACGGCCTAGCATTATCATGAGCGTACATAAGGCAGTAAGAAACGGTGGTTAGTGTAAAACATTGAAATTGTTACGCCCTCAATATTATAGGGAAAGCATGAACTTTTACATGCTTGAAACCATTTTCTGTTGCCATCAGTGCTAAATGGAAAAGCCGTTTTACCAGAAGACTTCATAACGGTTGGTGAAACTACATTTTACTTGGCATACAGTTTCCCTTGATGTCATTGGCCCTCTGCCAATGGGAGCTAACCAATCCAAATACATTCTGGTGGCAATCAACCACTTGACCAGGTGGGTGAAAGCACAGGCAATATGGGATTTAGGGGCTGACCAAATGTGTGGAAGCACAGGCGATATAGGATTTGGGGGCAATCACCGTGGCCAAGTTTGTAATGGAATATATTATCCAGCGACATGGCTGCCCTCAGTTCATTATCACTGATAATGGAACCAACTTCACCTTGCATATCCTTCCAAAGTTGAATGAGCTAATGTGCATCCACAGGGTTCTGATGGCCCCATATCACCCCAAGTTCAACAGAATGGTCAAACGGGCTAATGGGACCCTGATGAACATCTTTAGGAAGCTGGTAACCAATAGTCCTCTGATTGGAGCTCCCTCCTGTCTACCGCTGTTTTTGAATACATTAGCTATCACTCAGCCACAGGGAAAAGTCCCTTTCAGCTACTATATGGATGACACTCTGCTCTTACAGCACTGCTTTATGCTTGTGCAGAAGATACCAGCGGAATGGATCCCCAACATTACTTGACTAACCTAGTTGACATGTTAATCAGGTTGCAAACTGAAGTGTACTCATTCAGCTTAGCCAAGAAGATGAAGAATCAGGCTGCTGATCAGGTATGGTGTAGCAGCTTAGCTCAGTTCAAGGATGGGGATATGGTTCTATTCTATGACCAACTTGGGTTTGGGTGGAAACACAAGTTGGCCAACATCTGTATTGATCCATTTGAGATAATTGAGAAGACCAGCGTTGATACCTACACTATCAAGGACCCTGCAAGTGGTCAGATTATCAACTGAGTGCATACAAAGTCCCTTTAGCCATATAAACAATATGAGACTTATCATCCAGTCAAGGGGGGTAATGTTGAGATTCTGATATGACTGGACAATAAGCCCTAAATAGCCACGGCAGATTGGCCAGAATTTGCTGACCATTTTTTAGTTGATTATTTGAGCGCCTTAAGATGCAGCGATATTGGGTTATAAAGGGTTATTATTGGATCACCACCAAATTAGGCGACAAGGCAATGTTGACATCTGACAAATATTAAATAGATCATCTCAAACTAAGGCAATAGAGATTTTTTTGATACAATACTCTGTCAGAGCCAATGAGGATATGGTGGAACCAAATAGCTAAGCCAAGAAAGCAGTATCATCCAAAGTTGCTGATATATAAGTGAGATGAGGCGATTAAAGAGGAGGACTGTTAATAGTTTTGAGGGAGCGGAACAGTGAGGATACACTGCAATTATTAAAATAAATAAAAGTGTTATTGAAACAATTTGTTGCATATCTTTATTTTTTTAAGTGTGTCCAAGGACCAGTGATTGTCATATTATCCATCTGATTGCTCAGTGGGTTTGACCCTGCGCACAGTCCCACAGCATAACTTAACAACTCTGCTGAAATTATGACTGAGCCCATAGGCAAAAAAATTTCAAAAAATGGAGATAAGTATAAATGAAAATTATCAAATATTGGAGTTAAGAAGGGTGGTCAAGTATAGTCCAAAAATTGGATTTAATCTTGGAAGTTCTCATTTTTTTGGTTTCAGTTCACAAAATTTGGTCATCTTAAAGGATGTCACATTTAAAAATTTCATAGTAGGGTCTTTGGTGGGTTGTTCATGCCAAAAATTTACCTTCTACTTTGTGATTTCTCCCAAATTTTGGCCGGTGGGCTGTACTACTACCCACTTCTTATCAATAACATATGCAATCATCAATAAACTTGGGAGGGAGTTTTTGGGATTTCTTATAACCAACTTCCTTGCCTTTTTGGGTGCTCAATTCCAGCTAAAAAATGAGCCATCTGTGACAGAAGCCATGGGTTCGCCATCTTAGCACCTGCGGTATCATAGATTATGACAACTCCTGGTATTGTATACTAGACTAAATCCCATAAGTCTAAGACCTAAGAACCTTATAGAGAGCCTCTAAAAGCCACTGAGGGTTATCAAGGTCATAGCTAGGAATTGTGGTATAGCCCTCTCTGTCAAAAAAGGGACCCTGGCATTCAGCACAATGAAATCTACTCAAAAATCTTTGCAAAATCCTTCAATGTCATAAACTATAAGATATCTAAGTTTGGGCAAGTTTCATACAACTTGCTTCCTTAAAAATGATGATTTTAATTTATTGGGAGTGCTTTAAGAATTTTTGGTAATGAAATTCAACCTTATAACTTGAGAACAACGGAAACATCTATGCCTTTCAAGTTTAGAGTTATGTGGACCGCTAATAAAAGTTTTATCCTGTTTCTACCTCTTATTTGTAGTTTTATTTCAGCTTTCACAGAATCCCTCCAGTTGTAATAACTTGATTAAGCCAAAAGTTTTCGTGCAGCTTAACCAACTTTACAAAAAAAATAAAAAAGGTTTGCTACCACCAATTTTGCCAAGTCCATAGCATTACCTGATACTAACCCAAAAATCTCAAAGATCCAGGCGCTTCAAGGGGGTTTTCTCTCCCACTTTTAATACTAGTCTAACTTATATTTTAATCCATAACCTATCATAGAGATCCACCAACAATTATCTGACTTTACCCCCACTTACACTTCACAATTTACCCACTTGGGTTACAATCCTGGAAGTTGAGTTTAAACTTCCCATGAGTATAATACTTTACCTGCGGCGGATGATCAAGGAAGGTTTATGGTTCAGATTGGAAAAGAATTTAGATGGACCCAAGTTAAAGAACCGGGTTTAAAATTTGAAGCGGCCGCTTGAAACTACGAATCCATCGTAAAGCTTAGCCAGAATTTTACGATGCTTAAGCATCAATTAACCAATTTTAAAACTAAAGTCACTGAGGTCACGTAAGCTATGAACTTTGACCAAACGAAAAACTTAGCCTCACCCACCCAACTTTAATTGGGGGTCGATGGAAGTTTAGTAATAACCTTGGTAAGGGTACCGCTCCGCTTAAGACTAAAGTTTATGGCGGGATACCGACCTTTCAAGCCCTCTAGGCGATTGGCAAAAGGGGCGCAACTCTATAGGCTGGGTTGTTTGGATTAAACGGGGGGTATACCTTAGTTGCCATGGTTAACATAGTACCTATTGGATACGCGACCGCCCTTCGTTCTAGCGATCAGGTTTAGTTTTATTCTCACCCCTTTGACCTCACCAAAGTTTATTTGGAGGAGTATGGATCAAATAGTGGGGCTGAGCATCTAGCGACCGTATTAACTTTAACCACCAGCTGCATTATTTGGCACAGGGTTGCCAGCTGGTTAACTAACCTAAGCTTTATATAGTCAATCTGATGAGCCAGACGTGGGCTCGATAAGAGGCTAGCCAAGGGGTATTTAATGTCGAACCAAACCCAAATGTAGAAAAAAGTGTAAAAATTGAAACCGTTTAGTAGCGCCCGAACCTTTCAGCTAAATTTAGGGTTGCTCGGGATGGGGGGTGGTGAGGGGGCCGCCGTTGGCCATGCGCAGCTCAGCGAGGCGAGCCCGAAGGTCGCCAACCGTCTTTGGGCGGGGCGGAAGTGGCGAGGGTGTCTCGCGGTCAAGGACCCTTGAACTCCTAGGAGGATGGTTGAACGCCCCTGCAGCCCCATCCTGCAGCGAGGACAAACCAGGCTCCGCCTCGGGAGTGTGGTACTGCGAGGGGGAAGAGCTTCGTTCTGCGGGATCGGCAGGCTCAGATTGGCGGCGGAGATTGCTCAGGGACCGCTGCACAAAGTTGTAGAACTGGGGCCCGCGAAGCTCCAGCTGCTCCTCCACAACGTGGCAATAGTCGGGGTTCTGCACCTGAAAGGCGTACAGCGCACGTATGCCCTCCCGATTGCGCTCGCTGTTATCCACGAGGGCGATGATCTCTTGCAGCCTCGCGGCAAGGTCCTGTTCGGGGGGAGGGGCCTCAAGCTCGGGCTGGGCCCGGCGAGCTGCGAGCTTGGTAAGCATCCTAGCGATCAAAGGCGACAGGTGGTCGTTAGGAGACCCACGCGGGACAAACTGGAGGGCGTGGTAGATGTCGTCGCGCAGGGCCTCACACATGCTATACAGCAGGGTGTTGAGCGTCTTCATTATGATGCCAGCAATCTGGTCGTGTTTCTCGGCCATCTGCCTGAGCACTGCGTGGGGATAGCGCACAAAGAAGTCATTGATGGCCCCCAGAAACCTGGCGCAATCAAGCTCGCCGTGGGAGATGGCGGGGGCGGTGCGGCGAGCCAGCTTCCAAGAGCATTTCATCACCAGGTTGCTATAGCGGACATGAAGGTCGGCGGCCCCGGCAGCCTCCTCCAACGGGCTGCCGTAACCGGCCTCGATACAGCTCAGCAGGAGCTGAAAGATGGCCTCGTAGGCGGCGTTCAGATCGGCGTTGGCCAACAGCCGCACCAGCAGGACGTTGAGGCTGCGAGACATCTCCACCGCGGAAGGACACGCCTTGACCTTCTGGTCAAGCAGGCATGTAACGATGCTATGCAAAGTGTGCCTCAGAGCGTCGGGAGTGAAAGCGCTAGTCAGCGTAACATTTTGAAAGAGCTGAAGATAAGCCAAGATGGCGGCGCGGATGCAAGAAGTAAAGTTGGGATCAGGGAAGTCACCCTTGCTTATCAACGAGTCAAATACTTGACACATCTCTTCAAGAAGAATGCTCGCATGGGGCACAAGGGCGTCGACTGGACCTGCCACCATCTTCTCGAGTTCTCGGAACCCCGCTTGGACATAGGCGGTCAGGCCAGAGTGCAAGCGATCGGCGATGGTCCGAACTTGCACGACGGGGTCAACGTCAGCCGCCAGGTCGAGGCGACTCTCGCGGATGGACATAAACGAGGCTGAAATCGGCCTGGCGGGTGATGGGATCCGCGAGAGAAGCCGCGGTGGGGGACTGGGAACCGAAGGCAAGGCTGAAGCGGTGCCTGAAGCGGGGACGCCGTGCACGGCTTCGTTGAAGGAGGGCCGGCGCTGGAACGAGAAGATGTGGGCACCCGTCTCCTCTGGCGCCACGGCCTTGGGGGGCGGAGGCGGGGCCAGGGTCTTGGTGCGCTTGAAACGCTCCTCTAAATACCCGCGGTCCCGATCGCTCAGCGGCCCCAGATATTTGTAAACCTTCTCCCCGACGAGGATGTAGGCCTGAAGGATGGTAGCGATCGCAGCGTTGCGCACGCCAGCATCACGGTCGCCGATGAGGGTCGCCACGGCTGGTAACGCCTTGGCGGGAGAGGCCATCACGCCCATCCCTTGGCGTTGGATGAGGCCGCCCAACTCGTCCAAAGTTTCGGTACGGGTGCGCGCATTTTTAGACCGGAGCCCGTGCTCGAGAAGAAAGGCAAACACGCCGCTGGAGGAGTAGATGCGGCACAGCTGGCGTACCAACTCCTTCACACGCTTGCGCAAGGTCTCATTGTTTAAGCCGAGGCGAGCTATTAAAGAGGGGAGAAGAACCGCGGCCTCGACGTCCGCCAAAGAAGACTGGGCCTCATCTACCGATTTGAACACAAGTTGCAGTAGATCTAGGCACTTGATAATCATGGTGGAGCCTTGGTCGTGAAGGCGGATGGCGACGTAGCGAAGGACCAAATCTGATACGCTAAGGTTGCGCTGCACGAGGGAAGCCTCGCCGAGCCCCTTCTCAAGTTGCGTCAACCCCGCCAGAAAGTTGCGCTCACGGTACGTCCCCGTACTGAAGAGCAGCTGGATAAGGTCGGCTGAGAGGTGTGGAGCACAAGCCTCCTTGAGGCTATCAATAAGGTCGGCCGGTGGAACCTCAAAAGTCCACCGAGATGGCTTTTCTCGGCTCAGGCGAAGTTCCTTTTGGCGAGGGTCGTTAGTCAGGATGAGGGTGGCCTCGGGGGCCGACTCGCTCCCCCGTGGGGTTTGAGGTCGAGGTTTGCCAATCGGAGGTCTAGTACGTTTGGGCTGTGGGGAACCCCCCGCCCTCGACGGGGGGCGGACTGCGGCAGGTTTGGCGCCTTTGAAGCCATCCAAGATGGCCATCACTGGTGGCTGCAGTGCAGGCTTAAGGGCGGCGCACCTATCCTTGGCAGCGGCGACACCCGCGCGTTCAATCACCACAGCGAGGGTGGCTTGGGCGCCCTTGCGGACATCGGGATTTTTGTCCGAAAGGCATTGCATAACAGGCGTTAAAAGATGCAGCTGGTCGGTAGAGCTAGGGTTGAGAACAGGGAGCTTTTCACTGAGCCATTTGAGGACGTCTTTGCACAGCAGCGGTAGCTCGGGGGCTAGACTCGCGGCGATTGCAGGAAGCATAGGGCCAAGGCCGATAGTGTCGGCCATCTTAGTGAGCGCACCGATGGCGGCCGCGCGGTTCTGAAGCTTGGGATTGTTGATGCAGCTACAGATGGGCCCAACCATCGGCCGCCCAAGTTTCTCATAAGGTTTGCCCACAGCTTCGGCGACCGTGCCGAGCAGATCGAGGGCTGCTACCACCAAGTTAAGATTCTTGTCCTCGAGGCGCGCCTTGAGAGCGGGGAGGAGCTCGCCTAGGGTGGGCTTGATTCTCTTGTTGGCCGCCTCAAGGATCTGCGCCACGGCGTCCAAGCCCTCTTTGCGCTTCTTCCAATCGTCGCTACTGAGAAGGGCGAGCAAAGCCGAGTTGATCTGTGGGCTAATGTCAACTCGTGGGAAAAGCTCATCCTGCATGTCTTGGGCGTCGCGCTCAGCCGCGGGCAAATCCCCTGAGCGAAGGCCTTGCCCTTAGTGGGAGTGGGGGCGAACGGCCCTCAACCTTGGAGAATTCGGCATCGATGATGTTGAGGAGATTTTGGTTCACGTCCTGAACAAAGACTCGTATCTCCAAGCCAACGTACACCCGCAGTTCGGCCAAAAGCTTAACGGCATTGGAACGCACAGTAGCGTTGGAGGAGGCGAGTGGGCCCAACGTGAAATCAACGAGAGGGCGGATCACCACCCCCGCAATGCCAAAGTCATTGAGGCACTGCTTGATCCAAAGCAGAGCATCGCCCTGCACTTTAGGGGACTTTTGAGCTGCGATGAGGGGGCAACTTTGGGCGAGCACAAACCGTAGCGACAGCCGCTCTATAATAGCATCGAGGGCCTCCATGGCAGCCTTCTTCAGTTTGATATCGCCCAGCTTGTCCACAAGGGGCGGGATGGCAAGGGCAGCGCATCCCGTCGAAAAGTTGGAACAACGGGTAGCCAAGACTTCAACCACCTTAAACATCTTGGAGAGAACTTGGAAGTTGGCCTCCTTCCACGCGGGCTTTTTGCCGAGCTGGCGAATCAAAATCTCGGGTTCAAGCTCGGATTCGAGCCCACGCTCGAGTGTCGAAATCCATTGTTCCATGGCCTCAAGTCGTGTTTTCCACGCCGCGCTACCAACCCCTTCAAGGATTTCTTGTGAGAGGTAAGCCCCGACCCGATCATCGACCTCTTCGGGAGTAAACTTAAAGACGACATTTTCCTCCTTGCCAACTTTTTTGGGTGGGTTTGGATTCTTGGCCCCGCTGGTGGAGGCAGCTGGTTTCTTAACTGGGGCCTTTGCAACCGGCTTAGCGCTTGGTTTGGCACTCGGCTTGATAGCTGGTTTGGCTGCCGGCTTTGACACGGTGGGGAAGTCCTTCTTTGGGGGGTCTTTCGAAGGGCCTTTGGTGACCATTTTGGGCTTGGGCGGGGCCTGACGGACCTGGACTTCTGCTGAGGCAAAGTATTCTTTCACTTTGGCCATCTTGAGGTTGTCAAGGCTCTCAATAAACGGCACCACCGCTTTCTCCCCAGAAACCTTCATCAGAATCCCCAGGCATTCGGCTGAAGCCTCACGGACATTTGTGTCCCCATCGGCGTACGTCTTTAATAGCCCCTCGCACATCTTCTTGACTTCAGCCTTGGTAGGAGCCGCTTTGATTGTCTTGAGGATGCGGATCAGCCAGCGCACGCACTCGGCTTTGATCTGCGGGTTCTTTTCGCCAAACATGCCGAGGATGTCATCGAGCACATCCGAGAGGGTGACCGAGGCAAACACCGCATCCAAACAACCGCGTAGGGCATCCACAAACGTCTGCTTCTTCTCTTTAAGCCGCTGTAGAAGGATGGGAAGCACTGAGGGCTTGAAGGCTGCGAAATGGTTGCGGAGGCCAGCCGCAAGGTGTTTCAGGCAGGTAATGGCTAGGAGGCTAACCACGACATTGGTGTCATTGATGTGGGCGGTGAGGGCCGCCACCAGATCGGTGTACGGCCCTGAGTCGGCCAAGCGAACCTTGTTGACAACCGTCTCCAACGCCTCCAGCACTTCTTTACGCTCCTGCCACTTCTTCGCTTTCTGGAAGGTCAGTTTACGCTGATGGTGGCTTACCAGCTGCGTGTAAAGATTGGGTGGTATCGCGTTGGTGATGTCAACCGGCTCGGCCAGTTCGTAGGGGTCAATGTTGACCGGTTCCTCGTTCAAGCCATTGTCTTCCTCGGGGGCTTCTAAAATGCTCAGAAGGGTTCAGGCTAGCCACCCTTACCCTCAATCGTTTCAAGCTCCTCCTGGACAAAGGATTGTTGGGAGCGCAGGAGGCGAGGTGCCTTTGGCTTTTCCTGAGGGAGCGCATCGAATTGGGCTTGTAACTCTTTGATCTGCCAAAGTTAATATAGGAAGGGTTTGAGTCCTACTTGAACTGGTTTGAGATCAGCTAAGAAAGGGTCGATGGCCTTAGAGAGCCAAGGGTAGATAGCCAAGGCGAGACCCGTGGCCTAAAACATAATCAACCGCCGCGCTGACCCATCAGCTTACCTCCTGCCGGACAGCTTTGTCGCTGTGGCCGAAAATCTTGCCCAAATTTTTAAGGATGGCCTTCACGTTGACGGCCTTGGCCCCAAATTGGGCGACGATGGACTTCAGAGCCATCACGCACGCGGCGACTATTTTAGGCTGCTTATTTCCAAGCTCATTCAATATAAGGTCCTGGTCACACGGTCAGCCGCGAGTTTAGAAAACGCTTACAATGATTGGCTCGCCTATATCCACTTCAACAAGCATCAGAAGTACCTCGATGGACCGAGTCCGAGTCCCGGCGCGGGCAGAACCAAGCCCTTTCTGGATAATCACCGGAACTAGCTCATCTCGCAGCCTAAACCGCTCAGCTAGGCCCTCAAACAAATACCTTTCGGAGTTGGGGGCATATTCGATATAGCTCATGATGCAGGCCATGCCAGCCTCTTGAGCTGGAAGGTTTGAATCCTTGGCAATGCGCACCATGTGGGCGCCATACTTTCGAAATTCACCCATTTGGCCATCCGGGTCCAACTTTCCCAGCTCCTTGGCCAGTTCGGTGTACCCTTCAACCCTGGCCTTCCAGGACTAACCAAGATGGTTAATTTAAATAGATGCCGAACCCCAATTAAAAGGCTACTTTAACCAACATTTGCAACATGTGACGACGTAAAGTTAACCCACGCCACGAAAATAACCCATTCCGAGAATCACTTCAAGAATAAACCACGGCCTCAAGTTATAAAAGGTCAACCCGACCAAAGATATCAAGTCAACATGGCTTACCTTGTGTTGAATCTTATCGTCGATTGAAAGTTTGGAGAAATCCTCCTCTTCGGCCATAGGAGAGATCAACTGGTGGTATAAAGGTATTAATTTTAAATCGCCGGGTTAAATTTAGAAGCCTGATCTAAGTTTGTAAATCGAAGGTTACAACCACTTGAAAAGAATCGTTGGCTTTTAGTGGGGAGGATGAAGGTGCGGAACTTTGGACACCAAGGTGTGGGGGTGAAATAATCCAGTTTTAAACTTGATCCCCAAGCGGCGGCCACCCATTCAAATTCAACTCGACCCCGGAAAATTTAAGCCCCCCAACATGGTTTCTATTGGTGGTGGCTTCGGGATTTTTACCCATACTTGGTTTCTACTGGTGGTGGCTTCGGAATTTTAAACACCAACTTGGTTTCTATTGGTGGTGGTTTCGGAAAATTGATAAATTCAACTTGGTTCTTATTGGTGGTGGCTTCGGAATTTTTAAAAACCAACTTGGTTTTTATTGGTGGTGGCTTCGGAAAATTTATAAACCGATGGTGTGGAGTGTAGCAAGAACTTGGCTTGATATGAGATCCTTAAGTCCAATCAAAAGCTAAACGGATTAGCGATGAAAATTATCAACTTGTATAGATTCTATCTTATAAAAAAATACTTTACCTTTTCATAAAATCTAAATCAAGCCAGTAAACTCAAACCAATTATTAGCTGGGGATGAAGCCACTTAGATCAATTGGTTATCGCTTAAGCAAACTATAACATTCACATTATAATACCGCTCTTATACCTTTTATTATGTCAAAGCCTGCATCACAATTCCTTTAGGTCTTTTTAACTCAAGTAACTAGGTCCCTGATAAATTTCTTAAACCCTATCTTAGTATTAATGATCAATCTTAAAGTAAAGACCATCCCTATACATTAATTTTTACCCAAGCGAAGCTATCCAAGGTGTAACGCTAAGCTTTTTTGCAGCATGTTCTTTGATTGACCCAGTTTACTTGACATCTTGAGTCTATAGAGGTTTGCCCCTAATTTTATCACAACACAGATTCTTTGGCTACGAAAAGTCCAAACCTCACATCTGGCTATCAAAGGGCATCATAGATTGGGTCATAAATCTGTTAAGCAGTAATTGGATTAACTCCAAAAAACTTAAAAAGAAAAACTTCTAAGGTATTAGCAAAGTTAGCACATATATCAGTCACTAAATCATTAAAGTTTGATCAGTTATACCTATATAACTGATATAACAGCTATACAGTATGCCCTTCTATATCAACCCAATTTTCTTAGAAGGTCAATTGTTTGAAGCATACATGTGTTGTAGTTGAGGATGCCCAATGCCAGATAACATGATCCATTCAACAGTAGTGTTAGGAACCTAGCGTGAAATAAGATGACCAGGCTTTTGGCACAGGTATTCCAAGACCCACAGGTGCAGCCAAGGTCCAAAAAGCACCGCAGGTTTCAGGAAACTCTGGGTGGGTGCATAAAAGGGGTGTTGGCTCCAACCCATTGAATAAACGCCCTTATGCTGTTTTATATTTAAAGATGACTAGTAGAACATTTTCTAATTTATCTAAATTTAAAAAACTTAATGGTAAATAAGAAAAGAGAATAACCCAACACCTTAGCATTAGCAGGGTTTTGGGTTATATTAGATAAAGATGGAAAAAGAGCTACTAAGCCAATTATGATAGAGGGAAACAATTCCCATTTTCAAATTGATTAACTAATGGATATGATCCTTGATTTTACCTCTATAGTTAAGCCAAAATTTACAAGCTATTTTTAGGACAATTTCTGACTTCTAAATAACTGAATTCACATTTTTGACTTTGGAATGGGGTGTTAGGCTTAACCCCATTTTCAAACTTTTCTTTTTGACTTTTTGCTTGAATTCCATTTTCTAGGTAAGTTTTCCCCTTTCAGATTAACTTCTGGTTGAACTACCAGTTGGGGGAAGGAAATGGGGAATGTGGTGTAGGGCTTCTGAATTCTCCTAAAGTCTTCACAAAGTTGCTTTTTTCAAATAAAGAGTTGCAAATTTTGACACTAGGGTGGGTTTGGGTTGGGGGTAAGGTGGGAGGGGCATGTGGCAAACAGGGAGGGGTATCAATCACCCATATCTCATTTAGGGTTTGCCATAGGTCAGAGACTTGAATGAGAGAAAGGGCCTTGGGATTTGAACCCTTTTAGTTTATAAAGGGTGCACACCCCTGTCCAGCTTGATGATTAGCCCCTGAGGCCTTACAAAAAGCATCTAAAATTCTACCTTGTCTAGTAACTCAGGAGGTAAAGCTAAAATAATCATTCATTAATTAGAATCAGATAGCCAACTGCATGATCTATAAATCATATATAAATGACATGTTTATCAATTATATCTATTAGACTGACCAAGATTTAAGACTAAATCTGCATGGCCACATTCATTTCTGATGTTTGCTCTTATGGGGGCTAGGTCATGAGCTGTGAATTTGTCTGCCTAAATTATACAAACTATATATTTACTTATTTTATATATAACTAATAATTAGATTGAGGCTTTTATTTAACTAGTCACTGTGCAGTGCAATCAGTAGTATTAGCTTAAACTGACTGTGTTGGGCTTACTTCCAACTAGAATTATATTATAAGTTTCTATCAAGGGTTAAGCTAATTAGACCTAGAAAAAATGTACAATCAATCCCTCACCAACCTGTTGACACTAAACCTGAATCACTAATTTATAAATTTACCTCACCATGTGGCCATGTAAATTTAAATTGTCTACTATATTAACTACCTTTCCCCAAACCACCAGAAATGTGTCAGTAGTATTTTATTACCAAAACAATTGTCAGTGTCACAATAGTCACTTTATCATTGATGGCAGTTAGCACTGTTATGGTTGCACTAAATAACAGGCAATTTGTATGATGATAGATACCTGATAAAAAAGGAATAAAAACCTAAGTAATTACAATAAGCTTATATCTATATAAATAATGCACACCAAAGTATCTAGTATTGGTAACTGTGAGAGGCTCAAGGGGGTTGCTCTTAGTCATGCTGGCTTCAGAAAAAGCTAGTGAAAATCTAAAAAGATCAGTTATCCCATCCTAATCTCTTCTTTATGAACCTATTGAACTTCCAAGTTCTTATTGATACCAGATACTTGGTGACCAAACTGCTCTTGAGAATATCAGTGTTGATAATTTATCTATATCAAGTGAAGCCTCAACTTTGGGATTTCAAAATATTTATTATCAGTTTATATTAATGCTTTATTGAGCCTAAGCCCAGAATTATTTGTAATCAAGTTATTGATTGATGGTTTATTAGTTCTTAAGACCAAAAGCTTCTTAATATTACATTTCTAAACACTGAGCAATTTCTTATAATAACGCTGAGTTAATGACCAAACAAGTTCTGGATAGATTGTCCTGTTAGTGCTCCACTGTCCAATGAAATAGGAAAGAACGCCTGAGCTGAGTTACTATTTTTTCCTGATATTAGGCATGAGGATATATTCAGTGTTTAGCTCTTCTACTCACCTCATTAACCACATCACGCCACATATCATGCCTTATTACCTATTGGCTCCTTAGTAACAGATAATGGAAACTACTTAACTATGTTACCATTGTTTAATCTTGTCCACCCTTCAATAAGAAATTCTGATCTAATCAAATTTTGAACCTGTACTATGCCATCGCCTCCTGAATTCCTAAATCTCCTTCCAATCTCACATGTAGTAATCACCTATTGCTAATAACACTCATGATTTTTTGGTACTTTAAATAGTGCTGATCTTTTTCCTAATAAGGTTTTTTACAATATATATTTATTTTCACTTAAAGTCCAATTTACTAGGACTGACAAAATTTATCCAGCCATGAAAATTGTCAGAAACCTCAGAGCCTCTAGAGAAGATAAGTTCCACCTAAGCTGTCCTGCCTGGCACCTCCAAATAGCCAGTCAATCAATAAATCATTTACCCTTGGATTGCTTCTTTTAGAGCACAAAGCCAAGAGCGCTTAACAGCTTAATTGCTAATTAAAATCAAATGTGCTTAGACATGCATACTAGTCAAAAATCCCACCAGACTGTTTTAAACAATAAGATCAATAAAATCACTTTATAACTACAGATACTAGAGGTCAAACAATTAAAAGTGTAGCAGATCAATGCCAGATTTAAGAGAATCTCTAACTTCACCAAGCTATAGGCGCTAGGGCATCCACTACTCATTTGAACTAATGGAGTAAAAAACCACAAGCGGTTTGACATAATACCTGGGTTGCAGGAGGGCTTTGCCTCTAAGTCTCAAGGCAAAATGATGGTAAATGCTAAGGCATTTAAGGTTAAAAAGAGCAACGTCCATGGTGATCCTTGATATGTTTTAACCATATAGTTTACCAAATAGAAACATTAGGACTAAGATCCAGAATAGAAGAGGAATCATACACCAAAATTCCAAAAGAAATGAACTTTTATAAAAGCAACATGAGTTGATGGCGAGCTTGTAGAGGCTTCAGAAATAGCAAAATGATCAAATCCACCTGTTTTCACACTAGCAGGGGAGCCTAAACCACGGTTTAGAACTATCTGGTAGGCTCAGACAATCTAGTAAGGCTTATTTTATTATCACAAAATCTGAAATAGTAAAATAGTATATAATTTTTACCTATAGTTCATAGCTATGATCATATTGTTAAAAAGTAAGGATTAAATATTCTAAATTTGCAACTATCAAGGTGTGTAATTGGATGAGTGAATTGGGTCCTAATATTGTGATTCTAGCTTGCAAATATAAGTAGCTCATTTTATAGCGTTGGATTCTACCCAAGATTCCAACCTTGTGTTTCATTATTTTTTTGTATTTTAGCTAGCTTTAGGTATTTATTCTCAGTTTGGGGGTTATTCTGTAGGGATTTTTCAGCTGGAAGGACTACTACTCATTTTTTTCTAACATCATTGAGAAAACAAATAATAGTTTTCAAGGAAAACTGGCCCTTCTTTGTCTGAGTAGCTAGAACCCTTTTTGGGAAGCTTTATACCCAGAATTATGGCACTAGCTGTGACATCACCCTCCACTATTTTATGGGGTATCACTCCTCCTGAGAGGATGTCAGCAATGGCATAGTTCTTGTGGAATTTTAAATGCTTCAATGCTGCAAGGGTGAAGGTAAGAACATGAGGCCTACAGCATCAGAAACTTAGATATAACTCTTCAATTAACAAAGGAGAATGGGTAAAATCCCTGGCAAGCATACAGCTATTCTAAGTCTCTGCATATCCCTTCTAAAATAATAAGTATTGTAGATGAAGGAAGGAAAGCCTTGAGAATAAAATGGCATCAATCTCAACCTTGGGAAAGGAAGTTGAGTTGGTTTGGAGTACAGCTACCAACCTGAAGGTTGCAGGTTTGATTCCTGCCCTTTGCACATCGATTGGGGTGCTAGCCTAAGTAAGTTGTTGGCAGTTAATGGGTCTAATAAAACCTGAAAACCTTACCCATGATGTAACCAGAAAATCTGAGTCCCAATATGGAGGTGGAAAAACTTTCTTCACTGGAGTTGGCCCTTCTCAGGTTTCATGTCAATTCTTTTTTTATTTCTCTCTTTCAGTAATGCCTGTCCCCTGGTCGGCTTGCCTTAAATAACTAAAATAAAAAATGGCATCAATCTCATATTTAGGCTTGCCATCTACCATGATAGGAACTGGGGCATCTCATATGGTCTCTGAGTAGGGGTTTAGGTGACATTTATGCAGGGTTTGTAAGACTTTAATAGTAGGTGATAAGTCAAGATGATAAGAAGCTGGGCCAATTGTTGAGTTTTTACCCAATGGTGTAAGATAAATTGACTTAATAAGGGAATTGAGGGTGTATACTTATTTTTCTAATAAAGCACCTGCTTGCAATCAGAAATTAGATTCTCTGATAATCCTCAATAATAGCCAAATAACTCCAGTATGCTTGCCATTATTAAGTCTACTGGCAACGACATTTATGAGACCTTCTGTCTTCATAGAAAGGATCTTATTTCTTTATAATCAGGACTACTTCTCTGGAAGGTATATGTCATGAAATCGACCTTGGGCTCCGCTAGTGCGCCAGGCCAACCAGTATGAAGACTGGCGGCCCATTGCTATTTCGCCATCATTGGTGTACCAACCCCTATAAGTCCTGCATCCAACCTACCAACTAACCACCAATGGCTTCGCCTTTAGCCCCAGGCATCCTTGGCGTGTGCCCCGGCAAGTCCTGCCCCCTTCCTGGGTGGCTCAGGCACTCCCGCGCTGCCCCACCCTTGCGACCCTTCAACAACCCATCTGGGCATGCCCCAGCGAGTCCATCACCATTCTTGGGCAGCTATGGCACCTCCCGCGCTGCACCCCGCTAGGGTTGGTGGCTATGCAGCTCACCCACTGGTAGCCAGCTAGCCAGGTTCCCACTGGTTCCTCATAAGGAGGAGGTATGGGAGCTGTCAGTGCCAGCCACTCCAGGCATGATCACCCGCACCTTTGGGGATCTCCTATACCACCTTTACCACTCTAGTTGCACCAAGCTACTTCAAACAAACAGGAAAGATGGCAAACGAGAGATGTTTAATAGGAGGGAATGAACGACTATTTATACTACTTTCAGGGCTACTGCGCCCAAGCACTCTTTGGCCAATCAACTACCAGAAAACCCATCAGGCTCTTGATGCCAAAACTCTTTATCAGATTGAAAACTCTATTCATTCATACTCATAGAGATTCCCTCCAGATCTGCTCACTGATCACCGAATATAAATTAGGTCAATCCATCCTCAGCATAAGTCGCTGGTTGATTTTATATAAATTCATATATAATAAGACTTTGAGCATCTTTGGTATGAGTCGCTGGTGCTCCGAATTGGCTGATGGAACCATTTCAGGTAATTCATAATGGATTCATCAGCTTTCTGCTGGAAACTCCCACAACGACCTTCAGATGGCATTTTGTCAGTGAACGCAGCTTCCATCAAACCTAAACTCAATCAAATATATAACATATAAATAGTTTTAAACTAGGTGATTAGCTGGCAATTACACATAACTAACCAAAACCCCTAATTTGGATACTATTGGAAGGATTCATCTGGTTAAAATCCCAACAGTATAACTGAGTTTTTTTCTTTGTGAAGTATAAACACACACAACTATTTAATATAGATGTAAAGGCAGCAGATAAGGATATCAGACAGAAGACAGATGGACAACAATAATTAGTAAAGATGATATAAAATGATCTTAGATGATGATTGTAAAAAATGCCAGGCGCCAGTATTATATACCTCTCAGTAACCTCCTGGCTGAACTTGTCTTTTAGATGAGTTCATTCATAATATGCCAATCCTCTGCTGTCATGACAATAATCTTGAACTACCCCAAGTCAATTTGGCCCATGAATTGACTAAAAATAACAATCATTTAATCATGATTTGTGGTAATTTTACTCCTATAATTGGGACAATTTTGAATGTAAAACTTAACATTAAAATTTTCCTGATTAAGGCTACATTACTCAATGAATAAAAATAAATGGAGATAAAAAGATATATGACTAATAAATATGACGCACCCCTAATTGGGACGTTGACAGGCCTTTCATAGCACTAAGTACGCCTCTAACTGGGACAGCTATGGTCAAGTTCTTAGTAATCAATTTCATTAATTGAACCCAGAAATTCCGCCTTGGTGCATCAATATTAGTGCACTAATTTAGGAGGTGCAATTTAGTTAATGCTGTGAGACTACTTTGCACCCAAGTGGCCTTTTAATTGAGCATAAATAATATTATATCATAGCTATTATTAACTATAATAGTTGGGACTATTTAAATACAATTGCTGTGGTTTGAGATGAATATGATTATGCAGAATATAAGATAAATCAGGAAGGATCAAGTGATCCATCAACGGGAGTAATATATCAGCATTGATGGTTTCTTGAAGGGTTTATTTTCCAGTCAACCATCAAAATCTAACACCAACCTTACAAATCACCTTCAATGTTCCAACTCTATTAGGCCCAAGCTTTTGATAGGGCTGCTTTAGTGGAGAATTTTTTGCTTTGGCAATGACTAAGTCCCCAGGTTGGTATTCAGGTCCTTTTTGACGTTTGTGACCTTCATATTTTTTGTAGATCCTTACATCATCAACAAAGTGGCCCTTTACTTTTTTTAATTCTCCCACAGATCTTAAACCCTATCACTTGATGCTACCACTTGTGTAATGGGATGAGGACAAAGGTTAAAGATGGGATTATAGCCATATTTAGTAAAAAAGGAGATGTGTTCATAGATGGGTGCTTCAGATTGTATAAAAAAATTGAGCTAAGGGAAGGATAAGGCCTAGTTGTCCTTTTTGGAGTTTGATAAATATAAAGGAATTCATCTAAACTTTACTTCACCCTCTCTGTATGCCATCTGACTGAGGGTTGAAGCAATTGAGCAGCATGTACGAGCTTGGAGCAAGGACAGTAATGCTTTACAAAAACTGAGCTGTGAATTGAAGGTCTCTATCATTTACAATCATTTTGGGGATCCCGTGAATGCAGAAGATTTGGTCATCAAACAATTGAGCATTCTGAACAAAAGTTTTATTGGTGCGACAAGGGATAAAATGAGCTATTTTTTGGAGAAGCATTCAACAATCACCATGACAGCATCATAACTTTGTAAAGGATATAGCTCCACAAAAAACACTGACATGGAGTTCCAGAGGCCTTCTGCTGCTTGAAGGGGTAGTAAGTGTCCTGTGGACTTCTTACAGCTGGCCTTGGCACGATTACAGATCAAGCAGTGCTTAATGTACTTGGCAACGTCAGAGGTTAGGCCTTTCCATATATAGAGTCTTTTATGAGCTTTGTGGTTTTGACCTTTCTGGGTACCCAGAAAAGGGGGTCATAATGCTCTTTAATTACTTCTTCTCTAAGGGGACCTGGGAGTATCCACTACTTTCCTTGTTGCAAGATGACACCATCTAAAACCTGATATCCTTGGTCAAGAGAAAATCCATTCCTAGAAAAGCTGCTTTGACCTTATACTAATTAACTGAGAGGGGTTGTGAGAGCCTCACTCTAAAGGTAATGTCTTCCTCTTCTAATGATGAGGCCAAGGTAAGGATGATGGGCACTTGGTAGTGAAAGCTCTCAATGTCTTGTTCAAGTCTGATCAGCAATAGGGTGTTGTGTGCCTCCACAAGGTTAGGTTCAGTGTAAAGCCATGATTCTGAGAAAGTGCATCTGAAAAAAAGTTGTTGCTGCCCTTAACAAAGTAATATTTGAATTCAAAAGTTGCAAGAATTTCCAGCTAACAAGATTTTCGTGGGGTTAGCTTTTGAGGGGCACATTAGTAAAGTAGTTCTCTATGGTCCTTCTATACAATGAAAGGCCATAAGGATTCATGCAAGTAAAATCTCTAGTATTGCATGTCTTCACCTACTGCCAGGAGTTCTTTATAATAGATGGCGCAATTCAGCTGTGCTAGGGAAATTTTCTTGGAGAAGTAGGCATGGCCCAGTCACAAATGGAAGCCTCCTTGTTTAGGGCAATCATATGTCCCTTTGAAAAAATTATGTTGCCAAGAAAGTTAACTTCAAACTTAAAAATTCTCATTTTCTAGCCTTGGTTATCAGATTATCCCTTGGAGATGATCCATGACTGCTGAGAGGTGCTGGGCATGGGAGGCGAGGTCTATAGATAAGATTAAGATATCATCCATATATGCTATGGTACATATTTTCATTAGATCCCCATGTACAGCATCAAAAAATCCTTTAAAGCAAGCTGAAGCATTCTTAACTAAATTTCATGAGCAAAACTGGTAGATGCTTTTCCTGGTGCAAAAGGCTGTTAGACACTACTGTCCTTCTTTTATGCGGATCTGGTTAAAGGCATTTATGCAGTCAAGTTTTCTGTAGACTCAAGCCTTTTAAACATAAGGGGCACTCTGTTGCTCCAGTGGTAGTGGATGTGGGCCAGGGACTGTCACATTGTTAAGGTTTCCATAGCCTATATGGGCCTGATATCGCGATCTGCCTTTTCAATGAAGAGAAGGGGGAGCTTAATTGGGAAGACTTTTAGGTATCTGGCCCTTTTCCAACATATCTGAAACCCATTCATCCAAGGAAGCTTCTTCATTTAAGGATAAGGGGTAGATGGGTGAAGAGATTTTCACTAGGTCCACTATTAACTTGAACTAAAATCAAGCTTAGTATAAGATGGTAGTCCTGGGGCCTTAGAGTCATCAAAAAAACTGACGCAAGTCTTGGTAATTTCTGATAACTCTAGGTTTGAGGGTAGCAGGTTTCAGAGGTACAAGCTGCACAGAGGGCGCCAGCCGCCATTTCGACGTAGAAGATCCATTAGTTTCATCAATAAAAGGGAATTTAATATTGATCTTGTCAAATACTCTGGCTAGCGCAACTTTCTCTATCAACTGGGTCTTGGTCTGAGTTTTTTCCACCACTCAACTCCCAAAATGATGGGATACAATAATTCATTAACCGTCAAGAATCGTCCAATGAACAAACCATTACCACCAGAAAAACATGTTTCACAGTTTTCATATGAGAATATGTCCTGGGAAGCGCTTTCTCTTACAAGGCGACCTGAAGACATATGTAGGTCCAGAACCTCTTCAAGCTCCAAGATGATGAAATTTGTGCTGCCCCAGCGTCTATCAGCACTACAGCTTTCGCTTTTAGGGCTGAAGTAAATGTAACCAAGAACAAAAAGTATCTAGAAGAAGGTTCAATGGTCTCAGAAGAGAGAGATGATACTAGAAGGACTGAAAATTTGCTATGGGGTCCAGGGGAGTCTGAAGATCTCTCAGGGTGACTTACATGCACAACCTGGCCACTAAGCTGACCATAGCATATGAAGGGGGATGGGTATTTAGCAGCGCGCCAGAGGTGAAAGGTAATGATGCATCACTCTCAATGACACCCAAAAAGGATGGATAAGCTGGTCTTTGGGCTCAGTTATGAAAGAATCACATTAAGGTGCTCTTAAATCATATTGAACTATTCTAATAGGAACGGTAAGCTGTGGATCACGAGGTAAGATTGTGAACAGTTGCATTGGCTAGGAGGTGACATCTAAATACTACTATGGAAGATTCCATATTAACAGGGAAGGCGCTCAAACTAGGATGACGTGAGTGATCTGGGCTATGGTGAGGGACTAACTAGCCTCCTCTACTTCTGGCAGCAAAAGTTAGGGTTTTTTGAGGATCACAGCAAAGCAGGAATTAGCCTATAGTGAGCCTCATCTAATTTTGAAGCCAAATCACATATTGCCAGCAGGCTCAGGGCTGGATACAATCTTTGGGTTTACTTAGGATTATGAGGTTTGTACAATGAGAGTATTGGAGATGAGAAACTTTTGAATTTGGTGCTGGTCAAAATTCACAGTGTATGATTTTTAATAGGAGGCTGGTAAACTCCTCTCCGAGAATTTGAAGCCCACACTATGTTGGGGATCTAGAGAAGGGTTATTTGTTTAGATAAAAGACAAAATGGATGCATAAGTGGCGGAGAGTGTCCAGAGAGGGTCAGCCCATATTGAAAGAGAGGAACCGGTGGTATCCAAGGATTTTTGTAGCATGGCTATTTGAAGAGCTTCAAGTGAATCAAGTAGGGAAGCTTACTTCTCCAAAACTAAAGTAGTTTTTGAGGGAAGTCTGCCCTTGAGAAAAGTATATTAATGATGTGTAATTCTTGTGTGAGGGAGGCGGATACTCTTAGGGCTGAACAAAGGCCACTAGTGCAATAGTATACTGCAGCAGTGCTGATTTGGTTAACGCCACTTGGAGAAGCCATTGTGGAACATTTTTTGGTAAGGATAAGATGAGGTAATGGAGAATAAGGTGATCTAGTGTTTCTTCTGCCCAAATTTAGGGGATATTCTCATAGGTATCAAGGCGCAATACACTTCTTGTCTATGGGGTAGATATGAGATAAAAGAGGTTGAGGGAAGATGGGCGAAAGAAACTGCACGCCAGTCAGACTTTCTTAGTGACATGAGCTAGCTGGTTCTGTCAAGAATCGATAGAAAAATGAATGCACCCACTGACAAGGAGGTTGCCACCAAGCCTAAAAGAAGTAATAAATTATTACAGGGTAGGGTTAACAACATTTGTCCACCTCTTTCAATTTAAAGGGAAGATTAAGTTCAACCTATGGTCTAGAGGTGAGCTAGTTAGGGTAAGCTGGGGCCTCATTGTGGAGCAACTGGGGAAAGCCTGTGGAAACATGGGTGAGTAGCTAACACCAGACTCCCGAGAGGCACGTTGTTCAGGTCCTGTAATGTTCTGAAAGGAGTGCGGGATGGTAGTGATGACTGTGCCAACCTGTTCTCACAGGTGTCTAACACTCCCTGAGGGGAGAATATGGACAGGAAGGGGGGTATAAGTCAGGCATGGCACCTTTCAAGCGGCCCTACGAGCTGAGGTTAAATGGGTGTGAACCCCAGAACAAGGGAGGAACAATTTTGGTTGGCTGCGCTTTGGTGCACCTGCCTACAATAAATGCTGCAGTTTGCGAGTTGGCCTGAAGCTTGGCTAACTGCTAGTTCAGTCAGCATGAGCTGTCTGGTGGTGAAACGGATCATGCAAGAAAATTACAGCAGACCTGAAAGAGCTCCAACGCTTCCTGGACAAAAAGGGGCCGGAGAGCACAACTCCACTAAAAGGCAGTTTACAAAAGGAAGGGTTTTGGCTTCTCCCCCTTAGGGACCTTAAACCTGAGGGTCATCATGGCTTGTCTCCTGCAAGGAGGATGAGAGGCATATCGCCTTTCCTGGCTGGTGCAGACGAGCTGCCCAGTACTTAAACAGGGCGGGCATATGTCAGTTTAGGATAGTGTGAGCTATACCCAATCTTGGTCAGGCCTACAGTTGGTGGTGCTTAGGCTCGTGCAGCCCTAGTATGGTGGGGGGCATTAACCCAGGCCTTTATCCCGCAAAGTTGCCTACACTAGGAGCCCCTTGGGGCTTTTTAAACTCAAAAAAAAAACATATAAGGTATAGACTTTTTGAGTATAATGTCATGGAACCTGGGATGCAAGAGGTCTTTCCATTAAGTCCCTAGGCACAAAGATGGTAAAAATTAATGCATTTAAAGTTAAAAATAGGCAACGTTTAAAGGAATCTTAATATATTTCCATTAATGCAAAATTGGAATCATAAGTCATAAGATCCAGAAGAGGAGGGAAATAAGCCGCCAAAACTTTAAAAGGTTTGAAGAGCTTTTGAAAAACTAATGAGCTAATGAGCTTGTAGAGGCGTCAGAAACAGCAAAAAGATCATATTATCCTGTTTCTACACTAGCAGGGGAGCTTCAGATCTAGGTGTAGAACTATCTAAAGGCTCAAGAATTTGATATGTTTTTTTATCATCACAAAATCTCAATAAAATAATGTATAATGTGAAACCTTTAAATCTTAGCTATGGAATATGCTAAAAAAGTATGAATTAAAAGTTTAAAAATTTGCTAATATCAAAGTGAGAAATTGGATGGATAAATCAAATACCAAAACCAAATTCTAGCTTGATTTTTTGCTAAGCAGATCAATATAATATCGTTGGATTCTGACCATGGCTTCAACCTTGTTTCTCGTTATTTTTTATATTTAGCTAAATTTGGATATTTCTTCTCAATTTGTAGATTATTCTGTAAGGATGTTTTCATCTGGGAGGGCCACTACCATACCTTATCTATCACCTGAAAGAGATCATAAATAGTTTTCAGGGAGCTATAGGCCTCTTCTTTGGTTTAAAGCCCATCCCACCTTTTAAGTTACTCTATACCCAGAATTATGGCACTAGCTTGAGAAGGATATCATTTTCCTTAATAGACCGCCTGATCATACTCATATGCAAGCCTATGTAGTTAAATTGAGTCCTCTAAAGATAAGCAGCCTTCTAAATAGCTGTTCAAGTTTTCTTAATCCAATGGGCCTTTTGGCCTACTTTATAAAAGAGTTATATCATATGTAAAAAATATCCAAATCTTTCTATATGTATATGAAAAGACTATGAGATTTAATTATGCTAATGGCAGTCAGATGGTTCAGCATATACAAATTGCCTCAACAGCGCCGCCCAAAAAAGAATGACGCCTCATTTTAAGAAGTTTGTCACTTGGAGACAAGTGAAGGTGGCCCTTATAAAGAGATTTTGAAGCAATTTGATCAGGTATACCAGGAAAGTAAGCGTTTATGCATCATAAGTCCAGGAAAGAGAATCATACTTAAATTAGCTTACTATTTATTTTACAAGCCCAGGCACTGACATCAGGTGATTAAGCTAGGTTGGACAATGTGATAGCTGGTGTGGTATCTGATTTCTAAGGTTACAATTTTTTTACACTTTTATCTAGTCAAGCAGAACTTTAGATTAATCCTTGATATCAAAGAGGTCATTATGGAACTTTCTAAGCAAGAGGCGCGACAAAGCTCCTCAGCAAGAAATCCTTGACCCCATATTCACACTATAAATTAAAACCCAAGACTAGAAATAGACGTGATACTTGCACCTATTATGAGTTCTAAGATAGCCAAGATAATTAGCGTTGGAAAAATAAAGTTGTTGAGGTGAAAAGAGGCATTGGTTATTTATTGCGGCTCCCCCTTTTTGGGTTGGACACCACTAGTGCTAAAAAAGAGGCATTAGCCTAGGATACAAGGCTCTGAATGTCAATGATTCTCCTAGGCCATAATATTTAAGTTAAGAATCCAAGTATGAGTCCTTTGTAGTTTAAGCCCCTAATGAGATTGATATCCTTGATCCATTAGTTGAAATTTTATTTATAAGTTGATCTTACTCTACTGCTTTAGGAAAACCTCAGACACTCCTAATGAGACTGCTGCACATGTTATCTCTTTAATCTTAAATTTTAACTCTGATTTCAAATGAGTAGAAGTGATAGTACTTAAGGTGAAAACTTTGGATGTCCAATACACTAGCTCATTAATCAAGTCAAGTTTATCGCCTTATAAAACTTATGATTTCTATCAACCCCAACCATACCCAATAGAAATTGAATTGTCGGATCATCTTACAATAGGTCTTAAGAGATTATTTGTCATTGCAAATCAAATTGAGGCCCTAGTGGTGACTGCACCAATCATCATATCAAACAATAATGGCTATGTCCTCCTCATAGGCACTCAATTTCTTGCTGAGTAAAAAAAGTGCATTCACAAGGATTAAATTCAACATAAATGCTTATTGCATACCACTTATTATATAGAGCCTGACAAAGGAGTTTAAGAAACCCTAAACTTGTATTCTGGATTATCTAAAGTCTATTAGAGACTTGAGTATTAGGTTGTGGACCTAAGATTAATTTCCCCAACTCCGTTTTATACAAATAAAGGAATGTAGCTTCATAATATCACTGAGGTCATCATTCCTCCTAAATCTGAAATTTTAATGAACTTGAATTTAAGTTACTATATCCTTAACACATCTACTGGAAGTATATAAGAGGTTACTTCATCAATTTGATTTATGCCAACCTAACCTAGTGCACTGAATCTGGAATACCAAGGGCCTATCGCCGCTCTATTAGTTAATTACCAGTCAACATAGACTGAAAGTAGAGCTTAGCCTATAGTTTATATATGAACTATATCTACCAATCAAGTTGAATCTGTTACTGGGTTTAAAACCATATCTGAACTGATTCTAGATGAACCAACTATCTTTGCAGAAGTAAAGATAAAGTTTGGTAATTCACTTCCCCCAAACATAATTAATTGACATATCCTCTAATCAATGAGTACGCTAATAGTTTTCAGAAGGCTTAGACAATATTGAGATGATGAAAGGAGTTCAGAATAATGTGCAAACTAGCGATGCTAATCTATCCAAGCTAGGCCTTAGCAGAATCCAAGGGTGAAGGGGCCCAAGCGACTATGTCATTTAAACAACTATTAGAAGCCATGTTGTTAAAGCCCTCTCATCTTCCATGGTTCTATATGGTCTCTAGTTTAAAAATCATAGAGGACATCAGGTAGTAATGGATTACTGATGGATGATTGTAGCAATTTGGAAAACAGTTTCCCCCTTCCCTGGATTGAAAAGCCCTTATATTATTAGCAGTATCACAACTTTTTCCAGCTATAGGCCTTACCTGTCATGAAAAGCAAAGTACATGAGGTTGTAAATGAAAAGGCGCCAGGTAAAAAGTGCTAAAAGAGGGCAAAATTCCAAAGAATGATAAAGCAACGTACCAAGTTATCTCTTTGTTATTTCCACATTATTTTATGTAGCAAAACGCAGGCCAAACTGAAGAAAACTATCAGAGAAAAGAGTACTTAAGTGTTAAAAAGGTTTGGGTATGTACTGTGGCAGAAAGTGGCGAAATATGGTGTGGTGGACTTGGAAGAGTAGATCATGGTGTGGGAGCAGTTTTGCGCCAAAGGGGAGAGTCAATCAGAGCTTGAAAAGGAGTTTGGATATCATAGTAGGGTTTAACCAGTAATTACTAATAAAATTATACAAAAAGTAGGAGGAAGCTTAACAAATTATCCCAAAACTTTATTTAAATTTATCTTATATATGAGAAAAGCAAGAGCATTTCTCCTCTTGGGTGCTGATATATAGAATAAGTTACATGATGGTCTCAAAACGATTAACAAACCCTAATCTATGCTGAAAGTTTACACATTTTAGCAAAATCAATATTTTATGAATTTGGATGAATTTTTTAACAAGGTATTGTGTTTATTTACCATATTTTTGAGCCAATTTTCACCAGATTTTCTGCCACTTTGATGTTATTTCCCTCAGCCCTGGCTAGCAAATCTAGAACCCATTTGTGGTCAATGACTTCTCTAAGGTCATTGGTGTCCCTCAAGGGTTCTATCTTTAACTCCTGGGGCTTCTTATGCTTGACTTTGGTAAGGCGTTCTACCATATGTTTAATATCACTAACTGTGACATCACCCTCCACTTTTGGATGGGGTTCTACACTTCCTGAGGGGACGTTACTAAGGCAAAGCTCTTTCTGAGGAGTTGGTAGCTTCATGGAGGCTAAGGATGCTTGAGTGGAAGAGCCTACAGCATCAAAGAACCTAACATGGAAGTAAAAAATCAGATCCTGAGTTTTGGAGCATATCTATGGGAATCCCAGCTGTTCTCAGTTTTGTCATATCTTTTCCAGGACACCAAATACTGGATGCAACGTCAGGATAGGGGAAGGCAAGAACAGCATCGATATCATATTGGGGCTCTCCATCTACTATTACAGGCTCGGGGTGGGATGGCATGGGACCCTCAAATGGGGTCAGGAGGCTCTCATGAAGGGTGATGAACACTTTTTTGGAAGTGGTTAGATCAACTTGGTAAGCTGATGAGCTGACCTTCTTGATGGTCTTGAAGGGTACAACACGATTAGGGCTTAACTTACAACAGTGCTTCATCAAGTGAAGGTTCTTGGCATTGACCATGACCAAGTCATATGGCTTGTACTTAGGGCCTTCACAGCGCTTGTGGTTAGCATATTCTTTGTAAATCCTCACAGCGTTGACAAAATAATCTTTTACTGCATGGTGTACGTTTCTGAGCTCTTTGGCGCGCTCATTGGAAGCAACAATTGTGGACTTTATCTGTGAGCTCAAGTTAAAGCTGAGATTGTAACCATAACTTGCAAAAAGGGGGACGTGCTTGTTGAGGTATGGATGATGTTATTATAGGAGAATTGTGCCAGTGGAATGTGAGAGGCCCAATTGTTCTTTTCAGCGTTGGAATAACTACGCAAGAATTGCTCTAAACCTTGGTTCACCCTCTCTTTCTGTCCATCCAGCTAAGGGTGAAAGGCTTTAGAGCAGCAGGGGCGTATCCCTAAGAGGAACAGTAAGACTTTCTAGAAATGGACAGTGAATTGCAAGTCACGATCAATGATAATTTCCCTTAGGGAAGGCCATTTAGGCAAAAGTTGTCCACAAAGAGGCGGGCAGTCTGGACGGAGGTGATTGTGGTATTGCAAGGCTGAAGTTGGCCATCTTGGTAAAGTGGTTTACCACAACCATTACCGTATCATAACCCTGGGACTAGGAGATTTACTTGATGAAATCTATGGACACTGAAGTCTAAGGGCCCTCTGCGGCTTGGTGAGGACAAACAATCCAGCGCTCTTCAGGTGACTAGGTTTTGACCAGTTTCACGTCAGACAGGACTTGGTGAATTTGGACAAATCAGTGGCGATAACATTTCAACTTTATGAGCGGCAGATTAACTCAAGCATCATTTCCTGACTGGGGTGGCCAGCAGTTGAAGGATCATGAGCTTCGCGAATAACCTCCTCTCTCAGGGGTCCAGGTGGTACCTTCACTTGCTCTGATGGAGGTGACCCCATCTAACAACTTTTAACCTTTTTTCAGGTGGTTTGTCATTCATCTGGTACGCCTTCTTTATTTTGTCATAGTCAGCTGACAGGGTTTGGGACAGCCTAACGCAGGCAGGGGTATCAGTCTTTCCTTTGAGAGGTTCATCATGAGCAGAGAGGGTTGGGGGTTAGAAAGTGGGCTCTTTTTCACCTGTTCTAGCTTAATCAACACCTAGGTATCTTGGGCGTCAACTAATGTAAGATCAGGGGAAAAGGCATGGTTCTGGGATAGGGCATTTGACAGCAGGTTTTGGGTACACTTAATGAAGTCATATTGGAAGGTGAAACCTGACAGGATTTTCAACACTGGGAATGGCGAGGAGACGGCTTCTGGGGGGGCGCTGTAGTACATCAACGTCTTGTGGTAAGTGAGGACAGTAAAGGGCCACTTAGAACCTTGCAAATGACGGCGCCAGTAACTACAGCCCCAACAACATCAAGGAGCTCCTTATCATAGATGGCATAGTTGAGCTGAGCCAGTGTCATTCTCTTTGAGAAATAGGCAACAGGACGTTTCTTACCGTCTCTAATTCCTGCATCAGAGCAGCTCTCGCTACAAGTTGGATGAATCATTTGCAACAATTAAGGGGCTGCTGGGGTCTGCAAGTGATAGCACTAGACTGGACAAAAGTATGAATTTAACGGAGTGGACCTTGGCGTTGCATTATGTGGTCCAATTTTACATCTTTTTTCTAGATGCGGTGTAGAGAGGGGCAGTAACTTCTGAGAGTTGGGGGTGAACTTCTTGATAAAGTTACACGCCCTAAGGAAGCTGCGTAATTATTTGTGAGATGAGGGGTAGGCAAATCACAGATGGCTGCTTCCTTATCTGGGGCGATCATGTGGCCGTGGGAGAAGATAATGTTTCCTAAGAACTCTACCTTGGGCTGGAAGAACATGCACTTGCAGTATTTTATAGTAAGGTTCGCTTATGCTAGTTGCTCCATGACAGATACAAGGTGGCGGGCGTGAGATCCTGCATCCAGGGGGAACATTAGTATGCTTTCAATGTATGCTATCATGCAAATTCCTCAAGGTCACCCAGGACATCATCAATAAACCTTTAAAAACAGGAGGAAGCGTTATTTTAAACCAAATGACATGACCCTGAATTGGTAGATGTAATTCCAAGTATGGAAAGCATTCAACCAGTCCTGACCTTTCTTGATTCAAATCTGGTTGAAGGCTTTAAGGCAACCCAGCTTGCTGAAAACCCTAGTCTTCTCCACATAGCGGGCGATCTGCTGCTCCAGGGGAGCAGATGGAGGTTATAGTGAAAATTTGTGAAGATTTTCATTATCAACGCAGGGACTAAAGAAACATCATTTATCCATATATAGAAGAGGTGAGAACACAGGAGAAGTTTCTTTACAAAATTTGACACCTGGAGATCATATCATCGACCCAAACGTCCAAGAAGGTCTCCTCCCTCAAGGATAAGGGATAGATGGGAGAAGATATCTTGTTAGAAGTCAACGGTCAGATTGAACTCAAAATCAAAATAGGTGTGCTCAGAGAGTGGGCGATCCTTAGAGGGATCAAACATGTCAGAATAACCCTTGATGCACTCAGTATATAAGTGCAGGAGCAGGGGTGACGGTCAGTTAAATAGAGGCCAGGCCTCCCCTTGGGGGATGGGCCTCATCTTCTTGGGAGCGCCATGGCGCTTTCATCCAGACAAAGGATGGTAAACGTGACTCCTCCAAGGGACTTTGAATGCATATTGGAGTTCATGAGATTGTTGAAGATATCAAATCATCACCACCAGCTAACACTCATAATACCATGTTACAGGAGGTTTTTAATCAAGGAGAAGCTCTCCACATAGTATCCTTCACCTGCAACAAAATGTCATGGTCACATGACATCATAGTGGGGACTAACCCCAAGGATAAGGCTGGGCGCCAGGAGGCCCAAAAGGTGAAGTTACAGGGCCTTTCAGACCTGAGGCATACTTTAGACCAACGCTGGGTACGGGCAAAATATTCCCAGGTTGGTACTAGTGTGGTGCCAAATGCCCGGCCCCTTACATTGGTCCAGGCGTTAAAATGGACGGTATACTGAATTAATGCAGATGTTTCCATTTGGTTCATCGAGGAACTGTGTCAAATTCTGAGGATTGCTTGCTTAATAATTAAAATCCTGAACATCTATTTGGGCTGAAGTTCCAATGGTTGATCCTCAATAGGGCCTGTAGTTTACAGGATTTGGACTGTCTATTAACTCAAAAGGCCTATTAAATTCGCCTCAACTCTTCTGGCTGATTTTGGGTATAATTTTTCCTTTGTAATCAGGAACTTCTTCCAAGGCAGGATTAAAATACAAACTGAGTATTCAGTCCTTCCAGTTTGTCGACACTTCTCCAAGGTTAGGATTTAGACAAAAAACCAGGGAAAGGATAAATAAATAAGACTTTTATTGTAAGCTTATCAATAGAAAATAGTCATTAGGCCAGGCGCTGGTATTTATGCCTCTGGGCATCTCCTAACCACATTCCAGAACAAAATTTTAACAGCTATTTTGCCACTCAGCTCAGCCTATTACTGATGCATTTTCTTAGGTTCATTGGTGGCAAAATACTCTCAAAATTGGAAGGATTTCAGGTACAAAAATTGGGATAAAAGCATGCAAAATTGTCATAAAATCTTCAGGATTTCAGTTTCATCATATGCTGATGAAACACACCTTCTGTGAAATTTATGGCCTCAACTGAAGAAAATGACGCACCCCTGATTGGGACATCAGCAGGCCTCTTCCTCAATAGTACTAAGTAACCCCTTTCAGGCAGTCCACTAAGTGCTATCATGCTGATTATGCGTATCAACATACAAATTTCGCCCTCAGGTGGGAAATTGATTATGTTTTTTGTTTGTATGAAGCCCACGGGATTTTCAGAAATTATTTGGGTCGTCCCTGAATTATTTTGTATACAATTGAATTGATTGTGTTTTGATAATTGGAACCAATTGCAAAGATTTGATACATCAGAATCAGCCATAATATGCAAGTATATTTGGGCTGAGCGCCTGATAAAATACTCAATTAAATTGTCATTGAGATAATTGGCCCAAATTGTATAATTGCAATAGGCGTTAGCTCAAGCGTTGAATGGATAATCAGCCTGATCTGATGGTTGTCAAAGGTTTATTTTAGAGTCAACCACCAGAATCTGACGAACAGGGTTTTGAAACCTGTTCCATTTATGAAAGAACACGTTTGGGTTGAATCCAGCTTCAATCAATACTCAAGTGAAGTCAGTTTTGGCTTATACTAACCAGTTCAGATGGCAGAGTGGTCCTATTGGTGGGTCAGTGCTTGGGACCACTGCAACAAACCCCTTATTTCCCCGTCTGAGTTTAAATATGTTTTCCCCGACCAACATTCCTTGTTGGTTGACTTCCTGAATAAATCTTTTACATATTTTACGTTTAATTTTTATGTTATTTCAAATGCTTCTATGCACAAACCTCTTCGATGAGGTCTCACGCTCCATTAACCTTGTCATTTCCAATATGATCAAGCTATCCCCTAGTGCACCGTGGTTTGCCCAGGTTCCCTCAAACCTGGGTTGCTTACCCCTTCTGCATTGTGCACCATGTCGCTGGTGGTGGGTTATTTAATATAATAATCACACTTATATGCCTAAGTTGTTATGGCTCCAGCACCCTATGCTGGGCTCTGATAACTTTTATACTAACAGCTAGTTCCCTGGCGTTGGCCTTGTGTACCATGCACTACCACGCTGGGAACAGGAGAGGTATAGACAATCTCCTTACAGTAGTTGACCAACCACTTAACTCTATGTGCACAAACATTTTCCGTGTGGAACTTTTCCAAAGTTGGAACAGTGGGCGCCAGCTGTGGGAGTTGGCTGTCATTAGCTGCACTACAGTTTCCTCTTTCTACTGACAGTTGGAGCAACTTGGTGTTATTATGGTTGCCTCCAACTGGAAAATATTCACCCTTCTTGCTCGTACCTGGTGGATACAGATGCTTTGAGGTCCATAAGTTGTGATCCCCCAACTTTCCACCGAATTAGTCACTTTTAATTTAAATAAACGAGTTTTACTTTGCCCACACTTTCAGATGATGCCAGCAGAATTGGCGCAGATGGGCCTGGGGGTGTTGGCCTTGGATAACATTGGCCATTCCATTGTGGTTCAAGGGATAGGGTCATTCGCGTCTAAAAACGCGTTTCTATAATGAAAACCTGGTCTCTATATTTGAACCGTTTATTAGCTCATATGGCCTGTATGATGAACCCATTCCAGTATATCAAATTACCCCTGAGAACCCATGTTTGACCTCTACCATGATCTGGGGCACTCAGGAAGTGGAGAAGGAACTTCTTCTAAAATATAATCATGTATATGCACCTGCAGAAGGTGTGGCAGGATATGTGGCCTTAGTAGTAAGAGTGGCCCCTTATCCCTCCCCTTCTATGATTTCAAAACCTACCCTTATGGTTTGCACAAGCCAGAAGAATTTTTAGGTGAGGTGGGGGCGTTGTCTGCTTTAAATAAATCCCACTCTTGATACTTCCTCTTGGCCGCTACCCTCACATCCCCATTGGGCAAGATCAGCACAACTATTTTAGTGGATACTGGGGCCACAAATAATTTTAATGACTAAGACCTTGCTGACTACCTTGAGTTGACTTAATCACCATTTGGTATGGTTAGAGGTGCGGCTTCTCAAAGAAAAACCCTGCGCTGAATGTCATGGGGTTGTTGGACTACCAGATGGGCGCCTATCTTCTGTATGACCATTTTCAAGCTATCAGGAACCTCTTGTTTCCAATATTTTGGGTGTAGAGTGGTGGAGTAAGATTGACGCTAGGACTAACTTGAAAAAAACACTCTATCCTTGTCTTTGTCCAATGGTCACAAGATTAATATTTCCTTTGTCAGAAGATAACGCTCAGGCAAACTACCTCATTGGCCCAATATTCCCTTTCGTAATCTTACCCCTTTGTTGAAGCCCTCTGTGAAGGTTCCCTTACAGTCCTGTTTGGAGGGGTTGGAATCTTTTTGATGCAGCATCCGCTAACAAACTTCCTGAGCACTCAGAATTTGATTGTGAGCTCAAGCTCACTGTGTATTTGGTGCATATATCTTCCCTTATTTACCCATTGACTGTAAGGGAGGAAGAGGCTTTGGATGTGTGGGTGAAGGATCAGTTAGCTAAAGGTGCGATTTTTCAGCGTACCTCCCCTGTTTGCTCCCCACTTCTCTTTGTTGAGAAGGCTGATGGTACTCTACGTCCCTGCGTAGACTATGGGAACCTCAATAACGTTACTGTACCAGACCTCCATCCCATTCCTTTAGATTCACAGATTACACGCTATGTAAGAAGGCGAAGGTCTTCTCCAAACTGGATTGCATCATTGCGTTCTATCAGATCCGGATTAAAAAGGGACAAGAGTGGTTAACCGCATTCTGTACCAGAAAAGGGATCTTCCAGCTTTTGGTCATGCCCTTTAGGATTAAAAATGTACCTGCTATCTTTCAACGCCGCATTGATGCAGCGTTAGGGGACTTGTTAGGTGTATGCAAGGTTGCCTTCATGGATGACATTCTGGTGTTTTCCCCTGACCATGAGTCCCATGCAGTACACCTCCAGCAAGTGGTGGAGAGGTTAAAGGCAGCCAGCCTTACACTGAAGATAAGCAAGTGTGAGTTTTTCAAGTCCCAGGTCACTTTTCTGGGCACGTCGTGTTTGACCAAGGACATATGATAACTCCAGACAAGGAGAAGGCGATTTGTGAGTGGCCCACCCCCACCTCCGTCAAGGAATTTAGAAGCTTTTTAGGACGTGTATGTTCCTCAAGAAGGAAACGCCAAATCTTTATGAGGTGGCAGCTCCCTTATATAAGGCTAGCAGTGCAAAGGTGCTTCAGTGGTCCTCCGTTTTGGAGGACGCTTTCCAAGCAGTGAAGTGCACCCTGTTGTCCACGTCTGTCCTTCGCCATGTCGACCCTTCAAAAGAGTTCATTGTGTCTATGGAAGCCTCCAACTTCGCCATCATGGCTGCCTTGTTACAAGTAGGCAAAGATGGGATAGAGCATCCGGTGGGATATTTTTAGGAAAATATTCTTGCCAGAGTTAAATTATGCCGTTTATGACAAGAGTTCTAGCAGTGGTGGAGGCGCTGACTTATTGGCGTCACCACTTGCATGGCTTTAACCAACCGTTCCATGTATGTACAGATCACCGTGCCTTGCTGTACTATGCTCCCCTCATGTCCTAACCTCACGGCAGACCCATTAGCATGAGACCCTTGCCCAATTTGCATTTTATTATGAGTTCACCAAGGGCAAGGATTATGGCTTGGCGGATGCTTTAAGCTGCAACCCTGCTTTAGCTCCTGATCCAAAGGAGGTAGAAGTCCACAACACACAGGTGGTGATTCCTCCAGAGAAAATTTTGTCGCATCTTCCCTCTCCCTTGGCCAACAGGCCAGTGCTTGCACCTCTGGAAAACGCGGAGTAATATGGTATGTTCAGAAAGGTTGTCCTGACTCAGCTGCTGTCGGGTAAATATACTATGGTACTTGCTAAGAGCGCTTTAAGTCAAGAGGATCTATCCAGTGGTTATCATGTAAAGGATAAGATGGTGTGGTTTAAGTGGCGCCTTTGGGTACCTGCTGGAATACTGCGCCTGGTCATCCTGGACCATCACAATGGGATCACCATTGGTCATCCTGGGAAAGCAAAGACTGTGAAGTTGATACGTCGCACCTACAATTGGAAGGGCTTGCCTTCTCAGGTGGGGCGGTATTTTAAGGAGTGCCTAGTCTGCAACCAGATGAAACCCAATCGTCAACCTTTAGCGGGGTTGTTGGTACCAGTCCAAAAGGCTGATGGGCCCTGGACTTACCTCTTGGTTGATTTCATTGTGAAATTACTGGCCTCTGATGGTTATGATGCCATCATGGTGGTGGTGGACCAGTTCACAAAGTTCGCCCACTTTATTCCCTGCAGAACTACAATAACCGCGGCTGAGATGGCTAGGCTCTTCATCACACATGTGTTTGCACTTCTTGGGGTTCCTCAAGAAATTATTGGTGATCGGAGACCCCAGTTTACCTCCATTTTTTGGGGAAGAGTTGTGTAAGACTCTTCAGATTCGCCCTTGCCATTCAACTACCTATCACCCCCAATCAGATGGGCAGACTGAACGAGTGAACCAGTGCTTGGAACAATTTCTGCGTTGTTACACCGCCGCTGATCATTCTGATTTGGCTTCTCACCTTCCCATGGCCCAGTTTAGCTACAACAATACCTTGCACTCCTCATTTGGTTGTCCCAGTTTTTCGCCAGCCAGGAATTTAACCCCGCCTTTAACATGGAGCCCAGATGTGGGTCTAAGGTTGAAGCGGTGGTGGACTTTGCCAAGACAATCAAGAAGGTCCACCAGGGGGTTTCCATAAGTAGGGAGGCGACAATGCAAGTGTATAAGGAGAATGCTGATGGAAAACGCCGAGTGGGTCCTGCGTACAAGGTAGGAGATCTCGTGATGATTGATGCTTGTAACATCCCTGTCAAGCAGCCATGCAAGAAGCTGGGACCAAAGAGGATTGGCCCCTACCGCGTTGTTAGAAGGGTGGGCCATGCCTCATACCAGCTAGATCTCCCCCTTCATTTTGGATCTTCTCTGTGTTTCATGAGAGAAAACTGACATTGTTTGAGGGCCCCCCACCAGAGACTCCTGAGGCCTATCTCATAGATGGGGCGCCAGAGTGGGAGGTGGAAGAAATAGTTGCCTCCCGCTGTGTAAACAGAAGACTTGAGTACCTGATATTCTTGAAGGGCTTCGACGCTGCAGAAAACAGATGGGTTCCAGCATGTGACTGTGTTCATGCCTAAGATCTGATTGACGCCTTCCACCAGCGTTTCCCCCAGGCTGCTGGATCTCAACCTAAACTGACCGTTGACGCCATGAAGTTGGCCCCTTCCAACAAGAACTTTTCCATTGCACAAGCCCCTGGAGGTGGGGTTGAGCCCCATCTGGAGGAGAGGGTAATGTCATAGTCACATGACATCATAGTGGGGACCAACCCCAAGGATTAGGCTGGGCGCCAGGAGGCCCAAAAGGTGAAGTTACAGGGCCTCCCAGACCTGAGGCATACCCTATACCAAAGCTGGGTACAGGCAAAATATGCCCAGGTTGGTACTAGCAGGGTGCCAAATGCCCAGCCCCTTACGTCGGTCCAGGTGTTAAAATGGACGGTCTACAAAATTTATGCGGATGGTTCCATTTGGTTCATCAAGAAATGGGGTTTTGAAATCTGTTCCATTTAAAAAACATCGCGTTCAAGTCAAATCCAACTTCAAATGATCACTTGAGTGAAGTCGGTTTCAGCTAATGAACCAATTTGGATGGTAGCGTGGTCCTATTGGTGGGTTGGTGATTGGGCCCACTGCAAAAAACCCCTTATTTTTTTGTCCAAGTTTAAATATGTTTTCTCCGACCAACATTACTTGTTGGTCAAATTCCTGAATAAACACTTTCCCTGTTTTATGTTTAATTTTTATGTTATTTCGAACGCTCCTGTGTGTGAACCTCTTTGAGGAGGTCTCACGCTCCATTGAACTTACCATTTCCAATATTATCAAGCTATCCCCTAGTGTACCGTTGGTTGCCCAGGTTCCCTCCAACCTGGGTCTTCTACCCCCTTCCTCATTGTGCACCGTGTCGCTGGTGGTGGGTTCTTTAATATAATAATTACACTTATATGCCTAAGTTGTTATGGCTCCAACACCCTCTTCTGGGCTCTGATAACTTTCTTACTAATGGCTAGTTCCCTGGCGTTGGCCTTGTGCACCGTGCACTACCACGCTGGGAACAGGAGTGTTATAGACACTCTCCTTACACAAAGGGAACAGGTGATAATAAACGGTAGCTGGGGAAGGCTTATGACGTCGCGCCTTTTAAAAATAAATAACCCTGAGGGTAGGTCTAGGGCCTATGCAAGCTCTTAACAGATGTTTTTCATCAGCGTTAGTGTCCATCAAGGTGAGCGCTTGAAAATCCTTTCTAGCAGATGTGAAAGTAGCCATGAACAAGAAGCACGCAGTGGTTGGTTTAATTTCTAATGTTCCAAGAGATGATAAGATATATCCAAGCCCATAAAGGAAATGTATAGAATATCCCTAGAAGTCTCAACAGGGTATGACTTCATATTGCTAGTAAGTTGCCCACGGGATTTGAATGGAGTTGACATTTTAATGCTCTATGCTCAGCAGGAGGTTGATCCTAATCTCATGAGACTATACCAGTAAGGACAGCCAGGCAATAAAGGAATTATCCGAGGCGAGCTTGTCTTCAATCATCTTTTAATGAATCTCTACCCGTTTCTGGATAGGGTCCTCCAAGAAAAGTGACTCTGGAGTAATTGGAAAGAGCTGAATAACCTGGCCATTGGGGGCTTTAGTTTGGACTGGGTACATAGGCTCTAAAATGGCAACAGAGGGTCCATAGCTATAGTAAAGTGAATGCTTTGAATCAAACGGGTTAGGCTTACTAAACCCTTCTATTTTTGAGGACAAAAGCGAGGGGTACCACATGGAGTACAGCGGTGCAGGGCCAGTAGTGAGGGGACCCCATCTATGACAGAGGTTTCAGTCTCACCTTCCAGAGAGCTCACTGCTGGTTCTAAATGGTAATTTAGTAATCAGTAAGAATTAACCTAGTGTCTGATTGGAGGTTTCCATTACAGCTAGGCACTCAGCAGGATAAGTCATAATGGGGTTTAGCTTGACTGGTGTCAGTTGTACCAAGATAGGTTCCTAAAAGTGCATAACAGAGACAGAGTTGTAAAGTATTAAGCCCTGAAGTTTTGTGGTAAAGTTTGTTTTGACAGTGTATATGATGTTGGACAGCATGAACGAAATAATGAATCACGTTCCAGATAAGAGGAGGGGAGAGGGTTATCCCATATGCTAAGGGCATCAACAGTTTATCCAAGGACTTGCGTAGGAGGGCCATTTTCAACTGTTCAAGGGATTCCAGCCTTGATGCCTTTTCTTAGAACAGGTGCAAGACTGTGCCATAGTGAGGTCTCCTTGGGCCAAGTGGACAAAGGGGTTAAAGCCCTAAAAAGTGGCAGGGGGAAACTTGCATGGTTTGAAAAAGGTTTTCAACGCTGGGAGAGATTTCAGGAGGCTTTTCTTAGTTTCAACAGTGGAAAAAACAATTGGTAAGATCCCTCTGAAATCTCACTGAGAAGCAAATGGAAGAGGGTAACGTCAGCTAAGTCCTTGCCTTTAGCCTTATGGCGATCCCTAAAGCTGGACAACATTTTGAAGATCTATTTTTTAATTTTGAATTGCGAGAGTGGGATAATGCTAAGCTGGTAGTGGCAGGTACTGCACACTGTATGAGCTTCATGAGTGAGGGGAGCCAAGCAACACCCTCAGCACACCCTCTGAAGAAGGTAAACCCAAGGCAAGGAGGGTATCATGGGAATGGCAGAAGCCGTTTAGACCAGCCTGCCAGTCAGGATGCGTAAGCACCCAAAAAGCAAGCCAGAATGCCAGAGGCATTGCCAACCAAATGATATTATATGGAGCCAGGCATTGGGAAATGACGAATTGTTGGTGTAACACAACAGTGAGTATGACCCTGACAATGAACCACAATGAGCCCACTCCTGACTCAGGGGGCCTCGCTGCAGGGGGTGGGATCACAGAGATAGTTTCAATAAATTCATCAGCATATTGGGTCATTTCAACTGGGGAGGCAAGGAGATGGATTCTTTCTTGCAATTGGTGGATATAAGGCCACAAGATCCCCGTGTACTGTTGCTGGAAGTTCGTGATAATGAGGTTATAGAGCCAAGAATGTTGGACTTGCTGAATCCAATCAATGACGGAGGGGGCCATAGTGACCATAAGTACTGGTAGAGCCCATCCGGTATATGGACCAATGGGCCACCAGGGAAACGCCATTGGGGATGCAGTCAGAAGGAGTAATACAATAAAAAATTGTTTGGGTTTTTGGCAAAATTTTTTATTGAAGGAAAAGGAAGAAAATTGACCAACAATTTTCTCAGTGCTATGCAACAGATTAAATAGTGGTCAATTGGGGTAGTGATAAGCTGGGATTAGGAGCCCCAATTTTGACCTAACCGGCGAATTATTTGGAGATGGGCGGGTTTGTTCCTTGAGAACTGACATTGAAAAATTTGGCGGTGGGCTGAGTCGCTTTCAGTTCAACCTCAAACATCTGAACTGAGGCTTGGCTATGTTTCTGATGGTTGGCACAATGGCATTTAGCCCGACAAGCAATGGGAATCCCCCAAGGCCACTCCACATATGGGTGGGTCCATCTAGTTGGGAATGGGTTCTTCGCCCAACCCGCCTGCACTTGGTCACTGGTCCATTCATTCAGTCAGTGGCATCAAATTAGCCGTAACGCCCAAATTGTCAATGTGGGACTTCAAACCCTTGTTGATGGCATCTGATGCTATAGCCTGCCCATCGAGAATGATCCCCCAATGACTTTGGTAGGGAGGTAATTTGTTTGATCAACATATTAATTAAATTGGAACTGTCAGGCGTTCCAGCTGATAGCTCAGTCTTCATGCCTTTCTGGCCTTTTGAGATCCGAGCATCAGCCAGATTCCCACTTGAATTGGATATGATTGAATTCAATTTGACAATCTTGGTGAAGATTTCGCTGATTCCCTGTAACAGTTCTGCTGAGGTGAGTGTTGGTACTGGGGGTGGTTTCGAAGTGGAAGAGCTGTTACCCAGCGCTCATCTACTATGTTAGCGAGATTGCCCTGAGTAATGAGGGGTATCGCCATTCTCTTCAGTGTCTTCTTACTCAGGAACAGGAAAATGGCCTGATCAATGGCCAGAGGACGTTCCCCAGGACTTACATTACCCTTTCCTTTTTCCACAGGAAGGGCCCCTCCACCGGGAAACTACACAAGAGCCACATTCTTGTGCACCTTGGGTAACTTGATCGCCATAATCATTTAAACTTTTTTTGGGGGGCAGGGAGCATCGGGGTGGGATGTGTGGAATGCTTCAACCAGGGCCATGCAATTTGCACAATCGTGCGCCTTGACCCAACTGTTTTATGTAGGATGGATACCCTTTCCAGGCCATGAGATATTGTACAGAACGTCGGGATTTACGGGATTCCAGGATAGCCTCTACCTTGGCATCTTCCCCATTATCAACGACAATTGGTTCCAGTTCCATAGACATTGCACCCTTGAAAGGCGACAACTAGGAAACATGGAAAACAGGTTGCTGCTTTCAATGCGCAGGGAGCTTCATTCAGAACGCCCCATTCCCCAATACCTCCTCCACCAAATGGGGACCCAAGAATTTACTAGCAAATTTATGGGAAGGGGCTTGGATTTTTAAGTGATGGGTATCAAGCATGACATAGGAGCCCACCATAAAATTGTGACCCGGAAGGCGCTTATGATCTGTGAACCATCTGTAGTCATCTATGGCTTATAGTGAGGTGTTCCCGCACAAAGGCTTGAGTCAATCTGATATGGGCAGCGTGATCCACGGCAGCTTGAACCTCAGGATGCAAGCACAACCCAACCAAAAACGAGGATTTTAGCCCAGCGTTGCTTTGTAGGAAGAAAAACCTGTGGATGCGTGAGTCCTAATGTTGTAAGCGAATTGGGCAAGAGGAAGGTCATTTGCCCATGTATCCTGCGCAACTGCAGCATAGCAACGCAGGTACTGTTCAAGGAATTGATTAACCCGCTCTGTTTGTCTGTCAGACTGGGGATTATACGCCATGGAGTGACAGGGGGATATTCTCAAAATTGATAGGAGCTCACTACAAAACCATGCGGTGAACTGGGAGCCATGGTCACTGATGATCTCCTGAGGGAGACCAAACATCAAAAACACATGGCGTATGAAAAGGCAGGCAGCTTTTTCTGACGTAATTGTGGACTTATAAGGTATAAAAAGGGAAAATTTTGTGAAGTGATCCACCACTACCATCACCACTGTGAACCTGTTAGAACAGGGGAGTTTGAAAATAAAGTCCACGGACACTGATGTTCATGGCCCCTCCACCTGCTTTAAGGGGTACAGGAGGCCGTTTTTACTGGAGCGATCCTACTTAGCCCTGGCGCAAGTGACACAAGTGGCGATCCAGGCTGGAACCTCTTTCATCAGACCTTCCCAATTGAAGGTCCTATTGATCAAATCGATGTATTTTTTGTTGCTGGGATGTCCAACTGTGGGGGGATCGTGATGTGCGCGGAATACCTCCAATTGGCAGGAGGGGGAACCCAGATGTGAGACCAAAAATAAATGAGTCCCTCCTCTAAGGAGTATAGAGAATGTTTGTGACTTGGGTGAGCCAACTGCTCAACCAACTCTACGCCCTCAGGGCAAGCCATTTGACTGGCTAACACCTGAGCCACTAGTGGGGCGTCAGGAGCCAAAGCGACGGATGAGATGATGGGGGGAACAGATGACAGAATTTGGGCGGCAGGAATTATGGTAATGAGGTCCAATTCCTCCGGGTCCAAGGAGCAGTGGGTGGGACTGCGACTTAGAAAATTGGGAAGTACATTGAGTGCACCTTTTACAAATTTGTATTTAAAGTTAAAACTGCACAGATCCTGATAGGTTTGGGCTTGCTGATGCGCCAATTTTTGGGGTTTATGAAAATATAAAAGAGCCTGGTAATCCATGCGGACTGTCAATTCATGTTGAGCACCTTGCAACAGATACCGCCAGTGAGTTAATGCTCATGCAACAGCAGCCAATTCTTTGTAGTATATGGCCCAAGACTGCTCCGTTGTCATGAACTTCCAGAAAAGTAAGTGACCGGGTGTTCTAAACCATTGTGCTCCTGAAGCAACACCGCTCCCACTGCTACTGATTAGGCATCACATGCAACAATATATGGCTTAGTGGGATTGGCATGCTTCAAAATGGGTGGAGACACGAACACCTCTTTGATCGATTCAAACGCCTGCTGGCATTTAGGCATCCAGCAAAATGGTACATTTTCCCTGTAGGGGTGGAGCGGTGAGGCCATCTGGGAAAGTGACGAGGAAATTTTTTTAGGAAAATGATGGTTCCCAAGAAACTCCGAAGTTGTTTTTGTGTAGTAGGGGCTGGCCATTCTTGGATCACATCTAACTTGTTGGGAGGGATTGCATAACCATCCTTGAGGATGAGGTTCTCAAGGAAAGTAACCTCCTCCTTATAAAACTCACACTTGGAAGGCTTGAAAGACAAGACTGCCTTATGCAAGGCGGCTACCACTGCTTCCAAGTCAGTAGCATGTTGTTCAGGAGTCAGGGAGTGAACCAGGATATCATCAATGTATGCAACTGCACAGGTAAAACGGAGGTCACCCAGTACATTTTTGATTATATGTTGTATTGTAGCGGGAGCATTTTTCAGCCTGAAGGGCATTACACGGAATTGAAAAATGCTGCGCTTCATCCAGATCGCTGTTAACCATTCCTGCCCTTTCATTACCCAAATTTGGTTGAAGGCGTTTATCAGATCCAGCTTAGAGAACACACGGGTATTTGGCGATTGCCTGGCTGATCATCTGCTCCAGAGGCAGGGGGTAGGGATCAGAAACTGTTATTTTGTTTAAATGGCTGTAATCTACGCAGGGACGAAGAGAACCATCCGCCTTTCTGGCAAAGATGATGGGGGAGGCGATGGGCGAGGTCTCCTTGAACAACCACCCTTTTTTTAACATATCGTCCAACCAGGTATTGAGTGCAACTTCTTCCTCCACTGTATGGGGATACAACGGGCAGTTGATGCTCACCAACTCCACGGTTGTTCAAAACCTGCAATTGAACCTAGTGTGCGGAGGCAGGCGATCTGCCTTTTCCAAGTCAAAGATTCTCAGATAGTGCATTAAGCTATCAGGAAAATTGGCCGGAATGCCTGCAGAAGTGACTAGGGAAGTGATAGAACTTGTTCCTTGTGTCTTCTTAAGGGTGTCGATCAAGGGAAATTCTCCCTCCAGATGATCATTAGCAAATGACAATGTATTAGACTCCAAGTGAATCTTAACATGTTGTCAGCGCCACCACCCCACACCTAAGATCATTAGAAACACCAGGTTTGGCATAGCCAAAAATTGATCAAAGAAGCTAAACGGTGGATTGAAAAAGGTACTGGTTGGTAAATAACATATGAGGTCTGGGAAGAAGATGAGGCCACCATCACTGAGGGACCCGCATCCATTTACAGTTCCAATTGTTGATCCATCTTGACACTCATGAAGTCCAATGCTTTACGGTATTGACCAGGGCCTCAAAGGAAACATGATGCAAGCTGACACTAATCTTCATGGGTAATAGGAAATAAGCAAAGTTTGTTTATTGGAAGATTCGACTGACTCTTTCATGACTGAAGAAATGACTGGAATATTGGGGGTAAGGTCAGGGGCCTTCACCGGAGCAAAGACTGGGAGTATGAGGGTGGGGAAACGACTTACTCCATCTGGGCCATAACAGATTCATTTATAGGTGACTCTGTATCAGCCAACTAGGACACAGGGGTTACAACAGAATTGGCACCCAAATCTACTGCTAGTTCAGAGGTAGGCGCATCATCTGCATCTACTTTGGGTAATTCAATCATAAAATTCCCCTTTTGATAATGGGTAACGTGGCGGGGGAAGGCATTAATGGAGGTCGCGGTGGCACATATTTGATCTACTGATCTGAGGGTGGTGGACCAGACTTCGAGATGAGTGGGGCCTGAGTCCAAGCCTGATCTAAAGACTTCCTGAAGCATATCAATAGAGAGACCTGACGCAGGGGCCAGTTTATGGAAGGTAGAGATCAAAGAAACCAGGCTAGGAGCCTCAGCTATGACATAGATCAGTCTGATTAGGTGGTCCAATTGTGACATAGGGGGTTTCAGGGCAGCTGACATGACAGCCATCAGTGGGGTGGGGTCTCATGCTTGTGAGGAAGAGCGCAAAAGGTCTTTAACCCAACGGCGGGCATCCCCATCTACAGTGTCTAACAACGCAAGCCCTTGTTGGGCATGAGATAACGCGGAAGTGTTGTTAAGCGTGATAGCTGTATGCATTTGCACCTCAGCGAGTGCATCAAGAACTTGATTGGTGATCTCCTGGGAAGGGACACTCGAGCTTCCTTCCAGGCTAGTGGAAGGAGGAGAAGACGCCATCCGCGCAGCTTGGGTGGACTGAAGAAGATTTCCCAAAGTATAGTGGATACTTCTCCCAAAATTGGAAAGTGACCAAACAAACAACAAACAGCAAGCTACAGATTGCACATTCATTTGGTAAAGGGTAACCACTGCAGCGCCCAGTTCGAAGAACAAGGTGGAAGTGGCTGGAAATAATGGTTAGTCAACTATGTCATGGAAATGGCAGAAGAAGTATAGACTGGCCTGCCAGTTGGGGTGCGTAAGCACCCAAAAAGAAAGACATGATGCCAGAGGCATTGCCGACCAAATGACATTATATGGAGTCAGGCATTGGGAAATGACGAACTTTTGGTGTAACACAACGGTGAGTATGACCCTGATAATATTCCACAATAAGCCCACTCCTGACTCAGGGGGCCTCGCTGCAGGGGTGGGATCACAGAGATAGTTTCAATAAATTCATCAGCATATTGGGTCATTTCAACTGGGGAGGCAGGGAGATGGATTCTTTCTTGCAATTGGTGGACATAAGGCTACAAGATTCCCGTGTACTGTTGCTGGAAGTTCATGATAATGAGGTTATAGAGCCAAGAATGTTGGACTTGCTGAATCAATCAATGACGGAGGGGCCATAGTGACCATAAGTACTGGTAGAGCCCATCCGGTATATGGACCAATGGGCCACCAGGGAAACGCCATTGGGGATGCAGTCAGAAGGAGTAATACAATAAAAAAATTGTTTGGTTTTTTTGGAAAAAATTTTTATTGAAGGAAAAGGAAGAAAATTGACCAACAATTTTCTCAGTGCTATGCAACTGATTAAATAGTGGTCAATTGGGGTAGTGATAAGCTGGGATTGGGACCCTCAATTTTGACCTAATTGGCGAATTATTTGGGAATGGGCGGGTTTGTTCCTTGAGAACTGACATTGAAAAATTTGGCGGTGGGCTGATTCGCTTTCAGTTCAACCTCAAACATCTGAACTGAGGCTTGGCTATGTTTCTGATGGTTGGCACAATGGCATTTAGCCCGACAAGCAATGGAAATCTCTCAAGGCCACCCCACATAGGGGCGGGTCAATTTGGTTGGAAATGGGTTTGAAATGCCCAACCTGCCCACGCTCAATTGCTGGTCCATTCATTTGGTCAGTGGCATCACATTAGCTGTGACGCCCAAATTGTCAATGTGGGACTTCAAACCCTTGTTGATGGCATCTGATGCTATAGCCTGCCCACTGAGAATGATCCTCAGTGACTTTGATAGGGAGTAATTTGTTAGATCAACATATTAATTAAATTGGAACTGTCAGGCGTTCCAGCTGATAGCTCAGTCTTTATGCCTTTCCGGCCTTTTGAGATCTGAGCATTGGCCAGATTCCCACCCAAATTGGATCCAATTGAATTCAATTCGACAATCTTAGTACAGATTTAGCTGATTCCTGTAACAGTTCTATTGAGGTGAGTGTGGGTACTGGGGGTGGGATTTGAAGTGGAAGAGCTGTTATAGCGCTCATCTACTATGTTAGCGAGATTGCCCTGAGTAATGAGGGGTATCGCCATCCTCTTTGATGTCTTCTTACTTGGGAACAGGAAAATGGCCTGATCAATGGCCAGAGGACGTTCCCTTGGACTTACAGAGGTACACAACAGCACCAGCCATTGAAAAGTCTTAAAATGGGGACAATCCAGAGAAGGTTGGGCTGACTTTAACTACCCAACAGAAGAAAAAACTCTCAATAAAATCGAGGATTTTTAAAATGATGTCATGGAAAGCGGAGTACAGGAGTTTGCAAGTGGAAAGGCGCCAGGAAAAAGGTGCCAAAAGAGGGCAAAATGACCAAGAAGAAAGCAATGTCCCAAGTTCTCTCTTGTTGTTTCCATATAAGTTTTTCAGGATAACGCATACCAAAACTGAAGCAAACTATCAGACAAGAGTCCATGAGAGTTGAGGGAGTTTGGGTATGCACTGCGGCTGAAAGTGGCTAAATATGACACGATGGACTCAATGTAATATGTCATGGCGTGGGGCAGTTTTGCACCAAAAGGGAGGGTTGGGCCAGAGCCTGAGATTAAGTCCGGCCATTGTGGTAGGGTTTAACCAGTGTTTCATTATTAAAAAATGTACTTAAAAGTAGGAGGAAACAAAAGCAAAGATATATCTCTAATCTTTATTTAAATTTATCTTTGTATCTGAGAAAAGCAAGAGCATTTCTAAGCTTAAACATCAATACATGAGAAGTTTCAAAATAGTCTAAAATGATTAATGAACTCTTATCCATTCTAAAAAGTATTCATTTTTTAGCAAAGTCAAGATTTACAAATTAGCTGTATACTGTAACCTTTTTTTGACTTATTTTCCAGATTTTTGAGTCAAATTTTTGTCATAATTTGCCACTATGGTGCTATTTTCCTCAGCCCTTATTGACAATAAATAACTCATTTGTGGTCAATGACCTTAGAGAGGTCATTGGTGTCCCTTAAGGGTTCTGGCCTTGAGTACAAAGGCTTCTTATGCTTGGCTTTGGTAGGGCGTTCCACCCAGGTAAAATGTCAATAACTGTGACATTGTCAGAGATTAATTTGTAATTGAAATAGCACAAAGATATTGAGTTTTTTGCTTCAATAGAGAGAAAGATTATTTTATTAACTTGTATGCCTCAAGGATTATGCATGACCCCACAACTTTTCAGTGGGTCATGTATGGCTTGTGTAAAATTTCCTAGGCTTACTGCAAAAATTTGATGTGTGCATTAAGTATTGTTGATATAGTAGAATACAATGTGGGTGTGTGTTACCAGTTATGAAGACTAGTATCCAGCTGATTTCTTCACAACCAAATATATTAATTCTGCTCAGGTTACACCTCAGGACAGGTACAGGCAACCTTCTTTTCAACCCACGTTAAGAAACCTTAAAACAATCCAGAGAACTAAGGATATACTATCCTTCAACTCTTCCTCTAGAGCTGGCAAACTTCTGGATAAAAAAGAACTTCTCCCTTCTCCCCTTGATATGAAAGCCCATTGAGAACTTAAAAATCATTATCTAGACAAAAGAGTAATTATCCTTTAACTCTCATCCCAAGAGTAAAATACAAAGATGTATAACAGTATAAATATGTATGAGACATATCAATTATGTTTTATAAATAAAAACTGAGGAATTTATATACAGGTTAAATTGTCGCTTAATCTTCTGTTGGCACCCCAATAGGAAAGGCAGCTGTCACCAATAAATTGCCCTTCATGAGTCCTCTAAAATGATGATTTACTTCAATCATTTAGTTGGATTCTACCGCCAACTAGAACATGACATTTCTGAGTTGAATATCTGAAGAACGTGTCACATTCTCTTCAATCAACCCTATGCAAATTGTTTTTATAAAAACCAGTAACCTCATTGGGTAATGGATCCTTTACCTATTAACACCAGGACACTTTCTAAAAGATTACTCTGCAAGTTGCTATCAACAAAAGCATTGTCAACGCCCAGCAACTACAATAAACCATTAATTGATTGGCAACACTCTCTGATTGACTCATAAAACATAACTAAATTTATTTATTTAACTGAGGTAAGCTGACCAGGGGATGGACATTACCAAACTAAAACTAAAATTTTTAATAAAATAAAACTTATGATTCAAATGGAACGCCCAAAATGGATGGATTAATTGAATCATACCTAACAAAATATTAAACCAGGTGGGCAGCAAATACTACTATCCCTCCATGGTGGATGGGGAGGGGGATTGGGGGGCTCATCTTCAGCCGCATCCATCTCATTCCAGAGTAGGGTGCGTGTTAAGGCAGATAGTAAGGGTGTGGGGGCATCGGCGGCATGAGGTTTGATATTCTTGATGACTGGAACTTCTGGATAGTTGTCAGTCATCATTATATCAACGATGTATTTTCCCAAAGCATCTTCAGCTTTGAGGTGGGCGTCTGAGAATTTAACAAATGTGGCAATGTTGGTTTGGGTTATTTTTGCTTCCAGATTCCATGCTACTGTTACCATGTTCTGGATAGCTTCAGTGACGTTTTTGTGTAAAGTTTTTGTTGATCTTATTTTGTGGGGTAAGATTTATGGGGATGACAGGAGGTGGAATTCCTCCTGCAAGCGCAGCCACAGATTTGGTGGCAGCTTTGCAAAGCGGATGGCAATCTGGTGTGGCAGCTGCTTCTACTGCAAGCTGGTGGTCACTGTAGAACAGTTTGGCATTAGGTTGTAGGACATATTTCTGAGGTGGGAATTTTGCATCCCATTCTGCGTTACAGAGCATCTCAAGTTGCAGCGTCAGTTCTTCAATGAAATTACCTGATTCATCAATTTCATCCAATAGTTCCCATGGATTTTGGTTGAATTGGATTGGGAATTAGCGTACGGTTGAGGTTTGTTCAATTTGTTTAGGGATGCATGGGATTGAACTGGGATCCAATCTAATGTTTGGTTGGATGAATTATTTGTGGCATTTAGGCAAGGTGGGTGCTGATTGGTGGCTGCATGTGCAGCTGCAGCATCAGGCATTGGAGGAGGGGAAGGTAGGATTGTACCCCATGTTGGAGTTGGCATGGGGTGGGCGGTGGATTGGTGGGCGTCAGGCAAACTTTCAGCATTGGCGGAATTTCTGAGTGTGGGCATTTATGTTTTGAGTGGTCTAACTCAAAACAGAATGGACAAATCGTCCATCTGCCCTCAACGCGGGCCCAGAATGGATGGTCAGGGGCAGATGGGATGGTGGCATGAGGGGGAATCGCTAAAGAAATTTTCATAAATTCAGGGTTGATTGTGGCATATGCCCAAGGCCCAGCGAGGCGTGTGGCCCCATTTGGGACCACAAATTGTAAGATGTGGTTGGCGCTGTAGGCTACCAAACCTTCCATCAGCTCCTGGTGGAGCACTTTGGGGGGAGGTGGGTGGGCAAACCAGCGAACTGGACCACCAAGGTGGTGTCTGTTGGGAGCTGGGTCTGAGTTGTTGGGAGGGGAATATTATTAAAAATTAAAGGCACTGTTGCCGCAGTGGCTGCATCAGCTTCACAGGGGAAGCTGAGATCAAAGTACCCCTTAAAGGGGTGGAAGTCTATAAAACAGGCTGGTGTCATCACTGCCTGAGCCATTTTGATTATGGCTTGGTCATTGTAGGGGAAGAATTTCCCATATTTGACCCTAAGTCCGAAATGCATGTTGCTCTGGGGGAGCACCAGGGGGCAGTGGGGTACCGCTTTGGTTTGAGCGAGATGGGCATCAAGATCCTTGGGAGGAATGAATCGCCCCAAGGGTTTGGAATGATTGGGCGAGCCAGTCTGAGCACGTTTTCCTGTCAGATAAAAAATGAAGGGGGAGTTTTGCCACTGCCCCACGCTGGGACTGTCAGCAGGGGATCCAATGACATCAGAGAAAGTTTTTGGTGTGCGATTAAGTGTTTGATTTTAATCTACAGAAATTAATTTGCTCAGAAAGTTATGCTGAGCAGAGAGAGAAGAAAAACACATACAAATTATTAATCATTAAATCAATACCAAAACCATATGTAAAACATTTTCAGGGATTCCCTGATGAACTTAGATAATTTTAACAGAATCAAATCCTGATGAATCAGTTAATTTTAATTAGGAAATAAACCAAACAATAGTTACTATATCATATGTTGAACTCCCACATCTGCTATACTAAGTCACTACCAGCGGATAAGAAGATTATAGAATATTTGATTAAAATGTAATATGTGGGTATACTAAAAACTAACACATCCCCCATTTGACCAGAATATCCAGTGATGATAGACCCTAAGAGGAAGATGCTGCTTTCTTCCCAGCCATAAATCAGCCAGCATGGTTTAGTATATTCTCGCAGAGTAAATCATCTTTTTCTTATTCAATGCATCTCTGAGTTGCCCTTCTCCTTAGCATGTTTTTTCTTCATCTTCTTCTCGCTGCTGCCTTCTCAAAGCGGTTCTATGGCTCATGCCATACCAGGAATAATTTAGTTGATCTCATCAATAATATTTTCTGGAAAGCATGTATTCCACCAGATCAGGCTTCTATGACTCCACGCCATTTAAGGATCTTCTTGGTCAGCTTCACCAATGAGTTCCTTGGACCTTATACTCCTCCAGGCTGGGCTCTCCGTTTTTGATTAGAGAAGATCTTCTAACTCTCCTTCCTTGTGCCTCTTCATGGAAAACCCAGTGTCAACACAAGCTGATCCTGCCAAGCATCTTCACTTCTTCTTCACTACTTTTGTCATAATTCATCCCCCTTCTCCCCGCATGACAACAGAAGGTGGTATCACCACCTGGTAATCTTAATTGCAGCCAAAAAATTAATAATATTTTATATATGTTTCTTTTATTTTTCTTACTTATTTTACTCAAGGATGATCTCCTTCTTAATAAATATATTATTCCATATATTTTTTTATCTTTTAATTGTTTCATATATTTTATCTTATATTATTTTTCGTCATTGCAATGTAACCTAACCTATTATCAGTAGATATGGAGGTCACATTTGAGACTTAACCAGCAATTATGGTCAGAGGTCCTAATTAGTCATTATGATGGAACTCAACCTATTATCAGTAGGCTCAAAAATTCCAAGGGAACATTGCAATTATATCTTCTTAGATCCAATACTTTAAGTATATTGTTTAAACCTGATGCACTATATGACCATAAGCGATGTTTCTCACATATAGGCATCTCTTGCATAACTTGACATTAATCTCAAATGGTCCCATCCATTGGCCGTTCACCCTTGAATTGTCACTGATTTTGACAGGTCCTAATCTTAATTAACACATCAAAAGCTTAAATTTGATCTCTCTGGTATTATAATAAAGTGTGATTTTATTTCCATTACTAGTTCCTTCTAAGAAAAGTGTCCATTTTTATTCATAAATTGAATCTCAGCCATTATTTCATTTGACTTTGGGTTGATTAATATTCAACATTGGCGTTTTATGACATTTCCTTTATTTTTAATATATCAATCTTTATTTTTGATATCTTGACAGCCCTTACATTTACTGTCAAGACTTGTTTCAGAAGATCCCCTCCTGGGTCCTCTACAGATAAATCTGAAGTATCTACTCTATCTGGGCATAAACTGTTAGACAGGTTTGAATGCAACGCTATATTGTTCCGCATCTAAGCTGCTAAACCTTTTTTAAATATTGAACAGTTTCCTCCTCTTGAGGTATTGCAAAATTCACTTTTCCTCTTGGATCCTTCCCCAACATTGAGCAGCAAAATGTCCATTTGCACCATATTTCTGACAGTGGTTATTTAGGTCCTTGTTCACTATGATACATCAGGTTTCTTCCCATTAAACTTATTTTTGTTATTCATTATATTTTTTCGTTAATTTTGGTTAAAAATTCTATATTCTGGTCATTGATTACACCATAAAATGATTCCCATCACTCAGAATTTATTCATTAAGTTGATTAAACGCTTTAAACTTTGAGCCAACATTTTAATATATTACTCAATTAAATTTATAGAAGTCTAATTTGTCAGCACTAAAACTATGGCTTGGTGCAGATCTTTGTAGGGCCAAAGTGCCATCTGCATTGAAATAAACAAATTTGATTTTGATAAATACTTTTTGCACCAACCAGGATGTATTCTTCCTGGTAAAATCAGTAAGCAAAAGCACCTAATGTTTCAATCTTTAAAGATTAAATTACTTTTAATTAACCAAGGTAAGCTGACCAGGGGATGGACATTACAGATGCTTTGATGAGCTAAAACTTAAAAAAATGAAAATAAATCCAAAACTAGATAGACGGATCCACTTGAACCAACGTGAAATTTAAACAAAACACACCAAGCAAGTCAGAAGCAGAAACTGCTATACATCCATGGCATTGGGCGAAGGGTATTGGGAAACTTCTTTCTCATCTGTTGCGGACATGTAGTGGCACAAAGCCAATAGAATTGGTGTGGGCACATCATGGAAATGGGGGTTGAGATAACAAAGGGGTGCTTGCAACTCAATGTGTGCAATGAGGAGGGTGGCAAAATAGTCTTTAAGTGCTTTTTCAGCCTCAAGGCGTACTTTAGGTAGGATGTCGATGGTTGCAAGGTTGTTGAAGGCAATGTGGGATTTTCAGGCCAAACTTTGCAACTGCCGCAACTTTTTGAACTGCTGAATTTTATAACTGATAGTATCAGAGATGTTCTTTTTTATGCTTTGGAAGCATAGTACTTGGTAGGATAGGAGGTGGCAGGCCTATAGTCAGTACTGCAACTGGTTTTGCAATGGCTTTATGGGTTGGGCAACAATCAGGGTAGGCAACTGCTTCTTCAGTTAGTTGGTGGTCACTTTTGAATGGGGTGACATCAGGGTGAGGCACATAATGGCGCTTAAAAAATTGAGATGCATATCTATTTTTGAGGTACATTTTAAATGGAGGGGGCCCAGCCCATTCAGATTCAGGAATAAGCTCATCAGTTCATCAAACTCAACCAAATAATCCCATGGATTTTATTTGAAAATGATTGAATTATTTGCATATGTGTTATCTGTGGCGTGTGGCTGGGAGAATGTTTTAGAACTTTCTTTAGTCCTTTCTTTCTTCTGATTGGTGGGTTCAGGAGAAAAGGTTAGTTAAGGTAAATTTTTTGTTTATTGATTCAGTGGTTGCTGTGGCTACCACTTTGGGGGAAGGATAGTGTCCCATTCAAAAAATGTTTTTGGATTAGCTATGGGATCATCATGCAAAGAGTCAGGTGTGAATGCCACAGCTCGAGAGATGTAGGGGCAGTGCCATTTTTTTGGTCCAGTTCAAGACATGTAGGGCAAATGGTACGCCCTCCATCCACTTAAGCCCAAAGAAGGATGGTCTGGGGCAGAGGGGATACTGGTGTGAGGGGGATTGAGAGGGCTATTTCTGTTGATACTGGATAAATAGTCATGGAGGTGTAGGGACCTGTGAGGCTAGTGGCTCCATTGGGAACCACAAATTGTATTATGGGATTGGAACCATATTCAGATATTCAAGCGATAATTTAATTCAAAATAATTTCAGGTGGTAGGTGGGTAGGGAGGCCTGCAAACTGAACCACAAGAGTGGTATCAGTGGGTGGGACCATCTAGTACTAAAAAAAGAGTGGTATCAGTGGGCAACTGGATACAAGTAGTTGAGAGGGGGGTGCCCTGGAACATCAGGGGGATGGTAGTTGCTACTGCAATATCAGCTTCACTTGAGAAGCCAAGATGAAAATACCCCTTGAAGGGGCGGAAGTTGATGAAGCCTGCAGGATGCATAACATCCTGGGCTAATTTGATAATAGCTTTATCTGAATAGGGGAACAACTTACCATATTCAACCCAAAGGCCAAATCACATGTTGCTGCAGGGGAGCACAAGGGGGCAACATGGCACCGCCTGGGTTTAAACAAGATGTTAGGCTAAGTCCTTAGGCGGGACATAGCGTCCTGAAAAATTTAGAGGGCTATATGTGCCAGCCTGAGAACGTTTTGGCAATGGCTGAAAAACATTAGAGGTGGCGAACCACTGCCCCACGTGGTGGCAGCAGGCATCAAATGCATTGACATAGGTAACTTGAATAGAGTGATGACGAGTAGAGCTGTTTTTACTAAATTTCAAACTACAATTTGACCAAAAGTGAGCAAATTGAGAGAGAGAATAATTCTGAATTAAATTCTTATAAACTTTTTTACAAAAGCCATCCGCGCAGGACTACCAAACCCAGTCATGATTGACTCTTTAGCGTCACTTTATGTTAATTGTCCCCATTGAGATGGGGCAAAACCAGATCTGACAGTCATTGTCTAAGCAGTTCATCATGGTTACTGGTTTTTATCAGTCACCATATCTGAACATCATCTTTCCAAGTAGGCAGAAAAAAGCCATTGCATTATCCTGGTGAAACATATGTAATTTTTGTCGTATTACAAAAATATTTTGTTGCTACTGTCTTAGGAGATTCCTGCTTTTCACTTGACTAACAATAGAAGTATTTTAGGGGGGTGTTGGGATTTTTGATTATATTCCTGGCTTGCTAGATTACCTGGTGTCACTAGGGGAAAAATTCCCCAAGGCAAAGTGAATTGGAAATTGGTTGGCCTAAGTTTTGGAGGAACTACATTCAGGGGTTTTTTTATTCACCTGGTTGTATCCATCAGGGATTGAGCTGGATGACTACCTAATATCTCATCGGGTGGAGTGGCTGACGAAATAGGGGCATCTGATAGTGATTAACTATCAGGTGTACCAATTGGGATTGGTCAGGTTTCATCAATGACTGATTGAGAATGTATAGTGAGTTGTGAGGTGAGTGATGCTGCCTGCAACTAGCAAATCAATTGGTTGGCGAAGTGACCTGCCATAATGGGCAATAAGTCCCATTACCTAAGCAGCTCACTAGCCAAATATGGTTGGTTCACTTGGATCGAGAGGAAAACATTAGGGACACGTTTTCTGACTCTTTCCATTTTGAGGTCTCAAGGATGTCCAATGACAGAATCCTAGCCAGGATGGGGAAGACCATCGCTGTCAAGACAATGAAGGGTGATTCAATGGCAACGGCTGCCATTTCAGCAAAGAGGTGTTGACTGAAGGTTAGACAGCAAAATCCCCTTACTATATAATTCCCTAGGATTTACTATAATAAAGACAATAATTATTACTGGCACTAGTATTATCTATGAAAGCATTATTAGCTACAGTTATATTATCAATTTGGTGTATAGTTAGACTATCAGCTTCTATTGTGTTGTTCCATCTCAAGGATATTATTGCAGAAGGCAATAATTAAAAGACTCTCAGAGAGAAGAGTAAATATCTGAGTGGGGATCTAGAGATAAAGGAACCACAATCAGGGATAGCTGCCAACTTTGTGTTGGGCTGAGAGAGACTATCACCGGGGTATCTTAATGAAGATTGGGTGGATAAGAATATAGGGAACAGATCCCTATGAGTATGACTTACAGAGTACTTAATCAGAATTACTGGCCAAAGCGTTGGGCCAAATAATAGTTCAATCTCAACTACGGATAATAGTCTCCATACTATTATCAGTTAATACATTCTATACACTGTGACAAAGTGCACAAGGGAATCGAACCTGTGCAGTAAAAAGGTTACTGGGTTGACAGCCAATAATCAACCACTTAAGTAAATTTTTACAAGTTGGTGCTCACTACAGGGGTAGTTGAGTAGATAATCTATAATGTCATATAAAGAAGAAATGCGCAAGCTGTGGACTGAGATTGCCACTGTGAATCAGAATGCCTTAAACTCAGTGGACCATTGGGAGTTCGCGGCCTTGGAAGAATGTGAAGTCAAGGTGGAGGAAGGAATAGAAAATGTAGCCAACTTTGGGAACGAGTTACTCAGCAAAGTAAACTCGTTGAAGAAGAAAGAAGGATACCTCGTTTGAGAGGCTCTATTCCTGAAAACGGAGTGAGAAGCAGATTGCATTCATTTGAGAAATTTTGCATGGATATAGAGAAATTAATCAAACAAGTGGAGGAACTTAAAGCTCACAGATGTGCTTGTAAGCCCAATATGGCCAGCAATGCCAAAGAGAGAAGTCCTCGCATGATACTTGGGAAGTTAAATACCCTGAGAAATATGCTACCCACCTTTAATGCCATTTCAGAGATGATGCCCAAAGTCACTCCACAAGTTAGCTGAGTAGCCAAACTGAGAGAATTGGCCTAAAATGACTCGGAGGAATTTAGAGCAACACCAAAATTGCCAACATTCCATCAGGATAATGCCCCAGAGTTTTTCTGACTGTTTGACATGACTATGAATGGATATGGGGATCATTAAAAGGCGTTAACGGTTATGAACCGCCTGGACACCAACTGTCAGAACCTAGTGTTACCCCACTTGGAGGGGGACAGCTGGTCATATGATGAGGCAAAGGCGGCCATAATGAAGGAGTTTGGGAGTCCAACCCGCATATCAAAATGCAAGTCTGAATTTATGGAAATCAATTACATAAAGATGAGTCTCTTGCTAACTTTTCAGATCAATTTTACCAGGAGTCACAGATCCTGGCCAGAGCGAAATTGATAGATGACTTTGATGCTAGAATCACTTTGCAAACGGCCCTTTGGCCCTATCATGATTTGCTTCAAATGATGTCTTCCATGTTCACAATGGAGATAGATACCTTGCAAATGGTAGACAACCTGAAGATTTTGGGAGTGACGTTCAATGCCCCAAAAAGAAGCTTCAAGTCTAATCTGGTCCAAAATCTGAATCCCACAAAGGGAAATGAAGGAGTAAAAGAGGCTACAAACTGAACTGTGTCAGGACTTAAGCCTAAAGAATTCAGACGGTTAAGCAAGAAAGAGAAGGTCTGCTATCAGTGTGGCGGGAAAGAACATTTCGCCATACACTGCAAAAAGCCAAAGGATCAGATTAACGTGGTCCAAGTTAAAGAGACAGCAGTTGCCAAGTGTTGGAATTTATATGACCACATTATCCAGCTTGCAAATATTTAAGCTTCAATTAATTAAAGATAATTGGTTCATTTATTCAATTTAGCTTATTGATTAAGCTTTGAGACATTGATCAATTATTCCATCTTATTGGCAATAATCACCAATTAAATGGTTAATTGTAATTCTCATAGGATCCTATCCGATGATAATTATGGTTACAATTTTTGGGGATTGTTGCCAACAATTTGGAGATGAGTAAATTGACTCAAAATGTGTAATTACTCATGGGAAATCGTCAGGTTTGGTAACTGACATGTGGGCTGATACAAATAGCAATTTAATTACACTATTCCTCATGGATATCAGCTGGAATATTTCCCAAAATTGAACCAACATCCCCTTTCTGTCAGCTAGGCATGCCAAGATCATTGTAGATATCCCTTTTTGTCGGTAAAGTGTGCCAGGACCTTATGGATATACCTTTTCATCAGCTATGCGTTCTCAGAACCTTGTGGTTACCATGAATACCCCTAACACATGTCCTTCATCATTATACCCTATAAATATTTCCTCACTTTAATAATAAAAAACACCTTAGTACTGTGAATACTTTATTGTTTTCAATTGTTAATTGTTATCTTCAGAGTGAAGTTGTAAAGAAGTCTTCCTGTCTAAGTGTCAACGCCAGAGTGAGGCCAAAGTCACTTAATTCCTTATATATTGCCAGAGTGAGGCCAAAGTCACTTAATCCTTTATATTGCCATAGTAGGGCCAAAGCTACCCATATATCAAACTTGACTAGGGTAATTGTCTTCATACAATTAGCAAATTCATGTTTATTCCCAGAAGTCAGTAGTTAAGTGAACCTGCGCATCAGTAGAAACCCCGCGGTTTTTACACATGGTGCTCACTACAGGGGTTGAGTCAAGTTTACAAGAAAATAATAACGCCAAATTATCTAACTAATATGGAACATTGAAGTAATGAGGAAGCAGGATCATCAGCAGACCTACGGGGCTAAATGCTGTTTTATTGTACAGTCATAGAGCAGCATTGCTCCTTATTCTCTATTCAGCATTGGAGCCAACTCCGGGGATGAGCGCAGATAGGCACCTATATCAACTTGCAAACATAATAGTGGATCTCCAATCTCAAGCCAGCGATACAACAATCAAGAGAAGGATTCAGGCCAAAAAAGCCAATAATAAGAGTTGATCCACTCTTAGGTAATTTACCATTGGAGATCAAGTAGCCTATTGCAATACACATGGGTTTGGTTGCTGAAATAAGATAGAGGTGTTATGGTCAGGACCATTTGAGATTGTTGTAATAATGGCTTTTGATGCCTACACAATTATAAATATATCTGATGGTCAAGTGATTAATAGGGTACACAGCAAAATACTTAAAAATGGAATTAATAATAATAACTTTATTTGAGGTGGGCTGACCTTGGGAAAAATATGCCACACTGAAGAGAGGGGGGAAAAAGTGAAATAAAAGGGGGCCGCAACCTAAACCCAAGTACTGGGGAGAACTTCGTGTCCAGTGTTCCCATGGGACCTGGCGGTGTTGGAGGGGGTTCACTTGAGCTACTCAGTAAATTTATGCTGTTGAGGAAGGTTTGCATTTCCAGGTTGACAGTTAGGAAGGGTAGTGGAAGCCAGCTCTGCACCATCCTCTGAAGTTGGTGTGAATCAATTTACCAAACAACCAAATATTGAATGCTTTAATTATATTTTTGTTAAATCAATTGTAAATCTCAATGGGATTTGGGGCCAGATTTTTAATTGCCTCAAGATAAGTCGTGTGAATTGTCCATAAGGATAATGCAAAAATAACCACTTGGAGCTTTCTGGGATTGGTGATTCAATATTAAGTGCCATAAAATTGCGATTGTACAGAGTTCAGTGGGTACGCAGTTGAGTGCCATCAGTGGCCACGTTAGTTTTTATACAAGCCAGGCTGTTGGGCACTCTTTCATCCTATGCATCAGGGTGTCTTTTGCGCCGCATACTCTGCAGTGCTCCTGGGTTGAATTAGACTGCTCAACTGTTTGGTAGGCCCTGTGCAGGCATCACCAGACATGCGCCCTGATTTTTGGGGAAGTAGTTCTTGGGTTGCAAACTCTAAAAAACTTTTGAGTTTTTTCATCATACAGCTGATCATTATGATCCAGGAGGTCAATACAGGATAGGGTTTGTGCTCTTGGTGGGGGGTATTCTGCCACTGAGACTTGTGCGCCCCTGCATTCCTGGGTGTAGGCATGGCTTAAGACCCTCGACTGCATTGCCCCCTTGTGATACTGAGAGGGAACAGCCACATGTCTTAACGGATGTTCTTCAATACTGCATGGGAAAAATTTGAGGACTGGTGTGGGCCGTGGGCATTCAGATTAGCCACCAGGTAAGATAGGAGGGTGTTTTAGGCTGTGGGATTGGCAAGTCTGAGGTCTCTGGCCAAGTTGATTTGTGCAGCATGCGACCAGTGGTTCAGTTCAGGGTTTGGGCTTGTTACTCTGACTATCCACTTACCAAAAAATTTTATCAGATTGGGTGACATGGTCGGTGAGGCCTAGGCCTCCTTCTGCTCTTGGTCCGTGAAGCAGGCCAATTTTTATTGGGGCTCTTCTGCCTTCCCACAACCATGACTGCAGTAAGGCCCTGATATGGTCATGGAAGTTTGAGGAGAAGGGAACAATTGCAGCTGGGAACCAGAGGATTGGAAGCAGGAGGGAATTCATGACTGCGACTCACCCTATGAGTCCCATTTGCCTCCCTCTGAGGGAGGCAATGCAGGATGCAAGCTTCCAGATGAACCCATCCTCGATCCCAGGCAGGTCTGGTCCATTGGGGTTCAGGGTGATTCCCATGTATTTCACTGGGCTGCCCAAAGGCATCACCCCAAACGGGGCCCAGATTCTGCCCAGTTTTTTGTTTTTTTGGATGCTATGGGGTGGCGGGGATGGTCATTGCATGCTGGTGAATTGTATGCATTTTGCCAAATAAATTTGATTTTACTTTGATTTATTTTTTTGAATTTTTGCTTCCATTCACCTCGATTCTTTTCAATTTTTACCTTAAATTATTTAAATTACAATTTGGGCGGAAAGTCAATTTGTCACCAGTTATGTCATCTGTGGCAATGATTTGAGACTGGCAATTAAGGTCTTGACCATCAATTGGCGAAATTAAATCTTTTTAAATTGGTTAAATTAAATTCTAAGACTTTGGAATTATGCATTAAATTTTGACTGGTGATTTTGTCAGGGCTGGTGCCCAAATTGTCACCAATTACATCATTTTTGGTGAAGTTCTGAGACCTTAAATTAGGATCTCAGTTGTCAATATTGAGGTCTAGATTATTTAAATTATTTTGTTAAGGTTCTGAAACATCAAAATTATGCATTTAAATTGTCTAAATATAATTTTGCCAGGGCGGAGTAAGAAACTTTTCTTTCTCGTTGCAAACACTTTTGCAACCTATTCAATTCAAGACTAAATCTAGTTTGATAATCTCACAGAGGAGATTAGTCTGCGCTCATGTCTTGGAGCAGTTGGGAAAGCAAGGCAAGAGGAGCAGGCGGAAGGCCCGCGGCCTCTAATGTTCAAAAACGCCCCAGAGAATCTGGCAGAATAGACAAAAATCTCAAAAAACTGGCGGTCACAATTTCCCCAGAGATACTCGCGTGGCAAGCACGATGCAACCAGTACATCAACACGCCACACTCCCAGCCACTTTTGTTGGTGGAATTCGGAGTCCGTGTGTATCTGGACATCTAAAAAATGGCCTTATGGGAAAAATTTTGTGAAGATGTACACAAAATTTCCCAACCGCGGTGTACGTTGCACCTCACTCCATGTTGTGCGGTCAGCTGGACCTAGGTTTTGAAAGCAAAATAGCAGCAGATGAGGCTGCAGCAGTGCGCATAGTGGTCAACCTCCTTTAAAGGGCAACGGGTCATCAAAACCAAATGCACCAGATAGACAAAATCAAACCAAATTTTCCTCACGTTTGACTTTTTGCCTGCTATGATAAAACGTGCCATTTTGGAGCAGCACCTGAAAGATGGTCTCGCCATATACAGCGAAATACAATCTTTCAAAATGCAACGTTTCACGCTGATGCCACACCTGTGCACCAGCAAAGCCATTGCAGTTCTGACCCCAACTGAGGAGATCGCAAAGGACCTAACCCAGATCCCGCACTCCACCTTTATTGACATCGCAGGGCATACCACCCACCCATTCCAGGTAACCGTGGACAGCGCGCCCCCCATTTGCACCCACTGTGATGCGTTCAGCCATAAGGCGCACGCATGCCATATCAAGGAGGGCATCTCATTCCAAGAGCACCCCTCAGCGGCCATGGCCAGCGGAGAGGTGCACTGCAAACCAACCGCAAGCACCAAGGAGGCTTTCCCGTGGGGAGCACAAGGCTGCTACCTATTGGTAAAGCCCATCTCCCCGCAGGAGTGGAAGAAGGCCAAGCAGGCCTGTAGGGCCGCGGCCAAGGAAGCAGCCAAGGCCACCACCACCATACCACACTCACAACACCAGGAGGACATGAAGACCTTTGCGGCAGAAGTGATTTGGGAATCCATCACCCAATCAGATTGGGAGGCCCATGCCAAGTGGGCCACTCAATCCAAGGATCTGATGGGAAATTCAATCTCACCCAATCGCTGCACCCAAGCTCCAGTTGAAACCAACTTGGGACCTATCCCAACTGAAAATTTTTTTTTGCCCCGCTTGATGGTGCTCTGAACTTATCTGCACCACAAAAAATTCGTCCAACGTTGGGAAAACAAAAGTGAAGGCTAAAGCCAACGCGACTCTTTCTGCAAAAATTAACAAAAACCCCAATAGCGTTGCTGCTAACACCCATGCTACTGTGAAAGCCTGTGGGGACCTTGAAGAGGCTGGTGGGCCTGGGGGCCCACCCCCTCACACCTAAGGTGCGATGGGGAAAACCTTCACTCTAGGGATGCTGAATATCACCGAACTCAAGGCCTCCCCATCCTGGGCTAGGAAACTGAGTTTTTTACAACACAATTTACCTGTGGATATCCTGGCCATCCAGGAGTCCCACTATCCATGAGGTTCCGAGGAAGCTTGGAAAACAATGCTCCTCCCATCCCTATCCTTTTGGTCAAAGCACTGTGGGGTGCTAATTCAGAAAAATAATTTTTTCAAATTCACATCCTCAGAAACATTCCTAAATGGCTGAGTGCTCGTCGTTACCTTCTCATGGGCTGACGTTGCGCACACAATTGTCAACATCTACACCCCAAATGGTGCACACGAGCATTGGGAAATTTTCTCGTCGGTCAAATCCCTCCCACTACCCCCCAATTCTTTCCTAGTTGGCGACATGAACTGTTGGCTAACCTCACCAACGGACCAGTGGCCGCCCTCACCCCACACCCCACAGGGTCATGTAGAACTATGCGTTCTAAAAGCCACCCTTAGTTAATGGATGCACTGCCGTGACATGCCCCACTGCTCAAAAACATGACGTGTCCCCAAGTCCACAACAGCCAATTAAGGTCCATGACCCGCATTGACCTTATTCTAACACCGGCGAAATTCCAACCCCACATCTCCCACTTCAAAACAACGAAAAATGGAATTCTCTGACCACTGACTGGTCTCAATAACATACCACTTACCCGTCACAGTTGCAAAGGCCCCACATTGGTGCAAAATCCGCCCCCCCTGAGCTCGCATCGCCAGGATTTTCCACGTGGGTGGAAGAGGCAACTTTGGCAAAATCGTTTGTTGCACCATTTTGCGTGGACCCCATTTCCACATGGGCAACTTTCAAAGAGGACACCATCCGCCACTATCGCCAACTCTCCTCCAGACGCTCACGAGCCACATTGGCGGTTATCTCGTGCGCGCTGGCAGAATTGGCCCACTTGGAGTCCAACATTCCAGCCACAGGATACAGCCCTGCATGGGGCTGGAAGTGGGCAGAGGCAGCCGCCCACCTCAATGCACTTGAAAGGCAACACAAACATTGGGTTTGTGTCCAATACAGGGCCACACGCATCACTAAAGGTGACAAGTGCACCCACATACTTCTTTAAAAATTTTTTTGCACCACGCCAGAGTGTGGCCTACACACAGGTGCAAAGATCAGATAATTCCATTGCAGACACACCGGCCAAAGTGGCAATTGAAATGCAAAAATATTACTCTGAGTTATACTGAGCTGAACCAATTCAGCCAGCTGAAATGGCAGAATTTCTTGACCGAGCTCATATCTGCACCATTTTCCAATACCCAGAAATAATGAATTTAATTACTACGAATGAATTATGGACAGCTATTTGCAGTGCGCCAAACCGAAAATGCCCAGGCCCAGAGGGCATTCCATATGAGTTCTACAAAAAAATATTTCAAATATATATCCCCATTGCTGCTAGCCTCACTCAACCAAAGCCTGTTGGAAATGCGCCTCCTACCAGGAGGACATGAGGCCTTTACTGTCACACTCGTCAAGAAAGGGGATAAGCTTGACTTAGCCAACTGGCGCCCCATTTCTCTAACAAACACAGACACCAAAATTTTAATAAAAATCATGGCTAACCGTTTAGGGACTGTAGCATCTGCCACCATCTCCCCAGAACAATTCAGTTTCATCCCCAGAAGGTCAATTTGGGATAAGGTGCACTCTATGGCTAATGTATGTCAGTCCACAGCCTCTGGGGCACTTGTATTCTTGGACCAACAAAAGGCCTATTATAGAGTAAACTGGGAATACCTTAGGTGCTGCCTCCATCAATTCCGCCTACCCCCCCCGCTTCATCAACTGGGTGATGCTGCTCACGGAATCTGCAACAATGGCAGTAGGTGTCCCTAGCTTCCTAACAGAAGTAGTCCGCCCTCAAAGGGGCTTGCAATAAGGAGGCACCCTTAGCCCACTCTTATACAACTTCAGCCTTGACCCACTACTGCGAAATGTGAATGCCCACCTCACTGGGGTCCATGTGCCAGGCCAAACCCCTGTCAAGATGATGGCATTTGCAGATGATTGCGTGGTGGGGGTGTCTATTAACAAAGATGCACGCGCACTTGAAGCCCTCATCCAGGAATATTCCCGGGTAAGCAACGTGGCACTGAACGCCTCCAAAACTGAAATCATCCTCCTTGGTCAGTTTCAGAACTGCTGGGCCCCAGCAATTAGTTCCCAACCCAGCCCATCTGCTCGCCCACGTCTACGCCTTACTAACTCAACACACACCACTCCACTGGTGCTCCCCTTCATGACACGTCCTACCATAGGACCGGTGCGCCATCTGGGCGTGTGGATGGAGGCAGGCGGATATGCGTCAGCAGTAATGGAGTGCCATATACTGGACAATGTGACGAAGCGAATCGCCTCTCTCAGAGCCCACCCTACTACCCTCACTGGCAGGGCTGTTCTTGACAACTCTATGCTCCTATCCAAATTCTGGTTTGGAGCCCACGCCATCCCCTTCTCCCCAAGCTTCTTCAAATCCCTGTATGCTTTGCTGCAAGGATGGCTTTGGTCAGGCCGCCCTCCACCAGTACGGCTAGAGGTCATGTTTGGCCCTCATCATCAAGGTGGCATGGGCCTGCTTGACTTCAAAGCCCATGCTGCCAAGATCCTGGGCACCTGGATCGCAGCCGTCACTGTTCCTACACTCCCATTCCAACACTGGTCCTGCGCGGCCTGCTCCAACTTCTCCCGAGCCTTGGGCCTCAACAATCCATCAAACCCCCACTCCCTGATGAAATACCTCGCATCACACACATCGGCCACAGGTCCTCATGGGACTAAAACCCACTACAAACGAATCCTACTCTCCATGCAAAGCGCAGGATGGAGAATTCGTATTTGTGGACATGCAACCCGAAGAGGCCGCCCCTCTTCTCAGTTCACACAAGAGGTACAGGGGCTACCCATCCATGATGGCGTGATCCCCATTCGACCCCAAGTCCTATCCAGGGTGGACTACCTGGACATGATGGACATCCCTTATTCCACTAGGACCCAAAAGACTATCTGGAAATACGCACACCATCCTCTGTTGCAGCCTCAAGTCCGCTCCCATGTGTGGCGCTGCCTGAGGCGGGTATATCATACAGCTGAGCGCTTTAACGCTTTACACTCATCCTGTGTCGTGTGTGGCCGGTATGGAACGCTGTTCCACCGCCTGGAGAAGTGCCCAACTTCTAAAGTGATATGACGCGAAGTCCAACGTCTGCCAGGCCAGGATCAAACGCATACCTTCAGTCTGTCAAGAGATATGTTTGCTTCATCAATGGCCTCCCCCCTTCCACCCTCCTTCCATGCTCTGGTGGTTGCAATCGCCATGTGGACTATCCATACGATTGTCTTGGATACCATCGCTGGCTCCATCCCTGGCTCCATCCCCACCCTCCCAGAAGCTGTCCACAGATTCCAGTCTCATCTGGTGGACCACTTTCAAGTGTGGATGTATGGATATCTCCCACCGCGTCGCTGACAGCTGGTCTCCTCCTGGTTCCCAGTCTGGTTCATCAAATCAGACCCCTTCCTCCACACGTGCTCAATAGTGGCTACGGCCTCTTCACACGTTCCCTCCCCCTCCCCATAAGTGGAGTTCCCGCTGGCAACAAGAGATAGCATCGCTTCTCTGGGGTGCCCCCCCTGGTACTAAGTTTATCTTTCCTGAGTCATATTCGGAAATGTCCATCCCATGGTCAGCCTTCCCCACAATAAATTTAAAATTTTAAATAATTTTGCCAGGGCGTCTTGCTGATCCATCACCAATTACATCATACTCAGTGGCAATCTGAGGCCTGCAATTAAGGTCTCAATTTTTGATTTGCTGTTTTAAATTGTTTAAATTGCTTGGCTTAATGCATGAAACTTTGGTGTTTTGCATTAAATTATTTGAGTTTATTTCATCATTTTGGCCGTTTAACTTGCTGCCAATTCCATCAATTTCAGGTGAATTTTGAAACCTGTAATTAACTGTATCGCTTACCTGCTTATCTAGATTGCTTCTTGCATTTAATTTGGATCAGCTGATGTGACAACAATGTCATTATTGATATCAAAAGTTGGCTCCTAATTTGTCACATCTACGACCAATTTGACTTTTGATTTTTCTGTATGCATTTTTTGGATATTGTAATATGTTCAGGTTCACTTCTTCTGACTCACAATAATGTCTGTCTTCCTCGGACATCCACAGCACTAGGTATATAAGGCCCAGTTGTCACCCACCCCAGCTACCATTTCCAGCTGAGTGGAGGTGGCAGGTGGCAGGGTGGCTCTTGCCGGGGCCAGTTGGCAAACCCTAGTTTGAGTTTTGCCGCCCCAATTTTTTGGATGGGTGATTTTCATGCCACTGACAGGTAAGATTTCTGCTTTTGTTTTGTTAATTCTTGCATTACTAGCTGACTCATATTGTCAGATGATTGACTCAAGTTTCTCCAAGTCCTCTGAGATTGAAATTCCTATGACTTCATCATTGGCATATGCCAGAGCTTTCAGTGGTGGCTGCCCGCACACATCAATGCCTTCCAGATCTGTCTCCGCGCTTGCAACAATGGGTCAAAAGCCAGGTTGTACAGCAGGGGGCTCAGCGGGTCCCCTTGCCTCACCCCACATTGTGGTGAGATTTTAGCCAACTGTAACCTGGGGCCTAAAACTGACATTTTTGTCGCCATCATTCGCTTCATTACCCAGTTGATGAATTTTCGTGGCAGGTGTGTTCCCTCCATGTAATGGTGTAAGTACAGCCAGTCTACCCTGTCATAAGCTTTTTGTCAGTCTAGGAATACTAATTCTCCAAAAGAGTCAGACTGGGTGACGTTGGCAACCATATGGATGTTGTCCCAGATGCTCCTGCTGGGGATAAATCCGTGTTGGTTTGTTGAGATCACATTCCTCCCAATGGTCCCTAGATGATGTGCCAAGATTTTTAAAAGCAGTTTGGAGTCAGAGTTTATCAGCAAGATTGGACGCCAGTTGTCGAGTAAATATGTGTCTCCTTTTTTGTGAAGGAGAACCAGCAGGGATTCGTCCCCCCAGGCATGAGCTTGGTCTCATCCAAGCATCTGTTAAGTGTGGCGAGGAGGATGTGGCTGAGGAGGTCTGGGAGTGTCATAATCAATTCAAACGGGATCCCATCAGGTCCTGGGCTCTTCCACTGGGGAAGGCTCTTGATTGCTGCATTGAGTTCCTCTTTTGTTATTGGCGCTGTGAGTGCTGAAATGTCTAGAGTTGGAGGTGGCTCTGCCCTCGCAAGGAAGGACTTGATGTTCTGAGGTAAGGCGCCCTTGTTTGAGTATAACTTTGTGTAGTATTCATGGCTATGTCTGCTAGCACCTCTGGGGAGCGTGCTATGGTACCATCTTGCGCAGCCAGAGCATCACATCAGGTTCAGGATTTCCAGGCGGTGAACTGATGCTTGAAGAATCTCAATGATTTTTCACCCTCAGCCACCACTTTTGCTCCTGCCTGTAATTCGAGACATTCCTGTGCTTTCTTGCTGAAACCTTGTATCTTGAGGGTGAGCCAAACCCATTCCCTCATCCAATTGGTGCTGTGGCCCGCTTGGGGGGAATTCCTCTTAAGATGTGCATGTTAGCTGATCGCCCTTTGGAGCGCCAATGCCTCGGCCATGTGCCTCCTGGAGGATGTACGTTTTGTAGTGGTGACCATTTTGGCCTTCAGGCGTCCCCAGGTCTGGATTGGGTCTTCGCTGAGGGGGCCCCTCACATTACTAGCCAGGGTTCAAACTGCAAACCAGTGGGCGAAGTTGGCATTAGCTACAGTTTGTGGGTGAATCTTCTCCCATTTTGGGCGTGGCTGCGCCTGCAGTTCTGACCTCAGGGTAATCCTAACCAACCAATGGTCTGAGTTGGTGACACTAACTGTCTCAAAGTTTTCTACCTTATATGTTTGAGGGTCGCCGGGATGCAGATTAGGTCGATACATGTCACTAAGAGCAGCTCGCCCCCTCTGACGTGTGGCCTTGTCATGTGCTCAAGGGTTGGCGCATCCTTTGGGCGTGCATCAATGACCCCTAATGCAGCCATGAGCGATGTGAGCTCCTGGTGCCCGCGGGGATGATCAATGTCTGGGGCATCTGTCTGAGGCTCTTGTGAGCCAGCAGTTCATGTCCCCTAGGAGGAAGCTGTTTTCCGGTAGTGGTAAATTGGCTACCTCTTCAAAGAAATTGGCGCGGTCTCTGGGGATGTTGGGGGCATAAGCATTGACTAGGGTGTTCTGTTTTCCCTGCCAGGTGATCTTGATGGCCATGACTCTCCCCCCAGGTGATCAGCTAAGGATGTGATGGTGATGCTCCTGCCTGGTTTGATCATGAACCCACAGAGGGTGGCTTAAGCTGAGAAGTTTGGGAGGAGCATCTGGGTCCACTCAGGCTCCTCCCCCCTCGGGCAGTGACTCTCCTGGATTGCCAGGATGTCAGCCGGAGGGTTTCGCAGGTGCTGATTTTTTTTGGCCCAGGACGTGGCAGCCTTCAGCCCTGCGATATTGAACATCCCTATTGTGATCAGTTTGCCCAATCTGCCCAATCCACCTTAATTGGATAGTTCTGGGCCATTTGACCCAGTTCTATCATGATTTAAGCGATTCAAGCTTTGAGTACCCTTTTGTGAGCTCTGCACCACTGAGCTGAGCCGGGCTGAGGCAGCGCTCGCTCTATCAGTAGCTGGGCCATCTTGAAAATTTTTGTAACCCTTGTTCCAAGAGTTTTTCATTGAGAGCACAGGTAGGTGACTGGAGTTGTGAACTCTGGCCTGAACCAGCACCAGTTTGTTTCCCACTCCCATGGGCTGCATCTGTCCCTGTGTTGCCACCTGCATCTGCTGGTTTGCTGTCCCCTCCATCAGCTCTTCAGGGGTCTCTCTCAGGATCTCAAAATGGTTTAAATTTCCAGCATTATTGGTTTCTGGGATCTGATTCACTTTTTTAGCTTCCTCAGCCCTCGCTCTGGCCTCTACTCATTGCTTCGCTTTCTCCTCTGCTTTTCATTGTTTGGCGGTGACCTGTTCGATGATCTGATACTTGCCATGTTCCCCCCCCATTGAATGGGGTTGTTGCCACCTGAAGCTTACCAAAAGTTTCGTCATTTTCGTCCATTTCCTCAGGGTCCTCCTCCTGCTGCTTGCCTACAGCAGGGCATGCATGGGACCAATGCCCAAGCGCCTGGCAGTGCTGGCAGATGGGAGGAGCCTTCTCTGGGGTGACTTTAAAGGGGTTGGATGCTTTTCCCTCTGGCAAGAAAATTGTGCGACATGTGGGATCAGGTTGGGGTCAGCTTCTACTTCAGGCTTGGGGTCAATAACCGCGATTGCCTTTCTGCTGCAGAGTTCCAGCATGAGGTGGAAGCGCTTCAGCTCAAACTGCTTTACTCTTCCATACTCCTTAAGGCCTTTGATTAGCTCCACTTTGATGAAGTCACGGGGGAGATCAGTTGGGAGATCTTTGAAGGAGGTGAAAAGGTCATTCTCCTTGTTCCAGTGGGTACAGTGTACCTTGACGCGGTGGGACAGCCTTTGACAGTTACCTCAATGATGAACTTTGCCGTGGCGTCTGCCTGCTCCACCGTGGTGAAGCCAATATCTACAAATCCTCAACAGAATTCTTGCTTAATAAAAAAAGCATTTTCAA